>OZ038450.1:21497694-21512369 GCA_964036195.1 Sphaerolaimus hirsutus | reverse complement strand
CTTTTCGTCCTTCTATGCCCCTAAAGCCTATATATCGAACCACCACAACCCCCCCCCAACACCCCCCCCCCAGAAAATTTTTCGGCTATCTATCCCTCCGGAGGAGCGATTTGCTATCTATCCAACCACTCAGAGGGTCAAAATTCAAGATACCCCTGTGGGCATGTGAGGTCAAAAAATTTATAGAAAATGATGGAAAATGTGCAGAAGTAGCCCCAGATGACGTTTCCGGGCAGAACTCGAAATTTTCATTTTTTTGGACTTTTAGAATTGGACGCCTCAATTACTATGCTTAGAAAGATTCAATAGCGCAGCGTAGATTTTGTATTACCTAACTGGATTGCTGCAAACAAGAAATGTAAATATTTATATAAATAGGTAGCCGCATTAAATAAATACGCATTTATATAAATACGTAAATAAATAGCTTTCCCAACCGAATGCCGTCTGATTATTCTATGAGAAACTTAACATAAATACATACCTAAAACAGAAGCTACATTTGACACATAACATGTATAACAGAGAAGCAGAAAGCGTTTTATTCACAGTATTTATTTATGTTGGCAATTAGCAATGACATGTTTTTTATGTAAATATGGACACGCAAAGATTATGCAGGTATTGTATGTACACACATAAATGCCACAAAAGGCGCATAGGTAATTCGTAATCATATCGGATCGGTGCAACAATAAAATTTCCCATCGCTCGCCTCCCTACACACCACGTCATGTTGGGCACAAGAATCGAAATCGTCCCACCCCTTACAACTCACTACGGTGAATTCGGTGGGGTGGAGAAACGCAACATTGCACGTGCGGCGATCCCGTTTCGGTACCGGTACCGGACTGTCTGTTGGTGGCACTGGTGCCACGGTTTCGGTTTGCCTGTTGACAAGGATCTAGTTGCAGGGCTTTGGGGGAGGGGGTAACGTCTCACCAAACCTTCACCTATCTATAAGTCTATCTTGTGCTAAAATGTTTTTCTAATAACTGGTGACCCCTCCCAATTGCTATGCTATCTCTGTGGGACAAATTTTTGGTGATTTTGCACCAATTTCCCCAGCAACCGCTAATTTTGCGCTTTTTGGCACTATCCACCCTCAAAATGGCTAGTTTTAGCTACATATGTACTCACTATTGTGATATTGACAATACTCTGTCTGTTCGAACCCTGATATTAATAGAATCAATAATCAATAGAAAATTAAAAAGCCAGACCGAGTGGCACTCCATGCACTGTACAATGTCATGAAAAATGCCAAACAACCAATAAAATTCAAAATTTTGCAATTTGCATTTTACAATTTGCGTCTTTCCCACCCGATCACACCCAAATCACCCACAAACCCCCCAAAACAACCCCACTCACCTGCAACAACCAAAAGTGCCATCGAGCAATCTGTCGCACTTGTAACCGATGGGACACGCGCGCGGGTTCGCCGACTCGCACACCAGCGTCACGTTCGTGTTAACGTCGGCCAAGGGCGACAACCAGTTCACGCATTGGGGGAGTCTGGAATTGGGGTTGTCTGAGGAATGTGCACGTTTTTGTGGAACGCAGGGCGATTTAATTTATGGTAACGTACTTGACGTCATAGCAGCAATAGAATTCCATGTCATTGATAGGCGGGAAATGTTGAGGATTGCGAGCGTCAGGTAGAGGCAGACACAGTGCGTCTGAATTTATAACGAAACTGGTACTTAAAAGCGAGCAGATAGGTATTCAGTGAACGCGATTAGAGTTCTATTTTTAGCAAAATACATTTTATGATAATCGTATTAAAATTTCATTAATATACTTGTTTACGGTTTTAACTTACTGATTTTCTAGAAAAATTAATTTTATTGTTACTATTTTATTGTCTATTTACTTAAATTATCTATCCAGAATTTAACATACCATTTACTAAACATACCATTACCACACTTAGCATTGACACTCTCTAAACCGCGATTTACATCACATTTTATGGGTCCACCAGAGTTTGTGTCAATTTTTGGCATAACACACCATCTATCTGGCCTACAGCACACATTAATATGGCTGTAAAAAGCCGAGCGTACACACACGTAGCTGCAGAGGGTTGAGTTTCTGGCGGCATTAGTAACAAGAAATACCGATAAAATCCAACATGTGCACCTACGGCCTGACCTAGAACTAGAGCCGAATGCTTTGCAAGTGCCGCTAACACCAACGGCACAAGTGCGCGGCTCCAAAATTCCGTTGTAACGTTCCAGCAAGGGTTCCATGCCCTCTATGCATGATATAGGCGCCGAGCAGCAAACGTGCTCCTGGGGAAAGAACGTGATAAACGTAACGTGGTCAGCAAAACACGTTGCAACAAACGTTGATCAACGAACAGACCTTATTAGGTGCCATTGTGCATTTATACCCGGCTGGACAAGAATTGTCCACTTCGGGTCTACATTTGACAACGTCTGGCAAACGTGCTTCTACTGCCGCCGCCGATATGGACGTTGCATCAACGTAAACGTTGCTCGTTGGGGACGGGCAACGTGGGGCGGCGCTGCAGCAGATGGAAGCGCGACGAGATGTTGGCATGCCTGCACTAGTATTCAATTATTCCGAAAATTGGCACAAAAAAGCAGAAATATAGACGCAAAAAGTTGCATTCTGCAACCATTTCACCAACACTCAAAGCCTAAAGGGCAGGCGTCATTTGCGAACGGCACGTCACACAGCTGCGGCTGGCCACTCACGCCATTCACATGAGCCACCGATCCAAATGGACAGGTGCCAACGCAGTATTCCACGCAATGTTCGACGGTGTGAAAATTGTTCAGATTTCCGCCGCAACCGGTGTATGAAAACTGCTGACACAAGTAGGGTTGGGACGATATATCGTATCGAATATCGAATATCGGATATCGACTACTTTTTCATATCGAATATCGAATATCGATATCGAAAATTTTGAAAAAATATCGAATATCGATATCGAATATCGACCATTTTTTCGATATTTTCGATATTCTATACTCACTGGGCATGACTTCAAATAAGCCAGGAATGGCACTATTAGAAGGCGATTTCATAAGCAATTTTAACAAATTTTGCGCGCAATCGCGCACTTTGTTCTCACATGACAGGTATTTTTGTTTCAGCACTTGCGGCAGCATCAAATCTTGCGCAAATGCTCTCTCAGATGTTCACATAAGAGTATATGTATGTTTAAAAGCTACTCACACCATGGAAACATCAATGGCACCATGGCATGGCACCTATAAATGGGGCTGGCACCTTTTCCTTACCACATCTGTCACATTTTTAAATCATTTTCTCATTTTGATCATTGTGTGCCATTTAAATTTGTGTCATCTACTTTTCAGTAGAGAAGATCAGTTGGGTTTGTGATAAAATGGAAATGCAATATGCCAAATGAGATATACCAAAAGCAAAATATCGAAATATCGAAAATATCGAAATATCGATATCGAATATCGAGCATTTTTTAATATCGAATATCGAATATCGATATCGAGGGTCCATATCGTATCGATATCGAATATCGAGTTTCAGAAAAAAATATCGAATATCGAATATCGATATCGAAAAGTCATATCGTCCCAACCCTAGACACAAGCCAGTTTTCTTGGAATAGTGCCAACGCTGGGTGGGATGTGAAAGTTATGCTCCGCCAATATATGTCTATCGTTAGAGCCAAATTTGCGTGAGAATAAACTCAACAGTGACTGATCCATTCCCCACACGAACAGCTGTTGGCAAACTGCCAGGAGGACACGTTACCCCTTTGTCCTCGGCCAAACCGCAAACATGCTCTAAAAAAATATACTATCGAACGCATTTGTGATAATGTGGATGAATAAACAACATCACGTGGCACCCTGCCAAGTGCCAACTATCTCACAGTGCCAATCAAAATAATAACGAAATGTTTTTATTATTGACATATTGATATTTTGCACGATATTTAGATTTATATGACATCTGATAAGACATTTGGCACTTTACAAAGTGCGGGACTGTCCCCAGCGGAAAGCAAGCATACCGGCATCCGGGCAGCACACGTGCTTTTCCAGCATGCATGAATGTTCCTTGGGGCATTGGTTGTCAGTGTCGCAGAGCATGGGCCTGGACGTGACCACCGGGTCCGGTAGCGGCTCGCCCACCGCGCAAGCTACTGAGAATTTGGAAGGAAATTATTTGACCAGGGAAAATGGTGAATTTGAGAATGAATGAAAGTCAGGGGTCTCCAAGGGAGGGGGCTGGGGGGGGGCTGCCCCCTCCCCCAAATCCGCCAGCTATCTATCTATCCCGGAGGCCGCTCAGCTATCTATCTATCCCGAGGCAAATTTTTTGGCTACTACCCCCAAAGACCCCCCCCCCAAATCGCTCAGCTATCTATCTATCTGGAGTGGTTTTTGAGAAATTTTGCCCCAATTTTCGTTCAAAATCGCCAATTTTCGCACCTTTTTATAGTTTTTCACCTTCAAAATTGTGCTCTCCGGCTATATGCATGGTTATATGCCTGTTTTTAGCCATTTTAAACCTACTTTTGACCACTTTTAACCGATTATTAGCGATTTTTTCCCCTTTCGGCTTTTTATGCACTGAAAAAGCCTATGTATTTTGCCCCCGCGAGCCCCCCCAGAAAATTTTTTCAGCTATCTATCCCTCCGGAGGAGCGATTTGCTATCCATCCAGCCCCCGCGAAGGCCAAAATCTTGGAGACCCCTGATGAAAGTTGTTGAAAATGAATTGTTCACTCTTGTATTCTATTTCCATGGGATGACACTGGACTGGAATCTTGTGCCTGATTAAAAACAACAACGACATTTCTTACTGTCATCATGTGATCATTTATTGTGATGTGATCATACCGGAAGCTAATTCCACACTAAACCATTCTTCGTCTGGCAACCTGCCAAAGTGGTCATAAATCCCGACCTCAAACAATCCAACCACGTCAAATAATAACCAGCGAATGACCGACCCACTTGAGCGCAGGCGCGCATGCACAGGCCCCTGGTGGCGAAGTTGTTCTGGTTGCCGGCGCACCCGGCGAACGTGAAGCGGCGGCACGAGCGCAGCCCAGAATCGTAATAAAACCGGAGCGACGGGTTGACGCCGCCGCCGCAGCGTTGACCACCGTCCACTGGCATATCGCACAGGCGGTCTGTTTTGTGTTTATGTGGTTTTTGATGTGTACCGGGCGTAAATGACCCAAAACGTTTCTAGGAGTATATGCCCGACTCCCCAACAATAGAGTACCGTATTTACTTGAATAATTCCCCCCGGGAATTATTTTTTTCGTCAGACTTTTTTGAGAGGGATCTATTCGAGCGATGGATTATTTAAGGGAGTAATTATTTCGTCAAAGTTTTCAAGCATATTTGTATCAACTCACTTTACGAAATATGCTTTATTAAGAACATAACATGTCATTTTTCTTCAAATTATACCCAACAAATTTATCATTTGCCTGAAGGAGGAATTATTCGAGACGGGAATTATTCTAGTAAATACGGTAGCTAATTTTCATCTAAAATACTAGACAAAATTAGACCTACCAACAGCGGGGCAGCAAACCGACTGCACACCATTCACAGCGGACATGCACTCAAATGCGGCATTTCCACACGGCCTAAATTTGTCGCACGTGCGCACTTGGCCCAAAACTTCGAACAGAGGGTCGCCGTGCGGGCAGATCGCTGCATATGATATAAGGGGAACCTTGCTACACCTTCGTTCAATACAGGGAACTAGGGTTGGAAAAAATCAATTTTTTTTAAACTCCTTGATTTTTAAAAATTAAAATCAGATTTTTTCAAATCGCCAAAAATGGGGGCATAGAGAAAAAATATGTGTATGTTAAGTGTCAGACAATGTATTGTTATGTCTATTGTGGTGATATTATGACTGTGGAGTCATGGGATAGCATTATAAGTGGTAATTTATGTCAAAAATATCCATTTTTTTGTCGACATGTTCGTATATCGCCTTTTGTTGAACGTTTGTGACTTCAAGTGAAGTTCAGCATGGAATAGTGCTTAAATAAGGTTGTAAGAGAAGGCTTATACATTGACAGTGATGTTACACACTGTAGAAGTATGTTGGAGCACATTGGTTAGATATTATATACTACACTAGCATATTACGGCTTATTATTGCTAGGGTTGGAAAAAAACGTTTTTTTTTTAACTCGATGTTTTTTTATATAAAAAAACGTTTTTTTTTATAAAAAACGTTTTTTTTAAAAGCTCCCAGATATGACCTTGTGTCAACATATATAGGTATATCAGACAGTGATGTTATATATGACCATATAATGTCTGTGGAGCCCTGGGATAGCATTATAAGTGGTGATTTGTGTCAAAAATATCCATTTTTCGTCGACATATAGTTCGTATATCGCCTTATAGTCGAATGTTCATGACTTCAGGTAAAGTTTGGCATGGAATAGTGATCAAACAAGGTTATAAAACGAGGTTGTTACTTTGGGAGTGAAGTTACACACTGTGGAGGTACACGGAAGCACATTACCTCAATATTATATACTACAGCAACATATGATGGCTTATTAACCCATGGTAGCACATAGAAATGGATACTTTGATACTAAAAATGCCACAAAACCAATTAAAACAACCACCAATGTCAATTTGTGTGTGAAATTGCGCGCTTGCGCGCAAAAAATTTTGCAAAATACCTAGTGCTTAGTACTAAAAATTTCGATTGATGTTTTTAAAAAAAAAAACATTTCGGATGTCATGTTTTTTTAATAAAAAAAACGTTTTTTTTTAAATAAAAAACGTTTAAAAAAAACATCGGCCAACCCTAATTATTGCACGGTAACATGAACAAATGGAAGATTTTACTAAAAATGCCCCAAAACCCATGAAAACACCACAAATGGTAGTAACATGTATGAGAAATTGCGCGCTTGCGCGCAAAAAAATGCAAAATACCTAGTGCAAGCATACCAGAGATTTTGACTTTTGATTTTTAAAAATTAAAATCAGTTTCACCCTTTGATTTTTTTTAAAAATCAGATAAAAAAAATCAGTTTAAAAAAATCAAGTGCCAACCCTAAGGGAAACTAGTTATTCTTTAATCCCTCCCCCCTAATGCCCTATCAACTAGTTAGCCCTAACTCCGAGCGAATTCACTTGCAATGTTATTTTAGTGGGCGGAGCTGACACGTGTGTTGGCCCACCTGGCGGTAGGGTAAAATAGGAAGAATACATCAAAATGCACAATGACGATATTAATAACGAATATATATATATATCAATATCATTCCGACGCGACACCGAGATAGAGTTCAAACGGTATCCCAATCCCGAAACCTCAAAAAATGAATCCCGATCCCGAAACTTAGAAATCCCAATCCCGATCCCGTTGGTGACCGAGAGAGGCCATAATAAAAATCATAATAACTAACAAAGGGACACAAAAAAAACACAAAAAGAAGGCACAAAACTACCAAATGCTGCACATGCGAACGCGCAGTCAGCTTCACTCGCAAATCGATTGCCATTGCCGCCGCAGCCAAAGTAATCGAACTTTTGGCACGTTTTAGCATCGTTGGAAAAGTGCCAATTTCGTTGCAAAGTCGGCGCGCTTTCAGCGCATACATAGCCAGCGTCCAGTGGAAGTTTACACGAAAGTACTGCGATAGTAGATGAGGTGTGGATGAAGATTGAGAGAAACTTCTCCGTTTTGTAATGTTATTCTTACCATCGAAGTTTGCAGCAGTCAGTCTCCAGATGAACGCGAATAATGCAAAAATCTCGAACATTATTTTCGTTGAGCTTATGGAGTGACTCACAAAAATATTTACTAAAACCAATGGAAAAATCTAGCTGTGCGCGCCAGTTCAATTCTCAACGAAAGTGCAAACAAATGCATAATATTTGTCAATAAATCGCGCTCACTACTCTTAAATAGTATGCAGTATTTATCCGTGTGAATGGAATTCACGCAAACTAGAATTTTACACGTCAGTTGACTTACAATATAACATACCACATGTCAACTCAATTGTAACTCTGGTGTAGACTGCCGAAATTTGACTCTCGGTTTGGTCTCTCGATTCTCAGAAACTCTCAGCGAAACGTTACTTTTTGCGCGATTACGAAATAATTAATACGAAGTTGGAATCTCGCAAAAATATACGTGAGGATATTATATCCAATAGTGAAAGGGATCGTTTGAAATTAAAACACTTCCAACTGCAGTAAGAGGACCGCGGTTAATCGCTGTTGGTTATTTGTGCTTGTCAGTGAACTGAGGGAAGTCTGCCCTCGATCCCTAAGAAACGTATAGCTTTCAGATATTGATTTAAAATGCTAAATTCAAATTGGAATTATGCCAACTTTTTTCACATGCTTGTGTTCACTGCCGATTTTCTACACAACGTTCTCACGTCCTTTTTATAGCAAAGATATACATATCAGAAGACGTAATATTTTCAGTTTTCGTCCAATCGATTCGATGATCTGTCTCACAATCGTCATACTTTTCACGAAATCGATGGGACTTGTGGGCTGTCTGCGTTTTACGTTGCATTTCAAAATGGATTCTCAGGCCTTACGAAGAAACTGCAATGGTTAGTGCAAAATATATCAATGCTTGCCTATAGCAAAGTATTTATATGAGCTTCGTGTATGCAAATTGTATGAAATACCGTATTTATTCTAATAGAATGGCGTACCTCCAATGTTTTTTTTTTTGAATTGATGTTCTGATATTGAAGTGTGGCTCAAGTATTATTAAAAACGAATAATTATGTTTTATTGAATAATGTGTGTAAAATTTGCCGTTGGAATACTTTTATTCCACTGTTTGTACGCGACTCAGCTTTTTTCTTTTTTTAAATATTTTTCTATTGTGAAAGTGCGTTTATACCTAAGTATCATAATCGCACCTTATTGACTAAGACGTAAGTAATTTTGGGCGCATACTTTACGGTCTACCGGGTATATCAAAGCAGTTTTCTTTAGAAAAGAGCGGTGTGAAGTTACGTCTCGATTAGCGCTTCTTTTCTCAATTTAAGGTTTTACTCCAAAAAGTTTCCTTTTAGATGTAAAAATCCAACTTTATATGTATTTTGTGCGGTTGGCCGGGCCCGGGGAGTAGTTTAGCGAACTTACTACAAAAAGTTCAATCAACTAAATACTACACCCATCATTTACATGAATGTAGCTGGTCGCTTTTCAAGCGTACTGAGTTCATTTTTATTGGTTGCACACGTCCATTGAAATTCTTTTTGTCACAGTATTGTATTTTTATAGCTTGGGGCTATAGATTTTTAAGCTTTACCAAGACGTATGCATGAAATTTGTTTATAATGGGCACACATTTTTCCCGGAGATCACTATATCTAAGATGCTTTATGAGGTGGCATTTTCTCAATACATATTTGTACCGAGTGGAGCGCAGGGACGTAGCCAGGATTTTTGAGCGGGGGGGGCGGATTGTATACGGAGCCCGGCGAACGGGGGGGGCGGCGCCCCCCCCCCTAAAATTTTGCCTCTGTAGTAAGGGAATAGCGCCATGGCGCTGGCGCCATTCGTAGGCGTAACGCCATGGCCCTGGCGCCATTCGTAGGCGTAACGCTATGGCGCCACTGGCATTGGCATTGGCGCCAAAACGGCTGTATGTCTCTGTATCTCAGGCATATACAGCGACAGGGACCGGAATTTGGGTTTTTTTACGGGCTTTGAGGCCGCGGATACTGGTAAACTGAAAATATATGTTGTGTGCCGGTAAAATGCGCGCTTGCGCGCAAAATTTTTTCAAACTGCGACGAAATCGTCTTCTGGAAGTGCCATTTCTGGCACATTTTTTGGTCCGGCCCGGGAAGGGGGGGGGGCGGCCGCCCCCCCCGCCCCCCCCCCCTGGCTACGTCCTTGGTGGAGCGCATACTTTACGCAGAGTCCTACAATAATTTTATGAATAAAATCATGTGATACATTTCGAAATTAACTACCATTCACAATAAAACGAAATACCGTATTTCTTCTAATAGAGGGGCGGGTCTCGAATAGAAGGGCGTCTCCAATAGAAGGTACACTTTTTCGACTTTATTTGGGCTACGAAATCAATAGAAGGGCGGTCTCCAATAGAAGGTACAGATAGTGCTGGAATTGTGCCAAGTGCATAAAAAATAAAAAAATACCAGTGGACGCTGCGATTTAGTGGTTTTGGTCCATTGATCTGGTGCTATTTTGACATAAGATGTTGAATGAACTCTAAGAATCGTCATTCTTTAAAATGTCTGTGACGTAACACCCTTAGAAGGGCGTTTCCAATAGAAGGGCGGGTACAAAAGTGGACGAAAAAAATTAGAAGGGCACCCTTCTATTAGAAGAAATAGTGTAAAAAATTTGGGTCATTATTCAGATGGGCTATGGTAGGTTTCCATACTACGTGTGATGTCCGCAGGGTATACTATGAGTACACTCGCATTACGCCTATCTAGGTATCTGTATATAAATTGCTAATTAAGCAATGGTGTTAGCTGGTTACTCTGAGCCAAGAAACTAATGCCATAGTTATATTAATGTATTTAGGTATCGACATCATACAGTGGCATCTAGGGCTTTCTTGGACTTGTATTTAGTCACCAACAATGTAAACATATTTAGTGCCATATAATATTTATATTTCAATAGAAAACAACACTTTTTCAAAATTATCGAGCAGGTGAAAGTGAAAGTGGGGATAAAATATGTTGTTGTTTTCTTAAAGTGATTTCTATGTACCTACATATTGTTTGGTATATATCATTTATTCTGTCACGTTGTGAAGTATTCATCAGAAAGTAATTGAAAATGCATATTAGGCTAAATGTTCAAAGGGTTGAGAAAAAGAATGTGAAACAAAACCTGTAAAATCATCTCCCTTCATGTTTATTGAGGTCAACCCCATAAAACGGCCACCGTATCTGTCGACATACCTGGTGCACCGGGATCAGACTATTTACAGCTCCGTAGACATGACAGTTGACTATTTATGTACCTTTGCTGAGTACACATACTGTGGTGTACATAGTATATAATAGGTACATGTTTATGTTTACTTGCCTCAAGCTTTTCTTTTGCGCTTGATTGCTGTCTGCACTTTTCCCCATCAGAGTACAATTCATGGATGTAACCCCCCCCCCCGTGGTTACATGACTTGGGACATGTGATGTGGCTAGTGGTGTAAAGGCACCGGTGCTGGGCACCCAACGGTTCCAGCACCGGTGCTGGTGCGGTGTCCTTCCAATTTTCCGAGGTTTTCTGCCCTTGCCGATGTCATTTTTTCCCAGAATAGCACTGATGCGGTGCGGTGCCATTATTTCGGCGGTGCCCAAGGTGCGAGGTGTCCTTTTCTAAGGACTGGCAGAGGTGCCGGTGCGGTGCGGTGCTATATTTCCCGGTGCCTTTAACATCACCAGATGTGACATCTACATAAACCATACAGCTAACTGATGCGGCGTTCCTATACCTCGCTGAGGGGAGCTTCAGATCTTACAATGCTAATTAGTTTCAAATTCAATCAATTCAGAGATGAATTCCCCTGGTCACCTGCCTGTACATGTTCATACATACGACATTTGTGCATTTCAATATTTTACCACACATCAGAATGCAAATTACATTCACATGACTCAAGGAAGCCTCAGTACATGGCTTATTGCTTACTATAGCATTATTCCATTGCATAATACGCGTATCAAGTTCTGCATGTTTATTACTGCCCTTTGTGTGATTTTAGATTAGAATTTGAAGGCTGCATTTAAAAGACATGGTTCATTTTTCAGTGCGGGATGGAAATTGCCTTAAATTGGCGTGTATTACAGTATTGCATCGTATAAAAGCCGATCAATTAGATTTTGTGTATTTTGAAAGATTTTTCATGTATTTTAAATTTCAACCGTCTTTTTAATTACAATTCTCTCGTGGCATTCGTTTTGCAAATTTGGCGCACTTCATATTTTTGGCTCATATTTATTTTTAATTTAACGTGCATTACCAAAACCATGACCAACAATTTGGTTGTTTATGGTATTTCGAGGGAGTAAATATCATGCCCTTAGATGTTCCATGCAATAAATGTGAAGTTACATACACCCATTCAATTAAAATTATGAGCGCTCTCCCGGCAGAGATGTGATCATAGACCGTATCCACTTTAGTTAATATAAGAAGAATTTCGCCACAGGCTTCCTGTAATTTTTTCCCTCGCCGCATCATGAAAACACTGCCGGTCGGATGTTTTTCAATCAATACTTCAGCAGCGCACTTCGATTGCATCGCTTTTTTCAGCTATTTAAAAAAGTTCCTTTTTAATAAATAGTGCCAGCGTTCCAAAATTCAACAAATCAATTATCCAAATTTTCAGCGCCACCCCGTGAGGCAAGATGGCAGAAAGGGCCCTTTATCGAGAGCAAGTGAATTTATCAGATTTGGAACGGGTCGCTCACGCGGCCGCCCAAGAATGTGCTAGGTGGCTTAGAGTGAGTTTGTATTGTTTTTTTTCAACCGAAAATTTTTGTCGTCCTAAAGTTCATGGTAACATGAAATCTGTGGTTTCGTGTGGGCGCGGTGCGAATGGAAATTCCGAAATGACTGGAACACGTTTTGTCTTTTTTACAGCGAAACTTGTGCGCTTCCTTGATGAATTTGATTTATCACATCGAAATTTAAATCGATTGCGGTGTGAATCAAAAAGCGGCATGGCTCCTTTGTGTAACAGTGGCCGTACATACACTTGTTTTCTACCCAAATTTCGAAAAATTTGGAAAACTCATCAATCAGGCTTTTAGGGTACATTTTAGTTTACCAGAATTTAGTTTAGTTTTAGCTTTTTGCCAAGTAATGTGGATTGGGATCAAAAAGACTCATCCCGGTGAACTGAAATGCTTATTCAATTTTTTTAAAGAAAATTTCGGTAAAAACTAACACCTAACAATAGTAAACACAAAATTGAGTCGTTTCAATCAGCTTTGAACGGGTTGCAGTTTAATTTTGAGTTTTCTTTTTAATCTTAACCTCAAAATTAGACACAAATGCGTTCAAAGCTTATTTACGAGCGCTTAATTTTGAGTTTACTGGTGTTAATAAACTAGCGTATGCAGCGACAATAAAACCACAGGCCATGTGACAGTAGAATAAAACATGTTCAGTTATGTTCGTTTGTCATGGCCAATTTCCCTACTTATTTTATGTCATTGTCCATTTTATTGGCACCAATGATCAAATATGTAAGCATTTCCGTTGCGTCACTGCGTGGACTGGATATCTAATTAGTAAGGTAGTAAATAACATTTTACGTGCCATCTTCTCATGCGTTTGATGGCACCATTGTGCTATTTACTTACATGTTGACATTGGCGGAAAATTTCATTTTGTATTTTTCTGTCACAATTTATTTTTTTGCAGGCTAGAACTGGCAAACGGTGTGGGGAGATCAAAAATGGTGCATGTCTAAAAAACCACCCACTAATATCTACGATAAATAATGACAGCTTTATTGACCTTTTGTTGGAAAATGATGGAGCTATCTTGCGAAGGTTAGGGTTCACTTTGGTTTGGTATAATAAATAATAGTTTAGGTATTTGTCTGATTGAGGAATTACGTGAATTTTTTTAGGTAAACTTCTAAAAAAAATTAGTACATTCAAATTCAATACTCATTTTCATAGATTTGAATACCGTACAACGTGTAAAAATACTCCTTTGCGTAATCATTTTTCCATTAACACTTGTTCATTGCCATAACATTACTCTAGCTAATACCGCTTCTACTCTGCTAGGATTAAACCAAGATATTTTTGTAAAATGTTTTTAACCTTTGAGCATGCCATTTCAATCATGATAATGTACAAAACATGTTTCAGAAAGTGTGAAAATAGTAAACGGAAGGAAGCTTATCAGCATTTTCACGGTTTATTGCATCCGTTTTGTAAATCGAAAATACATGCAAAAATACGCCGCTGTCACATGGAAACGATAAATATAATATTCATATCATTTTTCCCGCAGCATTGTTGATCAACTTGTGCCGGGCGCCTTTGATTACTGCCGTTCCGCGTGTTGGCGGAATACAAAGTTTATAGACCCGTCTAAACAAACACAGGTGAAATTTGTGGTACCTACCGTATATCCTCGTATTAGCCCCCTCCCCCGGATAGTGATTTTTTCGTCAGAACTTTTTGAGGGGGGTGCTAATCGAGGGGGGTATTCAGGGAAGTACCGAGGAAAGCTTCACACGCATTTATAACTAAATATACTACGTCATCGCTGTAGGCAAGAAATTATTTTATGTTTATCGTTGCATACGCTGCACTGCATTTGCATTCGATAGATCAGACCAGGGGTCTCGAATGGGGGGGGGGGTTGGGGGGGAGACAAAATTTTGGGCTTCTACCCCCTAAACCCCCCCCCCCCCCCAAATCACCCAGCTATCTACCTATCTGGAGCGATTTTTCAGAAACTATACCCCAATTTTCACTTAAAATCGCTATTTTTCATACCTATATATAAATTTTCACCACCAGTATCACTAGTTCATGCGTCTAACTGCCTATTTTCAGCTATTTTAAGTACTATATGCTCTTGTATACCCATTTGAGCTATTTTACACCTACTTTTAGCGATTTTTCTCCCTTTTCTTCCTTCTACGCCCCGAAAAAG
>OZ038450.1:21481899-21497494 GCA_964036195.1 Sphaerolaimus hirsutus | reverse complement strand
TTACAAAACGGATGCAATAAACCGTGAAAATGCTGATAAGCTTCCTTCCGTTTACTATTTTCACACTTTCTGAAACATGTTTTGTACATTAACATGATTGAAATGGCATGCTCAAAGGTTAAAAACATTTTACAAAAACATCTTGGTTTAATCCTAGCAGAGTAGAAGCGGTATTAGCCTAGAGTAATGTTATTGCAATGAACAAGTATTAATGGAAAAATGATTACGCAAAGGAGTATTTTTACATGTTGTACGGTATTCAAATCTATGAAAATGAGTATTGAATTTGAATGTACTAATTTTTTTAGAAGTTTACCTTAAAAAATTCACGTAATTCCTCAATCAGACAAATACCTAAACTATTGAGTGTGCGTCAGTGAGACAAAAGTGCTTTGAGACAACAGTAGCTTTGGTACAACCAAAATGCTCATTGAGACAAAAGCTACTTTGGTACAACAGTTTGTGCATTGGTACAACTACCTGTGCATTGGTACACCATTTGTTGCTTTGATACAACAAAAATAATTGTGTCACTTTGATACAACATACCGTATTACCTCCAATATAAGGTACACCTCGAATATAAGGTACCCTCTAATATAAGGTATAACTTTTGGCTGTTTTGAACCTGACAAAATAAATATAAGGCATACCTCCAATTTAAGGTATACCTCTAATATAAGACACAGCTGGCTGCATGCCAAAATGCAAAAAAAATCATTAAAACCATTGCTAAACATAGCGGAAAATGATGAAAATGGTGCCGAAGGGCACCCTGACAACTCTGTATCAAATTTTATTAGGCCTGGTTCACCATTTTGTTACATTCCAGTTTGATCAAATGAATTGCGTTGTTGGACACTGTTGGTAACATGTTTGCAAAATATGTCAAAAACAATATAAGGTATACCTCTAATACAAGGTACCCTCTAATATAAGGTATACCAAAACGCTGGAAAAAACTGACGAAATCAATATAAGGTATACCTTATATTGGAGGTAATACGGTAAATAATGGTGATTACATAGGTATACACAAATATTTATGTAATTACAGTTGAGCAGCGTATGCAAGTTGGATGTAGTTACATATTTGTGTATACCTATGTATTAACCATTATTTATGTTGTATCAAAGTGACACAATTATTTCTGTTGTATCAAAGCGACAAATGGTGTACCAATGCACAGGTAGTTGTACCAATGCACAAATTGTTGTACCAAAGTAGCTTTTGTTTCAATGAGCAGTTTGGTTGTACCAAAGCTACTGTTGTCTCAAAGCACTTTTGTCTCAATGGGATACCCCCTAAACTATTATTTATTATACCAAACCAAAGTGAACCCTAACCTTCGCAAGATAGCTCCATCATTTTCCAACAAAAGGTCAATAAAGCTGTCATTATTTATCGTAGATATTAGTGGATGGTTTTTTAGACATGCACCATTTTTGATCTCTCCACACCGTTTGCCAGTTCTAGCCTGCAAAAAAATAAATTGTGACAGAAAAATATGAAATGAAATTTTCCGCCAATGTCAACATGTAAGTAAATAGTACAATGGTGCCATCAAACGCATGAGAAGATGGCACGTAAAATGCCGAGTTTTTACTACCTTACTAATGAGATATCCAGTCCACGCAGTGACGCAACGGAAATGCTTACATATTTGAACATTGGTGCCAATAAAATGGACAATGACATAACATAGGTAGGGAAATTGGCCATGACAAACGAACATAACTGAACATGTTTTATTCTACTGTCACATGGCCTGTGGTTTTATTGTCGCTGCATACGCTAGTTTATTAACACCAGTAAACTCAAAATTAAGCGCTCGTAAATAAGCTTTGAACGCATTTCCGTTTTATTCAGTGCTGAGAGTTTAAGATTAAAAGGAAAACTCAACCTTAAACTCAAATACGTTCAAAGCTTGTTTTAGAGTACCTACTCAATTTAGAGTTTTCTGGTGTTAGTAAGCTAACGTGCGCAGCGTCATTGGCCTTCCTACCGAAATTTCTAAAAATTGAAAACTCATAAATAAGCTTCAAATCAAAAGCATTTGAGTTTACCGGGGTGAAGAAATTCTTATCTCCTACAACCGCAGTTGACAGACACTTTATTCTGGTAAACTCGAATGCATTCTAAGCTGATTTATGAGTTATCCAATTTTTCAAAAATTTCGGTAGGAAACTAATGTGTGCAGGGCCATTGTTACACAAAGGAGCCATGCCGCTTTTTGATTCACACCGCAATCGATTGAAATTTCGATGTGATAAATCGAATTCATCAAGGTAGCGGACAAGTTTCGCTGTAAAAAAGACAAAACGTGTTCTAGTCATTTCGGAATTTCCATTCGCACCGCGCCCACAGATTTCATTTTACCATGAACTTTAGGACGACAAAAATTTTCGGTTGAAAAAAACCCAATACAAACTCACTCTAAGCCACCTAGCACATTCTTGGGCGGCCGCGTGAGCGACCCGTTCCAAATCTGATAAATTCACTTGTTCTCGATAAAGGGCCCTTTCTGCCATCTTGCCTCACGGGGTGGCGCTGAAAATTTGGATAATTAATTTGTTGAATTTTGGAAGTGAAAAGAACTTCAAGAGATATCAGCTGAGTGAAGCACATGCATAATACACATTATAAGATGATTTTTCAGTGCCAAGGTAAAAAAGCGATTCAATGTATAGGCTTTTTCGCGGTGTAGAAGGAAAAAAGGGAGAAAAATGGTTAAAAACAGGTCACAAATCACTAAAGATAGGTAAAAAACCGCTTAATATTAGTGAAAAATTGGTAAATAGGCACATATAGTTGAGTAGTAGTGCAGAGAGGAGTCACTAAACCCGTGATCATTCTCATAAGCTATAGGTTACGTCAACTAGCGATTTTGATTCCGATCACTAGCACCTAGCGTCAACTAGCGAGCAAAAATTTTGCCTCGGGATAGGTAGATAGATAGATAGCTGGAGCGTTGCGGGGGGGGGGGTAACCAGGGACGTACGCAGGATTTTTGAGCGGGGGGGGCGGATTATTTACGGAGCCCGGTGAACGGGGGGCCCCCCCTAAAATTTGGCCCTATTGTAAAGGAATGGAGCCTTGGCGCTGGCGCCATTTGTAGGCGCCAGCGCCATGCAGTATTGGCGTTGGCGCTGGCGCCAACGTATACTCTATAGGTACCGATTTAGACCTATATATAGGACTAAGACCATGTTAGACACTTTTATGCTTTTTAAGCTCCTGAAAATACACATCAAACAATGGGATGGGGATTTGCGCGCGTGCGCGCAAAAATTTTTGAAAGTGCCTACAAAATCGCTTTAGAAAAGTGCCATTCCTGGCAAATTTTTATGTCCGGCCCGGGAACGGGGGGGGGGCGGCCGCCCCCCCGCCCCCCCCCCTGCGTACGCCCTTGGGGGTAACCTCCCCCCATACCAGGGGTCTTCTAGATTTCGACCCTCCGGGGGGTTGGATAAATAGCAAATAGCTCCTCCAGAGGGATAGATAGCTGGAGCGTTGGGGGGGGGGGTAACCTCCCCCCATACTGAACCCCTGCATACAAAAAACTTGGCTGAAACTTTTTGACACGCTGGCAGAATTTATTAAAAAGGAACTTTTTTAAATAGCTGAAAAAAGCGATGCAATCTAAATGCGCCGCTGCAGTATTGATTGAAAAACATTTGACCGGCAGTGTTTTCATGATGCGGCGAGGGAAAAAATTACAGGAAGCCTGTGGCGAAATTCTTCTTATAATAACTAAAGTGGATACGGTCTATGATCACATCTCTGCCGGGAGAGCGCTCATAATTTTAATTGAATGGGTGTATGTAACTTCACATTTATTGCATGGAACATCTAAGGGCATGATATTTACTCCGTCGAAATACCATAAACAACCAAATTGTTGGTCATGGTTTTGGGGGATGGTCCGGCTGTATAGTAAACCCGGCCGCAAAGTAGAGGGTACTACTTTAGGCCGGGCATCATTACGGTAGTTGTTTAAAGTACTGAACTTTATTCAAAGTAAACGTAAACGTAAAGTATTTTATTTTTAGTCACACCTGAATAGGGTTGGAAAAAAAACGTTTTTTTTAAAGCTCCCAGATATGACCTTGTGTCAACATATATAGGTATATCAGACAGTGGCAATACTCTGTGATGTTATATATGACCATATAATGGCTGTTGAGCCATGGGATAGCATTATAAGTGGTGATTTGTGTCAAAAATATCCATTTTTCGTCGACATATCGTTCCTATATCGCCTTATAGTCGAATGTTCGTGACTTCAGGTAAAGTTTGGCATGGAATAGCGATGAAACAAGGTTATAAAAGGAGGTTGTTACTTTGGGAGTGAAGTTACACACTGTGGAGGTACATGGAAGCACATTACCTCAATATTATATACTACAGCAACATATGACGGCTTATTAACCCATGGTAGCATATATAAATGGATACTTTGATACTAAAAATGCCACAAAACCAATGAAAACAACCACCAAGGTCAATTTGTGTGTGAAATTGCGCGCTTGCGCGCAAAAATTTTGCAAAATACCGAGTGCTTAGTACTAAAAATTTCGGTCGATGTTTTTAAAAAAAAAACATGTCGGACGTCATGTTTTAAAAAAAAACAACGTTTTTTTAATAAAAAACGTTTTAAAAAAAACATCGGCCAACCCTACACCTGAATACAGAAAATGTAAAGTAGAGAATTTTCTACTTTTACGCTGTGTAAAAGGTGAGTAAACATAAATATCTGTAAATACTCGTTTTCTGTACTCGCGTACTTTTAAAAAGTACGCGAGTAACTGAGTACCGGTATTTTTTCGGGAGGAAACGTAAACGTATTTACGCAGCACTCGAGTATACGTATTTATCGAGTAAACGTAAATACGTGTGTACAACTATGCACTACGGCCGGATTGACTTTACGGCCGGGTTTACTTTACGGCCGAGATCTCGCCATGGTTTTGGTAATGCATGTTAAATTAAAAATAAATATGAGCCAAAATTATGAAGTGCGCCAAATTTGCAAAACGAATGCCACGAGAGAATTGTAATTAAAAAGACGGTTGAAATTTAAAATACATGCCAATCTTTTAAAATACACAAAATCTAATTGATCTATACGATGCAATACTGTAATACACGCCAATTTAAGGCAATTTCCATCCAGCATTGAAAAATAAACCATGTCTTTTAAATGCAGTCTTCAATTTCTAATCTAAAATCACACAAAGGGCAGTAATAAACATGCAGAACTTGATACGCGTATTATGCAATGGAATAATGCTATAGTAAAGCAATAAGCCATGTACTGAGGCTTCCTTGAGTCATGTGAATGTAATTTGCATTCTGATGTGTGGTAAAATATTGAAATGCACAAATGTCGTATGTATGAACATGTACAGGCAGGTGACCAGGGGAATTCATCTCTGAATTGATTGAATTTGAAACTAATTAGCATTGTAAGATCTGAAGCTCCCCTCAGCGAGGAATAGGAACGTCGCATCAGTTAGCTGTATGGTTAATGTAGATGTCACATCTGGTGATGTTAAAGGCACCGGGAAATATAGCACCGCACCGCACCGGCACCTCTGCCAGTCCTTAGAAAAGGACACCTCGCACCTAGAGCACCGCCGAAAAAATGGCACCGCACCGCATCAGTGCTATTGTGGGAAAAAATGACACCGGCAACGGCAGAAAACCTCGGAAAATTGGAAGGACACAGCACCAGCACCGGTGCTGGAACCGTTAGGTGCCCGGCACCGGTGCCTTCACACCACTAGCCACATCACATGTCCCAAGTCATGTAACCACGGGGGGGGGGGGGGGAATTTACATCCGTGAATTGTACTCCGATGGGGAAAAGTGCGGACAGCAATCAAGCGCAAAAAAAAGCTTGAGGCAAGTAAACATAAACATGTACCTATTATATACTATGTACACCACAGTATGTGTACTCAGCAAAGGTACATAAATAGTCCACTGTCCTGTCTACGGAGCTGTAAATAGTCTGATCCCGGTGCACCAGGTATGTCCACAGATACGGTGGCCGTTTTATGGTGTTGACCTCTATAAACATGAAGGGAGATAATTTTACAGGTTTTGTTTCACATTCTTTTTCTCAACCCTTTGAACATTTAGCCTAATATGCATTTTCAATTACTTCTGATGAATACTTCACAACGTGACAGAATAAATATATTTAAATGATATACCGTATTTCCTCGAAATACCCCCCGGGGGGTGATTGTTTCATAGTGGTCCCGAGAGGGGGGGGGTTAAACGAGGGGGGGGGGGTATTTCGAGGGGGGGGGGTTATTATTTCACAAGAAAATTTTTGAAAACCAAGTACGAAATTGTCGTCTGAAACGTACGCAGACGTCGAAAAATGCAACAAAAACCGCCATTTATAAGGTTCTGTAGACTAATATTAGTATGTAGATGGTATGTACACTGTTCTAACGTGACACCGACATTGTTTTAACGTGTGTTCTGCAGTACACTGAACACAAACTACAGTTATTGTCATGTACGTTCCCTTTACACTCAATTTGGGGGGGGGGGGTATTTCGAGGGGGGGTGATTGTTTCATAGTGGTCTCGAGAGGGGGGGGTCAAACGAGGGGGGGGTATTTCAAGGGGGGGGGGGGTATTTCGAGGAAATACGGTATACCAAACAATATGTAGGTACATAGAAATCACTTTAAGAAAACAACAAGATATTCCCACTTTCACTTTCACCTGTTCGATAATTTTAAAAAAGTGTTGTTTTCTATTGAAATCTATTATATGGCACTAAATATGTTTACATTGTTGGTGACTAAATACAAGTCCAAGAAAGCCCTAGATGCCACTGTATGATGTCGATACCTAAATACATAAATACAACTCTGGCATTAGTTTCTTGGCTCAGAGTAACCAGCTAACACCATTGCTTAATTAGCAATTTATATACAGATACCTACATAGGCTTAATGCGAGTGTACTCATAGTATACCCTGCGGACATCACACGTAGTATGGAAACCTACCATAGCCCATCTGAATAATGACCCAAAATTTTTACACTATTTCTTCTAATAGAAAAGTGCCCTTCTACTTTTTTCGTCAACTTTTTTAACCGCCCTTCTATTGGAAACGCCCTTCTATTGGAGACCGCCCTTCTATTTCTTTCGTCATTTTTTCAGCATATTTTTTTCACTTTCTCCCAAGGTTTTCAAGGTGTTACGTCACAGACATTTTAAAGAATGACGATTCTTAGAGTTCATTCAACATCTTATGTCAAAATAGCACCAGATCAATGACCAAAACCACTAAATCGCAGCGTCCACTGGTATTTTTTAATTTTTTATGCACTTAACACAATTCCAGCACTATCTGTACCTTCTATTGGAGACCGCCCTTCTATTGATTTCTTGACCCAAATAAAGTCGAAAAAGTGTACCTTCTATTGGAGACCCGCCCTCTATTAGAAGAAATAGGGTATTTAGTTTTATTGTGAATAGTAGTTTATTTCGAAATGTATCACAAGATTTTATTCATAAAATTATTGTAGGATTCTGCGTAAAGTATGCGCTCCACTCGGTACAAATATGTATTGAGAAAATGCCACCTCATAAAGCATCCCAGATATAGTGATCTCCGGGAAAAACGTATGCCCATTATAACCAATTTTCATGCATACGTCTTGGTAAAGCTTAAAAATCTATAGCCACAAGCTATAAAAATACAATACTGTGACAAAAAGAATTTCAATGGACGTGTGCAACCAATAAAAATGAACTCAGTACGCTTGAAAAGCGACCAGCTACATTCATGTAAATGATGGGTGTAGTATTTAGTTGATTGAACTTTTTGTAGTAAGTTCGCTAAACTACTCCCCGGGCCCGGCCAACCGCACAAAATACATATAAAGTTGGATTTTTACATCTAAAAGGAAACTTTTTGGAGTAAAACCTTAAATTGAGAAAAGAAGCGCTAATCGAGACGTAACTTCACACCGCTCTTTTCTAAAGAAAACTGCTTTGATATACCCGGTAGACCGTAAAGTATGCGCCCAAAATTACTTACGTCTTAGTCAATAAGGTGCGATTATGATACTTAGGTATAAACGCACTTTCACAATAGAAAAATATTTAAAAAAAGAAAAAAGCTGAGTCGCGTACAAACAGTGGAATAAAAGTATTCCAACGGCAAATTTTACACACATTATTCAATAAAACATAATTATTCGTTTTTAATAATACTTGAGCCACACTTCAATATCAGAACATCAATTCAAAAAAAAACATTGGAGGTACGCCATTCTATTAGAATAAATACGGTATTTCATACAATTTGCATACACGAAGCTCATATAAATACTTTGCTATAGGCAAGCATTGATATATTTTGCACTAACCATTGCAGTTTCTTCGTAAGGCCTGAGAATCCATTTTGAAATGCAACGTAAAACGCAGACAGCCCACAAGTCCCATCGATTTCGTGAAAAGTATGACGATTGTGAGACAGATCATCGAATCGATTGGACGAAAACTGAAAATATTACGTCTTCTGATTTGTATATCTTTGCTATAAAAAGGACGTGAGAACGTTGTGTGGAAAATCGGCAGTGAACACGAGCATGTGAAAAAAGTTGGCATAATTCCAATTTGAATTTAGCATTTTAAATCAATATCTGAAAGCTATACGTTTCTTAGGGAACGAGGGCAGACTTCCCTCAGTTCACTGACAAGCACAAATAACCAACAGCGATTAACCGCGGTCCTCTTACTGCAGTTGGAACTTGGAAGTGTTTTAATTTCAAACGATCCCTTTTACCATTGGATATAATATCCTCACGTATATTTTTGCGAGATTCCAACTTCGTATTAATTATTTCGTAATCGCGCAAAAAGTAATGTTTCGCTGAGAGTTTCAGAGAATCGAGAGACCAAACCGATAGTCAAATGTTTACAGTCCACACCAGAGTTACAAGGGAGTTGACGTGTGGTATATTATGTTGTAAGTCAACTGACGTGTAAAATTCTAATTTGCGTGAATCCCATTCACACGGATAAATACTGCATACTATTCAAGAGTAGTGAGCGCGATTTATTGACAAATATTATGCATTTGTTTGCACTTTCGTTGAGAATTGAACTGGCGCGCACAGCTAGATTTTTCCATTGGTTTTAGTAAATATTTTTGTGAGTCACTCCATAAGCTCAACGAAAATAATGTTCGAGATTTTTGCATTATTCGCGTTCATCTGGAGACTGACTGCTGCAAAGTTCGATGGTAAGAATAACAGAATGGCATTACAAAACGGAGAAGTTTCTCTCAATCTTCATCCACACCTCATCTATTATCGCAGTACTTTCGTGTAAACTTCCACTGGACGCTGGCTATGTATGCGCTGAAAGCGCGCCGACTTTGCAACGAAATTGGCACTTTTCCAACGATGCTAAAACGTGCCAAAGGTTCGATTACTTTGGCTGCGGCGGCAATGGCAATCGATTTGCGAGTGAAGCTGACTGCGCGCTCGCATGTGCAGCATTTGGTAGTTTTGTGCTTTCTTTTTGTGTTTTTTGTGTCCCTTTGTAAGTTATTTTGATTTTTACTATGGCCACTCTCGGTCACCAACGGGATCGGGATTGGGATATCAAAGTTTCGGGATCGGGATTCATTATTTGAGGTTTCGGGATCGGGATCCCGTTTGAACCCTATCTCGGTGTCGCGTCGGAATGATATTGAAATATATTCGTTATTAATATCGTCATTGTGCATTTTGATGTATCCTTCCTATTTTACCCTACACATTGTGGGTCAACACACGTGTCAGCTCCGCCCACTAAAATAACATTGCAAGTGAATTCGCTCGGAGTTAGGGCTAACTAGTTGATAGGGCGTTAGGGGGGGGGGGTTAAAGAATGACTAGTTTCCCTGTATTGAACGAAGGTGTAGCAAGGTTCCCCTTATATCATATGCAGCGATCTGCCCGCACGGCGACCCTCTGTTCGAAGTTTTGGGCCAAGTGCGCACGTGCGACAAATTTAGGCCGTGTGGAAATGCCGCATTTGAGTGCATGTCCGCTGTGAATGGTGTACAGTCGGTTTGCTGCCCCGCTGTTGGTAGGTCTAATTTTGTAGATGAAAATTAGCATTTTAGATGAAAATTAGCTACCGTATTTACTAGAATAATTCCCGTCGCGAATAATTCCTCCTTCAGGCAAATGATAAATTTGTTGGGTATAATTTGAAGAAAAATGACATGTTATGTTCTTAATAAAGCATATTTCGTGAAGTGAGTTGATAGAAACATGCTTGATAACTTTGACGAAATAATTACCCCCCTTAAATAATCCCTCCCTCGAATAGACCCCTCTCAAAAAAGTCAGTCGAAAAAAATAATTCCCCGGGGGAATTATTCGAGTAAATACGGTACTCTATTGTTGGGGGATCAGGCATATACTCTTAGAAACGTTTTGGGTCATTTACGCCCGGTACACATCAAAACCCACATAAACACAAAACAGACCGCCTGTGCGATATGCCGGTGGACGGTGGTCAACGCTGCGGCGGCGGCGTCAACCCGTCGCTCCGGTTTTATTACGATTCTGGGCTGCGCTCGTGCCGCCGCTTCACGTTCGCCGGGTGCGCGGGCAACCAGAACAACTTCGCTACCAGGGGCCTGTGCATGCGCGCCTGCGCTCAAGTGGGTCGGTGATTTGCTGTTTGTTATTGGATGGGGTTGGGACATGTGCTATAATGGCGCCTACGAGTGGCGCCATTACTTAACTACAACGGTCAAATTTTAGGGGGGGGGGGGTGCCGCCGGGCTCCCGTTCGCCCCCCCGCTAAAAAATCCTGGCTACGTCCCAGCATGCGGGTATGTAATAAGGTGACCCAAATATATCACAAAATAAAATCAACGAAAACTGTTTTTAAACAAATATTTTGTGTGTTCTGAGTTGGAAAAATTTAAATCAGGTACAAAACATCCCTAGGGCAGGGCAATAAAATACTAAAGTCAACAATCCCTTTCATTCATTCTCAAATTCACCATTTTCCCGGGTCAAAAAAGTTTCGATCCACGTTTTCAGTAGCTTGCACGGTGGGCGAGCCGCTGCCGGACCCAGTGGTCACGTCCAGGCCCATGCTCTGCGACACCGACAACCAATGCCCCAAGGAACATTCGTGCATGCTGGACAAGCACGTGTGCTGCCCGGATGCCAGTATGCTTGCTTTCCGCTGGGGACAGTCCCGCACTTTGTAAAGTGCCAAATGGCTTATCAGATGTCATATTTATAAATTTGAATATCGTGCAAAATGTCAATAATAAAAACATTTCGTTATTATTTTGATTGGCACTGTGAGATAGTTGGCACTTGGCAGGGTGCCACTTGATGTTATTTATTCATCCACATTGTCACAAATGCGTTCGATAGTATATTTTTTAGAGCATGTTTGCGGTTTGGCCGAGGACAAAGGGGTAACGTGTCCTCCTGGCAGTTTGCCAACAGCTGTTCGTGTGGGGAATGGATCAGTCACTGTTGAGTTTATTCTCACGCAAATTTTGCTCTAACGATAGACATATATTGGCGGAGCATAACTTTCACGTCCCACCCAGCGTTGGCACTATTCCAAGAAAACCGGCTTGTGTCAGCAGTTTTCATACACCGGTTGTGGCGGCAATCTGAATAATTTTCACACCATTGAACATTGCGTGGAATACTGCGTTGGCACCTGTCCATTTGGATCGGTGGCGCATGTGAATGGCGTGAGTGGCCAGCCGCAGCTATGTGACGTGCCGTTTGCAAATGACGCCTGTCCTTTGGGCTTTGAATGTTGGTGAAATGGTTGCAGAATGCAACTTTTTGCGTCTATATTTCTGCCTTTTTGTGCCAATTTTCGGAATAATTGAATACTAGTGCAGGCATGCCAACATCTCGTCGCGCTTCCATCTGCTGCAGCGCCGCCCCACGTTGCCCGTCCCCAACGAGCAACGTTTACGTTGATGCAACGTCCATTTCGGCGGCGGCAGTAGAAGCACGTTTGCCAGACGTTGTCAAATGTAGACCCGAAGTGGACAATTCTTGTCCAGCCGGGTATAAATGCACAATGGCACCTAATAAGGTCTGTTCGTTGATCAGCGTTTGTTGCAACGTGTTTTGCTGACCACGTTACCTTTGTCACGTTTTTTCTTCAGGAACACGTTTGCTGCTCGGCGCCTATATCATGCATAGAGGGCATGGAACCCTTGCTGGAACGTTACAACGGAATTCTGGAACCGCGCACCTGTGCAGTTGGTGTTAGCGGCACTTGTGAAGCATTTGGCTCTAGTTCCAGGTCAGGCCGTAGGTGCCAGGGGTATCTTGAATTTCGACCCTCCAAGTGGTTGGATAGATGCAAATCGCTCCTCTGGAGGGATAGATGGCTGAACAATTTTCTGGGGGGGTTGTGGTGGTTCGATATATAGACTTTTTCGGGGCGTAGAAGGAAAAAAAGGGGAGAAAAATCGCTAAAAGTAGGTGTAAAATGGCTCAAAATCGGTATACAAGAGCATATAGTTCTAAATATAGCTGAAAATAGGCAAATAGGAATCAGAACCATGATTTTGGAAGTGAAAATCTATAAAAAGGTATGAAAAATAGCGATTTTGAGCGAAAATCGGGGTATAGTTTCGCAAAAATCGCTCCACATAGGTAGATAGCTGGGCAATTTGGGGGGGGGGGTTCAGGGGGTAGTAGCCCAAAATTTTGCCTCCTGGGTAGATAGATAGCTGAGCGGCCTCCGGGATAGATAGATAGCTGGGCGGTTTAGGGGGGGGTAACCCCCCCATTCGAGACCCCTGGTAGGTGCTCATGTTGGATTTTATGGGTATTTATTTTTACTAATGCCACCAGAAACTCAACCCTCTGCAGCTACGTGTGTGTACGCTCGGCGTTTTACAGCCATATTAATGTGTGCTGTAAGCCAGATAGATGGTGTGTTATGCCAAAAATTGACACAAACTCTGGTGGACCCATAAAATGTGATGTAAATCGCGGTTTAGAGAGTGTCAATGCTAAGTGTGGTAATGGTATGTTTTTTAAATGGTATGTTAAATTTTGGATGGATAATTTAAGTAAATAGACTAACAATAAAATAAATTTTTCTAGAAAATCAGTAAGTTAAAACCGTAAACAAGTATATTAATGAAATTTTAATACAATTATCATAAAATGTATTTTGCTAAAAATAGAACTCTAATCGCGTTCACTAAATACCTATCTGCTCGCATTTAAGTACCAGTTTCGTTATAAATTCAGACGCACTGTGTCTGCCTCTACTTGACGCTCGCAATCCTCAACATTTCCCGCCTATCAATGCTATGGAATTCTATTGCTGCTATGACGTCAAGTACGTTACCATAAATCAAATCGCCACACGTTCCACAAACTTTATCTAAACGTGCACATTTATCAGGCAACCCCAATTCCAGACTGCCCCAATGCGTGAACTGGTTGTCGCCCTTGACGGACGTGAACACGAACGTGACGCTGGTGTGCGAGTCGGCCAACCCGCGCGCGTGTCCCATCGGTTACAAGTGCGATAGGTTGCTCGATGGCACTTTTGGTTGTTGCAAGTGTGTGGGGTTGTTTTTGGGGGTTTAGGGGTGATTTGGTTTCTTGTGATAGGAGGTGTGATCGCGTGGGAAAAACGTCATGTAAAATGCGAAATTTTCATTTTTTACTGGGTGTTTGGCATTTTTCGTGACATCGGACAGTGCATGGAGTGCCACTCGGCCTGGCATTTTAATTTTCTATTGATTTTATTTCTTGATATGATTAGTAATATAATCTGAGGGTTCGAACCAGGGGTCTCCTGCAACTAGACCCCTGTCAACAGGCAAACCGAAACCGTGTCACCAGCGCCACCAACGGACAGTCCGGTACCGGTACCGAAACGGGATCGTCGCACGTGCAATGTTGCGTTTCTCCACCCCACCGAATTCACCGTAGTGAGTTGTAAGGGGTGGGACGATTTCGATTCTTGTGCCCGACACGACGTGGTGTGTAGGGAAGCGAGCGATGGGAAATTTTATTGTTGCGCCGATCCGATATGATTATGACTTTGAATTACCTATGCGCCTTTTGTGGCATTTAAATATGTACTTGCATAATATTTGTTCTTGTACATAATTTAATGATATCACTTTGCTATTATACTGTTAATAAAATGCGCTCTCTAATTCGGTGTTATGCTGTGTCATATTTATTTAGCTTATGTTTTAGATATAAATATGTATAATTATTTAAAGTTGGTAAGAGGGAACTCAGACCCCAAATTTGGTAATTACTAATTAGTAGTGATGGAAAAGCGCCAGAAAAAAGGGCGCCAGGCGCCAATGGCGCCATGGCGCCATTCGGAAAGTGGGCGCCAGGCGCCAAGCGCCAAGGGCGCCATGGCGCCAATTGAAAAGAAGGGCGCCAGGCGCCAATGGCGCCAGAATAAAAAAGCAAGTAGAATACCCTGCGTGTGCTAAAAATGCTTCTCCAGCACTGTAGTGCACACATTCACTTCTTTATTCATGTTCTCCAGGATGTAATCAACAAAAATGAGACTAGCAACAAACTTTTGTGCAAAAACCGTACTCACACGTGATATCCAATTCAAACACTTTGAAAATTCGCATTCGACAAAACAATGAATGCACATCAAGTAGATTTTCCAATATATGTTTTCTTGAAGCGGACGACAACGGTATTCCGATAATTTTAATCCGTTGATTTACGAGTTTGCAAGTTCACCGGTCTATCATGCTTAGCTTCTGATCCGTTACACGCATCTGATAAAAATATGATGAAACATATACATCCACTCACACCACTTTGTCTATTTTCCAGTGAATTTTGATCATTCACAGACCCGTTTTTTCTTTTTGATTCATTCACGCAGCACTCACCTTGAAACCATGCTGGCGCCATTTTGGCGCCCTTTGAGGGCAGGGCGCCAAGGGCGCCACGGAGAAGGGGCGCCAAGCGCCAAGGGCGCCATGGCGCCTTTCAGAAAGTGGGCGCCAAGGGCGCCACAGAAAAAGGGCGCCAAGCGCCAATGGCGCCATGGCGCGGCGCCCCTTGGCGCCCTCAAATGGCGCCAGCGCCATGGCGCCATTCCATCACTACTAATTAGAAGCTATTTATTTATTTACGTACATAGGTATAGTCGGCGGACAGCACACCTAGTATGAAAACCTACCATAATTTAATGAATAAAATCTTGTGATAAATCTCGTAATTAATTATTCTATAGTAATAACGAAAAATTATGATGGAAAAAACTGTATAATTTTTGGTTCATTATTCAGATGCGTCATGGTAGGTTTTCATACTAAGTGTGATGTCCGCCGCGTATACCTATATAAATATTTACATTTCATGCTTGCATCAAATCTAGATGTTTACAGAAGCTACGCTGTGCTATTGTGTTTTAAGCATAAATAGTGCCAATCCATCAATCTCACACTATCACCAACTAGGTTTTTTCCCCGTTTATTTTATCAGCATACGATCACAACTGCGCACTGGACCACTGCTCACCTCCACCGTACATCCTATTGTCGCTGCG
>OZ038450.1:21355020-21481699 GCA_964036195.1 Sphaerolaimus hirsutus | reverse complement strand
TAGGTATGAAAAATAGCGATTTTGAGCTAAAATTGGGGTATAGTTTCTGAAAAATCGCTCCAGATAGGTAGATAGCTGGGCGATTTGGGGGGGGGGGGGTTTAGGGGGTAGTAGCCCAAAATTTTGCCTCCGGGATAGATAGATAGCTGAGCGGACTCCGGGATAGATAGATAGCTGGGCGGTTTGGGGGGGTAACCCCCCCCCCCCCCAACCCCCCCCCCCATTCGAGACCCCTGCATGCCCATATGGCAAAGTGCCAAATTTGACATTTTTGGGGAAAAATGCAAAAAAGTTTGGGCAAGAAGTCGACAAGTTTTGGACTAAGAGTCGACAAGTCCATCCTCCGCTTCCTTTTTTGTGGGAAAAAAACGCAAGAAATTTGATAAGTCCACTATGGAAACCGATTTCTAAAAGGCGACAAGTCCATAATTTTCCCATAAGGCAGCCTCGGCTTCCCCGGGAACAAAAATGTTCTGGCGTGCAAGAAGTCGACAAGTCCATTTCCCTCCCTGAAACAGTTTTGCTCTGACCGAATGGAATTTTATGGACATCCCATTTTTCACATATACGTTGAGAGCAGGGGCTGTAAATTTGACACTTTATTGTCAACATATGGAACTTAATGGAAAGCATGAGAGAGCCAAATTGGACACGCACCACGGGCCTGGAATTGGGTCTGAAACTTAAAATGCGATTTACTCAAAATCGCATTTTGGGAACTCGTCGACTTTTAGAATTAGACGCCTCAGTTAGTAACGACCCATTCATTATATCGCACACTATCACTAACTAGGTATTTATTTTCCCCAGCTATTCCATCAGCACACTATCACAGCTGCGCACTAGACCACTGCTCACCCCCACTGTACATCCTATTGTCGCTACGCTGCAAACCGCCGCCGCTGCCGTACTGTTGTCGCTGTGACGCGTGTGCACCCTGAATTTGAGTTTGTTGTGCCTGGAGTGTGGATGGATGTTTTTAGTTGACGTTGGCACGGTGCCAATGTGTTGGACTGACTTGGTTGGCGTTGTTGTAACTGGTCCTGGTGACTGTGGTTACCTTGCGTCGTTCCGTTTCCTCGAACAGTGATTCGTCGTCTTCTAGGTCTGCGTTGTCGCCTTCCCAGTAGTCGGCGACTGGTTCTTCCTGCGATAGGTTTTTGTTGTCGAAAATTAGCGTATGGTCGTGTGGTGTGTCTGGGTTTCTTTCCACCCTCCCTCCAATCGGCGGTCGATGGGCAATACTAGTTGACACACGTGTGTCAACTGGTCGGGGTCAACTCAGATTTCCGCTTCACGTGTCGCAGAGCTTCACGTGTGCACTAGCCGTAATATTTATTTTTCAACACTGCCGCACGTGCATTTGGCGATCGCTCTGAAACATGTGAAGCCAAAATCTGATTTGACACAGGCCAGTTGACACACAAGTGTCAACTGATATGCTGGCCGCCAATGGTGCGTCTTTGCATATCGATCAATGGCATTAGAAATTTTGAGGAAACTTTTAATCTCCTTTCATGCATGCAAGTTGTCATCCCCACTCAAAGCTAGGGTTGGGACGATATGACTTTTCGATATCGATATTCGATATTTTTTTCTGAAAGTCGATATTCGATATGGATACGATATGGACCCTCGATATTCGATATCGATATTTCGATATTTTCGATATTTCGATATTTTAGTACAGCGGGGCATATTGTATTTCCATTTGGGCACAAACATGGTTGATAATCTTTTATAATAAGGCTCACAACAGTTGAAATGGGGTAATGAAATAAAAACAGGATGAATCAAATTATATAAGGTGAAAAATTATTAAGCAAACACTTCAGGTCATACTTGTGACTAGGGGTGGCTGGCTTTTTACATTTTTAAAAGGTTGGTATTTTAAAATAAACAGCCAAATTTTTTAGCCTTACTGCCATGCAAAGGTTTGGTGAAATGGTTTCCTTGTCATGCTTTTTGCTGTGTTAATATCATATATTTTGTAAGGATGTGTATACATTACCCTTGATATCCTACTTTTGATAGCTCAATGTGAAAATAACATGGCATTTAAATATGATATATTACTTCGTGCATTCATAAGCATACGTGTTTGGCTGCAGCATCCACTTTTTGTTGGCTTCAGCCATTTTTATGGGATCACAAATACCTCAAAAAGAATACCAGAATATCGAAAAATATCGAAAAAATGGTCGATATTTGATATCGATTATCGATATTTTTTCAAAATTTTCGATATCGATATTCGATATGAAAAAATGGTCGATATCCGATATTCGATACGATATATCGTCCCAACTCTACTCAAAGCATTTGTCACAACCTGCTCATAAGCGCCATACTCATCATTGTAATAATCCATGGCGTGACTTTCAGCCGGCGCGTGTATTCTCGGCCGCGGAATGGCCATGGTGCCAGCGCCAGCTGACGCCAACTCTGAGCCGCTGCTGCCTCCCCAAGCGCCGATTGCACTGCTAGTTGGCGCCAGTGGCGATTTTCTGTGTTGAGAGTAGTGATGAGAAAGCGCCAGAAAAAAGGCGTCGGTACCACGCGAGTAGGGCGCCAGGTGCGCTTATCATGGAATATTTAACGGTAGAAATTGTGTACATTTTAGAAGAACAAAAATTTACTTAGAAAACCAAATGTCAGCATAAAATGGCGCCAGCTTTTTGGCGCCAAACGTCTGTAAGTCAGTGTTGGTGTGGTCTGGCAGTGGCATCGCACAGTGCGTGGATAATGAATGCTATGAGCATGGTTGGTTTTAGTAAAATTCTTTTTACTAAAATTGTATTTTATTTTTATTAAAATTGTATTTTATTTTTATTTTATTCATGTTTCAGTTTGTTTTATTTTATTTTATTCTGAAATGTCATTAATAAAATAAAATGAAACCATTTTACAAAAATTTTACAAATATTTTACAAAAATTTTACAAAAAATCGGAAATCTTGGATGCAAGGACATAAAACAATGTGCATGCTAGAAGCATGCAGATGAATACAAAAAAATTTTATGTAAACTTTTGACACAAGTTGTGAGGTAGTCATTTTGTATTTTGACCCTCAGGAGGTCCTGGATATATGCATCTAATTGCTCCTCCCAAGGGAAGAAACCTAAAATTTGGTTGTTTTTTTTGGGTGGGGGGAGGGGAGGGCTTGCGGGGTTCAATATATAGGCTTTTTCAAGGTATGGAACGAAGAAAATGGGAAACAAATCACATAAATTAGTGATCTTTAAGGTGAAAATATTTTTAAAAATGTGAAAATTTGCAATTTTGAGCAACGATATGTTTCAATCACAACAATGAAAGATACAACAAGGCACTAGTTCTGCAAATTGGCAGCTAGGAACTTAAGCAACATGATAGAAAACTTTCTATAGAATTTAACAGACACTCGAGTTTTTGTAAAATTTTACTAAAATTGTACAAAAAATTCGAATTATTGTACAATTTTACTAAAATTTTACAAAAATTCGAATTTTAGTAAAATTGTATTTTTATTTTATTAATTTTCCATTTTATTTTATTTTATTTTATTCTCTAGTTTTCCATTTTATTTTTATTTTATTTTTATTTTTTTCTGAGATTTTGCCAACCCTGGCTATGAGTCTTAAAGCACCACAAATATCTCACCTGTACACCGAGCTCGGGTACCAACTGCCGCCACCCTTGCTGCTTTGGAAGCATTTGCATCTTGTGCATAGGTACGCGCAGCACAAAAGTGTCAACAGGAGAAACAAAATGGCCAGTGCTAAAAGCAGCCAAAGTGTCGCAGACGCTGTTGAAACGTCGCAGCTGTCACCAGCCCAGCCTTCAAAGCATCTACAAATTTTCAAATACTGACATTTTTAACTTTATCTGGAGCATTGTGAGAATTTTTGGCACTATGCCAATTGACATACCTGCATCCGATAGCACCGCTCTCATTATCAACAATACAATCGCCATGTTGATTGCAATCGGCGCAGAGAAGTGGGGCAGAACATGCGCGCCCCGGGTAGCCCAGGTTGCCATCGCTGAAACCTGTGATTGGAAGGATGGTGATTTTCATCAAGTTCTTGCCTTCACTAATTGAACGTCGTGTGGTATTGATATTGGCGGCCGACACAGTAGTTAACACATCGGTGTCAACTGGCCTGTGTCAACTCAGATTTCGGCTTCGTCGCACAGCGATTTTCCGAATCACTTGCCGTAATATTTATTTCTCAAACATTGTCACATGTGCATTTGGGGATCGCTCTGCGACACGAAGCCGAAACCTGAGTTGACACAGACCAGTTGACACACGTGTGTCAGTCAACTGGTGTTGCCCATCGACCGCCGATTGGAGGGAGGTTGGAAAAAACCCAGACACACCATCTGGGCATCTGCAGGTGTAGCCATATCGTTCGTCTGTACATGTAGCAACAGCACTGCAGTCGGTCAGCCCCAGTGCACACTCGTCCACTTCCAGGATGTGCATGCACCTGCGCAGATTGTCCATTTTCAGTGGTCATTTTGCATGCAAATCTGTTCGACTGCCTACCATATTCCACTGAATCCAGCCTCGCTAATGGCGGTTTTGTTGCGCGCATTTCTCAGGTCAACGTAGCCCTGGAGGCACTTGCATTGACCGCCGCCCTCGCCCTCGCTGTAACTTATGTCCCCTGCTGGGTTGGGGCTACTGTTGTCTTCAGTTGGGACTTTGCCCTGACTTTGCGTGGCATCGTTTGGTATGCAGGTTGTGTTCTCGGGGCACGCGTTTTCTAAGGAGCAGAAATCGAATTTGCACGCTGACCCTGGGAGGGATCCAGGCGCGGAAACGTCCTGTGAGATCGATTGTTAGCTTTCAGTGTTTGTGTTGCAAAATAAATATGTAAGTTTGCATACTTCAATTCACCTTGTATCCAGCTTTACATTTGCAAGTGTACAAATCTGGTTGGTCGATACACTGTGCATTCGGATCGCATTCATGTGTTCCTGTATGAAATTCTGTTAATCAACGGGTGTGTTCTGGATGTTCCTTTCACAAAAAAATTTCACCTTTCTCGCACTCGTCAACGCCGCTTTGAGGTAGACATTGATCCCTGTTTCCACCTGTTTCAGTGTTTGGCACGAAGCCAAGTCTACAATTGCATTCGTACATCCTGCCGCGTATATTTGCATTTTCCAATTCAATGCAAACTGTGCTCATCGAGTCGCATTTATTCCGAAAACATGCACTGAATGGGCTGATTTGCTCAGAATCAATAAATAACTGGCTGCTGCCAATCTCATTTTGATTGGATTTGATTGCAGTGATCAACTTTGTCCACGCCAGCTGTGATAATTTATTTACTGCCACTGATGGTTGAAATCAAACACTAAAATTTTCTAAATGATCAATGGGTAATCTTACAAACTTCTTTGTTTTCCAACACATTTTTCTCAAAATATGCAGTAAAATTGAACAGAAGTCCCTTGTGCCATGAACTGTTAACAGTGTTTGGATTGGCAATGTAATTCAGCTCAGATAGCACATAGCCCATGTCACTGGCAACTGCATTGTAAATGGTGTTTACGCCATTCAAAAATGGTGTTTCTACAGTCTGGTGCTGTTTTGCATCTGGGTCACTGTATGATGGATGATACACCAATGTATCAGGTCCATATCGAATCACCCACATGTACAGATGTATTGCTTCAATTTCTGTGTTTTGGAAACAGGTTAAGAATGGATCAGTAAACTGAAATTCCAAATAATTTCACCTCTGCACTTCTCATTCTCTCCAGCCCTTTTGTACCCATTTGGACACACGCAAAGTCCATTTAGCTGGCTGCACACTTCACCATAATCAACTGCATTGCAGTGTTCATCATTGTCACAAGTACCTGGTACTCTGATTGTGGTGCTCATGGTGGTTGTTGCAATGGTTGTTGTAGTTCCACAAATGTCCCAGGTGTTTTGGGACATTTCGAAACTGCCTACAAGGGTTATTGTTGTTCATTCACTTGTTTGAGCAAATTGATGTTGTGTGCAAGTCTGCACATATTTTTGTATTTTTGACACACCTATTTTTGAGTCATTCTTTCTGATGACATCCATGAGGTCACTCCACAATTTGCATCTGGATGTGAATGGGTGTCCATATCTCAATACCACTGAGGCATTCACAAGAAGACCCTTTTGCCAGTTATCATTGAACAGCCTTCCATTTAGTATGCTGTTTATATTTCCCTTCACAAAATACCCTTGTATTCCAGGGATTTGATGTACAACTGATGAGAACTGAAATTTGAAATAAATGGTAGATAAATGATGTTTACAGTTTGTGCTTCATTTTTTTGACTAACATCATGCATGAACGGGGCTGTAAAGTGCTTATAAATGTGTGAGTTTGGATTGCCATATTCATGTGAATACATCAGTATTGTGTTTCCTTGAGATTCAATCAGCAATGGCAAATTATAGAAGGTCTCTCCACCTGAAATGTAAACAATTGGGAAAAAACAAATCACAAACCACCCAGAATACCTCCTCAACACACCCATGCAAGAGGCATCAGGGCCAGCCCTCTGTTGCATTGGTCCACATTTGCACCTGTGATCATAGATGTCACAGATTTCCCCCAGCCATGTTCTGCAGTCTGATGTGCTGTGGCAGCTGGGTTTAGGTGGTGATGGGGTTGGTTTTGGGCTGGCGCATACTTCAGGCTGTTCTTTGTTTGTGTAGAAGTAGCCTGGTTTGATTTGTTAAGGATTGGATTTTAACTTTGATTACAAGGTAACTTTTTTGTTGATGATCTTACCAATATAACCATTCCTTTGTTTGATTGATTCAATCAATTTGTGCCAAAGGTCACATCTGCTTTTGAATGAATGGCTTGGATTAAGTGATATTGACACATTGACCAATAGACCCTGTTTCCAGGTATCTCTCAGGAAAATTGGGTCGAGTATGGCCTCTACGTGCACTGAATTTATTTCCCCATGTGATGTGCCACTCACATACGCTGTCATATGTTTGTAGCACTGAAAATGTAAGAAATGTTATTAGATAGATAATTATTTATGTGGGTGCAAGTAGGGTTCAAACGGGACCGCGGTCCCGTAACCCGGTTCGGCAACAAGTCGGGACTGGGATGGTCCCGGTCCCGACACCCCAGTCCCGGTCCCGACATTCAAAAATTCCTTGTCCCGGTCCCGACCACCCAGTCGCGGTCCCGGTCCCGGTCCCGACATTGGAAAATTTCTGGTCCCGGTCCCGGTCCCGAAAACAGGTCCCGTTTGAACCCTAGGTGCAAGCAAGTAAATACAACATAAATGTCACCAAAACACTCACAGCTGGTTCAAAATCGTGCACATATTGGCTGTAAACTGATCCCGTTGGGTTGAAATAGTCACTATTATAATGGAGATTCTTTCCATTATAGCTCTGAATCAATAATGGAAGATAGTATGTTTCTAGGGGCGTTGCTGTTGTGGTTGTTGTTGGTGGCCTCTGTAAGTTTAGTGGACAACGTCACTACTTTCAATACTACCCAAGATTTAAAACTATGGCAAACATGGCTATGTGGCGTGTAATATGTATAATGTGTCGTAGGTGCTTGTGTTGTGGTCTGCTGGGTGAATGGTGGCTGGCAATTCAAGAATTTTTTCACATATCTGCTTGCCTTGTCCTCGGCAGTGTGGCCGATGAACATGTATTCTGGCTTTGAAGCCATTTGTTGCAGTTCCTTCCTGTGAAAATGTGGATAGGGATGGAAAAACCTTTTTCTAATGACCCTGTTTAAAAAAACACAGGCCATCCCTAATTGTGCAGCACTAGCTAGTTTTCATAACCTATTGTATTTACCACCTAAATATTTATGTCTTCAACTAACACATTATTATTTCTGGTAACGCCAACTGAAAACGCATGTAAATTATAAATAGCCTTCAATGTATCCATTTCTGGTTGTATGCCACTATCACTCCAGCCATCAGTAACTGATACCAAAAGTACCGGGACTGAGTAACTCCTGCGACCAGCTTGAATGATGCGCCTTGCTGATTCTGGATTTGGAAAGGTGCCAAATTAGAGCCCTGCCAATGGCGATCATTATGACATCATCAAGGACGTAGCCAGGGGGGGGGTGGAGGGGGGCAGCGGCCCCCCCCCCCTTCCCGGGCCTGACCAAAAATTGTGCCAGAAATGGCACTTCCAGAAGACGATTTTGGTGACAGTTTTAAAAAATTTTGCGCGCCAGCGCGCATTAAATTAGCGATTTTGAGCGAAAATTGGGTCAAAATTTTTTAAAAATCAGACGATTTGGGGGATAGATAGCCAAAAATTTTGCCTCCAGGATAGATTGATAGCTGAGCGGGCCTCCGGGTAGATAGATAGCTGGCGGATTTGGGGGGGTAAACTAGGGTTGGGGAACCGAACCGGACCGAACCGAACCAAACCGAGAACCGAGCACAATTTTGGAACCGAGAACCGAGAACCGGAACCGAAAAAAATACCCGAACCGGAACCGAGAACCGGCACTTAGACCCGGAACCGAACTAAAGAACTGAAAGAACCGAAATTTTATACAATAATCGGCGCGCACCCCCCCCCCTTTCCAGGTGAGAGTGTAAGATGCGTGGAAATGTAATTTCCGGCATCAATTTTTAGGCTGATTTGTAAAAATTTTGCGCGCAAGCACGCAATTCTTGCTTCTCGCGACCGGTGATTTCATCTCACCAGTCGCGCAGCCTCATGTGTTCACCATCCCGCCTAAAATGTGTATATGTATGTAAAATACATATACACATTCCTAGGGTGAGACCAGAAAAGTCCAGGAAAATGACACTTTCACTACAATATTCCTACGTTTTGTAAAAATTTTGCGCGCAAGCGCGCAATTTCCCACCACCCACAAGGCATTTTCTCTAGATACTTCCCGTAAATGCAGATCAATGTCAAAACCTCAATCAACGCCTAGTGCCATTTCTTCACTCAGTATGGAAAAATTTTAGAGGGGGGCTGAGCCCCCCTATTCGCAAGGCTCTGCGAAACAAACAGCCCCCCCCCTGCTCCAAAATCCTGGATACGTCCCTGCCCTCCCGTACACCGGGCTCAGTAAACAAACAGACACCATGCTCAAAATCCTGGATATTTACCTGGCCCCCGAAACATGCGCACTGGGATTACATGCGCACTGTGTTTTGGCCATCTGGGGCACCTACACCAATGCCAATGGTGCCATGGCGTGGCGCCTATGAATGGCGCGAGCGCCATGACACCATTCCGCCACTACAGGGGCAAAATTTTAGGGGGGGGGTTGTTTTATGTTGTTTTTCCTTTGTTCAGCTTATTATTTTCTTATTCCCAATTTTTTCATTACCCGATACCCGACTTTTTCATTACCCGGAACCAAAATTTTTGACAATTTGGAACCGAAAGAACCGAACCGGAACCGAACTTAAGAACCGAACCGAGAACCGGAACCGAAAATTTTGAGGAACCGAGAACCGAACCGAAATTTTTTAGAACCGAGAACCGAGAACCGGAACCGAAAATTTTGAAATTCCCAACCCTAGGGTAAACCCCCCGACCCCCCCCCCCTACTAAACCCCTGCCCCCCGCTCAAAAATCCTGGCTACGTCCCTGGAGTCGTGGACATCATCAACCGTTCTGTTTTGAGACCCATTTAGCCGTTTTTTAAAATTTGATATTGGTTAAGGTCGCAACATCGAAATTGTTACAAAATTTGTTTTTTTTGGCTGTATTCAGAATATTCTATACTATGCTAAATAAGCTTTTACAGAATTAACATTGTGCTCACCCAGGGCCAAGCGTGTTTCCGTTGTACTGCCAATGTGGCGTAAATTGGACACGAAATCTTGAAAGTCATAGCCAGTGCTGAAATAGTTGAAGTCGTATGATCGCACCTGCGTGTGATAATCATTTATTACAGAACAATTTACCGTATTTGCTCGAATAATTACTTTTTCGTCAGACTTTTTTAGTGGGGCTGTTCATGTTCAAGAGGGGAAATTAGTCAAGGGGAAATTATTTTTTCGTCAAAAATTTCAAGCATTTTTCTACCAACTCTTTTCATGAAATATGCTTCATTAACAACATAACTTACCGTTTTTGTTCAAGGGGGAACTATTCGAGAGGGGGAATTTTTCGAGCAAATAAGGTATATTCCTTAACTGTTTCAAACAGCTGAATCTTACCCTGAACCAATCACTGTAGTAAACAATGGCGGCACGGTGCTCTTGCTGTGATATCCGCAAAAGACCGCTCAATTTTTTGACGAATTGTCTTTGAATCTCGAAATTCTCCTCAACGCTGCCGCTGCCATCTAAAACGTACACGATGTCCACTGGGCAGTCTGAAAAATTGGCTTTTTCTATTTTCATGTTTTGTGAAGTGGTATAATAATTGGCGCTGCGAAGAATAGTACACCACTGAAAAGTGGGAAACGCAGAAGAAGGTTTCGAACAGATTTGAGTTTACCAGAATGGGGAATCTGTCAACCACTGTTGACTGCGATCGAAAATAATTCATTATGGTTAACTCAAATGTGTTCAAATCAGATTTACGAGTTTCCGAACGTTCAGTGGTGCACTAGAGCACAGTTGTTAAAATGTACGTACATTTACTCGAAAAATACGCGTACGCGAGTACGCGGTAAATACATTTACATATAACTTAAAAAGGAATGTACTCACTTATACGCGTACATTTTTAAAGTACACGCGTAGGGAGAAAATTTCTTTTTTGTCGCTAAAATCCTAATTTTCTGTTGCTAAAGTAAGAAAATTTTGAAGAAATCATATCATTTTTCTAAAAAATACCAAATTATCACTAAAAACGACATCTAAACCCCTGATTAGGTAAGTCCGAACGATGGCACAATTCGTGAAAGAACATCTGTCCTGACCGTCCCTGGGCTATATGAAAAATTTCGACCCATACAAAAGATAGCGCAGGGATTTCTCTAAACGATCATTATGGCGCCCCTGAATAGAATGTCATATTGGCCACATAGATGGCCAACACATTTTGAAATATGATTTTTCACTGATTACCTCAGTTCGAACAGTGGCTCCAAAACTATATATTTTGAACTTCAAATTCTGAAAATTGGTCTGGAGCACAGAAAAGCACCCTGACTAAGTGCCAAAAGCTATTCTTTTTTGAAATAAATGTATATTTGAATCTACTGGAATGCTTACAATTTTGTTCCTTCACTGCGTAATTTATGATGATGACATTTGAAATTTACAATTCTGAGTTCACACTTCCTCACAAAATCAGGGAAGCGCTTCTGGCAGCAATATAAATGTCTCAGTAACGTTTTAACACCCCAAGCTCACTCTGAAATCACCCACAGAAAGCGGATTTTAAAGACAAATTTTGAACTCACAATTTTTCATCAAATCAGGAGGAAAAATGGGTAAAAATTGTGAAAAATTGTGAGTTTGAAATTTGTCTTTCAAATACGCTTTCTGTGGGGGGTTCAGAGTGGGCTTGGGGGGTAAAAACATTGCAGCGACATTTATCTTGCTGCCAGAAGCGCTTCCCTGATTTTGTGAAGAAGTGTGAACTCAGAATTGTAAATTTCAAATGTCATCATCATAAATTACGAATTGAAGGAACAAAATTGTGCGCATTCCAGTGGATCCAAATCTACATTTATTTCAAAAAGAAGCTTTTGGCACTTAAACAGGGTGCTGTCCTGTGCTTCAGACCAATTTGCAGTCTTGAAGTTCCGAATATATAGTTTTGGAGCTACTGTTCGAACTTAGGTGATCAGTGAAAAATCATATAAAAAAATGTGTTGGCCACCTAAGCAGCCAATATAGCATTCTATTCAGGGGTGCTATAATGATATTTTAGAGAAGTCCCTGGGCTATCTTTTGTATGGGTCGAAATTTGGTATATAGCCCTGGGATGGTTGGGACGGACATTTTTTCATGAATTTTACTGTCGTTCGGACTTAGGTAATCAGGGGTTTATTATGTCTTCCAGTGTAAAACTAACTCTCACATGTAAAACGTCATAACTTTCACATTTTCCAAGGAAAAGTACTCACTTTTTCATTTTCCTTAGAAAAAAAGTAATTTACTCACATTTACGCATGAGTACGAGTAAAAAAGTATTTTTCATTTTCTATACTTTTTAGTGAGTAAAAAATAAATGCTTACATTTACATATACTTTTTTAAAGTTCAGTACTTCTAACTAACTCTGCACTAGAGTGGCCACAATATGTGAACATTTCTTTATTAACTAACTAGTGTTGTATGATGTGGCAGCGGAGTGGCAGTAGATAAAAATGAAAATGAAGAATATTTGGTAAAATTTTGGCAGTGACGGTGACATTTTCGTCCCTGGAAAGGTTGTGGGCTGTTGAATTTTAACTTTATTTTTCTACACCTTTGTGTTAAACTGCTACCCACAGCAAGAAATACTTATCGCCACTCTTTGGATATGCAACTGTTTGTAAATATTTTATCCATTATCTCAGACAGACAATTTTCGCCTACGGTTTTACGATGCTGCTTTCAAATTTGGCCAAAAATGTACAAAAATATTTATCTGCCTAATGCATGTGATGTCCATTTTCATTGGCGGAGTTGTAGATTGTGTTTACTGAGTGGACCATGTTGTGTATACCTACCACAGAATGTTACCAAAATTTTATCAATAAAATTGTTACGGATCCTGTGTTTAATTATTATTTGTCAAATTTTTTGTTTTTATTCTCATTGCGATGGTAGATTTTCCGTGCAAAGTGTACAGTCCTAACCTAACACTATACACTGTTTTTACACATTTTAGGCTGATATGCCTCATATCTTGTGATTTTCCACCAATTTTTCTGTGGATAAGAGGGCTTTTTGCCACTAATTTTTGAGGTAGTATTGCGGCCGCAATAACGGCCCATTGGCTAAAAATCACACATGCAAAATGTTCAGCATAACATGTCCATAGATTTACGTGATGGCAGGATAATGACTTTGTTTGGTGATTGAAAGGAAGTGATGTGTAACCTTATTTGCAGTGTGTGGAATGTGCCTAACAGTTTTGTTGTAATCTCATTGTTTGGAGGTTTAAAATAAAATAGGCAATGTTCGTAAATGTAATTTGTAAATAGTTATGTGTATTTAGAATAAAAAATAAAGGAGTTTCACTCGGAAGAAACACCTGTACATTTTAGTTAGGTGTGTTAATTTATCTATCAGTGTACCTGTTTACTTGAAATACACCTGCACCTGAATTGGTACACCGAAAATCGTTAGAGTGAACCGAACTGAGTAATACCAAAGGTGATAAACTTTATCTATCATTCGAGGAAACATTCGTTGCGTGGCATGTGTAGGTAGACTCGTAGAGTCATTTTAAATGGGTAGGTATAAATACAATATACCTATATATCCGGAGTGGCCATTTCATGACTGACCGCAATAACTTTACAACAGTGTCTGTGAAAATGGACCATTTTGGAGTTTTATTTTGAACGGAAATAGACCATATTTACGCTTGTTCGTTGCGAGACGCGACCGTGTACTTCTGCAGTTTGTGACTTTCCATTCAATTTTCGTGTGTCGATACTTGGAAATCCCTCAATTTTGTTAGAAATTTTTGACCGGGTTGTCATTTTTCAGTGGGTTTTGTACTGAACCCCGCTTATACATAAATACCGTTTGAGAATTACTATTGTGTACTACGCTCTCCATCAGAAAACGACAATTCAGACGTTGTAAAAACAATCACATGAAAACATTCAAGTCGAATCCGAAACACGCTAATGAACAACGGCAGCATCCCATTTTATTTTAAAATTTTAAAAAATTCGGAAATATGGAATTGTGTCGTCAGGATGCAATAGGATAGCTGCGCAGAATTTCCTCTATATATTTACCTAATCCAACAAAGTACGCCATGATAGATCAGGGGCTGGGACGAAATCACGTAATTGAATACCGTAAATATACACTCTAATAACTCTAATACCCCCCTCGAATAATGCCCCTTCCTCGAATAAACCCCTTCGCTCGAATAATCCCCCTTCCTCGAATAATCCCCTTCCCTTGAATAATCCCCCCCCCTTTAGGCATATGATAATGTTTTTGCATCCAACTTGAACAAAAATTGCACGTTATTTTGTAAAAAAGCATTTTTCATGAAATCAGTTGACACAATAGACACATGCTTAAATTTTTTGACGAAATAATAATTCCCCTCTTGAATAATTCCCCTCCCTCGAACAGCCCCCCCCTCAAAAAAAAGTTTGACAAAAAAAAACAATTCCCCGGGGTGTTATTCGAGTATATACCTAATTATTTAGGCTGAACTTCCCATGATTAGTGTTGTCTGAAATTTCGTTTTTCATCAGTATCCAGATTTGAGCTCTAAATTCTCCAAGAGCGGCATCCGGATTGACATACCTATGTCGGAAACTTCCGCATCCTGACATTTGACGGGATTCGGAACGCGAAATTGATGGTTTTGAAACCTAGCTCAATCAATCTTGTGACGTGTCAATCCTCAAATAAAGCAAGTGTAATACAATATCTATCATGTTCATTTTTGGAGACTTGAAAAAATTCACAGTGAAAGCACTAAAACACACACAACTGAATATTTATAACTTGGCAGGCATTGGCTTACGCATGCTAATGCAATTTTATCCTGCACATCCTGCACTCGAAAAACGTAGATATTACAGTAAAAATTCGAAAATTCGAAAACTATTTTCGGAAAATATTCGGAATGCGAAACGTCGTTTTGGAAAAAAAGTCAAATTTTTTAAAAACTTTGCGAGAGTGTTCGCAGTCGTTCGTTAGTGTCAATATCGCAGATCTGTAGTTTGATCCCCATTGGTCCCCCCGGAAACATGGTCTCACACCCTCCGTTGATTATTCTTATCGGTCGTTATCTTTTAATGTTCGGAAAATGGTCCACGCTGCCAGGGGTCTCCAAGATTTTGGCCCTTAAGCAAATCGCTCTTCCGGCGGGATAGATAGCTTAAATTTTCGGTTTCAAATTGTAGGTAGGGTTCCAACGGGATCCCGTTCCCGATCCCGGATCCCGTGAAATTCCGGGATTTAGCAGTCCCGATCCCGATCCCGAAACTTTTCAAATCCCGATCCCGAGAAACTCCAAAGTCCGGGATCACGATCCCGGAAAAATTACTGGAAATTATCAAAAGTGAAAAAACAATGTTTTGGCATGCAAAAATGTGAACGCAAACCCCCAGCGTTCATGTTATGCCACGTTTCTGGCATCCAACAGTGTTTTCAGACCTTTATGAACAACTGTGGATGCCAAAACATTGGCCAAAATCTCTATCCCAAGACCCCAATCCCGATCCCGAAAAAATGCCAATCCCGATCCCGTGACCCCAATCCCGGCCAATCCCGATCCCGATCCCGAAATCTCAAAAAACCAATCCCGATCCCGAAAAGTCAATCCCGTTTGAACCCTAATTGTAGGCATGAACCTCGTCGCTCCAGGGCAACCTGACAGACCAAATAGGCGTTTGACTAACTAGCACAGCAAAAGTGGGTGTGTGGATATGCGGTGATGCGTCGTGAAGTGTCTTCACGCCGACACTTTTCAACACTTCACCAAGTACGCTAGCGCTTCCACACACATCACGAATATCTGTGTGAATACACTTCACGGTACTTAGGCGCTGGCATGTAAATGTATACAATAGTGAAGCGTGTGGAAGCGCCAGCGTCGTGAAGTGTCTTCACAATTTTGGATGCACGTGAAGCGCGTGGTGAAGCTAACTGAAGCGTGTGGAAGCGCGCCGCTTCACGCGTATTCAGCCAGCTTCCACACGCTTCACGAAACAATTTTTTGCTGTGTATTTATGTCTAGGTATTTTGTGGGATCTCAGACAGAAATCATTTTTCTTGATTTAGTTAGACGATTGAAATCTTTGATCGCACGTCTAGTCTCATTGAAATTTCATTGACAACCTGGCCCTTATTGGCTATAAAGCTAAATCCAGAGTAAAATTTGGCTTATATTTTATATCTGCTGCGACCAAAACTTTCTTTTATTTACAAATGGATTTGCAATTTTGGTCTGCTGCAATATTCCAATAGACTTTTTGTCGATATTGTTTTCTTTTTTTGGTGCAAATTTGTTTTTAACATAATTGAGTGTGTACAAATAAGCCGAGGTGGTTTGAGCAAGGGCTTGCAGTAAATTACGATCTGAAAACGGTAGTTCCGGTCCGGTCGAAAGTATAATGCACCGTAAAATGACTTCTGGAATGTGTGTGAACCGATTCTGCGATCTGCAGAGCTTTTAAAATTTAATTGTCCGCTATCCGATTGCTAGAATAATCGAAGATACGCTTTTTAGAAAAAATTCATTTCTCAATTCATTTTTAGACTCTTCAGTATAGGTAGATTATTGACCGAGCTTCCAAATACCATCATGTTATTTTATATTTACATTGGTTACCGTATTTGCTTGAATAATTTCCCACTTGAATTTCTCGAATACCCCCTGTTAAACGAGTGAGTAAAAATTACTTTACCCTCGAATAATGCCCCCTCCTCACGGCATATGAAAAAGCATATGCTATGAAATGACGTGGTAGAAATGTTCTTGAAAAGTTTGACGAAATAATAATTTATCCCCTTGAATAATTCCCCTCCCCACTCGAATAGTCCCCCCACGAAGGTCTGACAAAATAATACCCAGGGGAATTATTCGAGTAAATATGGTAGCTTTAAAATCATCTGTACGCTGAGGGAAAGTCACACTCAGTCCAATCAAATGTGTTTTATTGCGCTTGGGCACCGCTATTTGTCACCAAATAACTCTTTACTTTTTATATAAGATCATCCAAAGTTATCTCTGCATCCTTATTATTCCGGTTAGCTGGCAAATCAGGTACTAGCTCGAAACCCGGCGTTAGATCGAGGGTTCAGACGGGACTGACTTTTCGGGGTCGGGATCGGGATTAGCTTTTTGAGATTTCGGTGTTGGGATCGGGATTGGGGTTTCGGGATCGGGATCGGGATTGGAATCTTTGAAAACGTTCTCATATTGAAGGATTTTCCCTAATTTACCGCAAAAATGGGTCTAAAAACACGCATGAATGCCAGAAAAGTGGCATAAATTGGAGAGTGCTGGTCACATTTCTTAGTGCAATAATGTTTTTTTAAAGTAGGCAAATTTTCCGGGATCGGGATCGGGATTGAGTACAAATTTTCAGGGTTGGGATTGGGATTTCAAAAATTTCGGGATCGGGATTAGCATTCGAAAAATAACCCGTGATTTATATTTTCGAAAATCACAATAAATATAAATAACCCGTGATTTATATATATTTATATTTTTTTCAAATTCTGAGTGATATATTTATATATATATTTCAAATTCGAAAAAAAATCACTGAGAAAATCACTCATACTAGATACATTGTTGTGCAAGTATTGTGCTTCATGACTAAAACATGTAATTTGTGCAAGAGAATTTTGAATTTTGCAAGAGAATTTTCTCCTGAAAATCTCTCATCAGCTCATGTAGAGCATTATTGAGTTAAAATAGTGTTTGAAGCAGGTAAATATTGTGCCTACACACACTAGTTTTCACCATAACTTTTTTGAGAACTGAAATGGCCAAAAATGGTGACATGTCACCATCCAGTTTTCCACAATAGAATGCTGTAGATGTTCAGTTTTCACAAATAGCGTGACTTTCAGTGGGGTTGTTTTGGCAAGTCACTAGTTTGCCACTGTGTTTATCTAATGTGAAAACTCAAATGATGACAAATGTTGATATCACCATCACATAGTCTTCATTATGTGTGTGTCAAAGATGTAAACTGTTTTAGTAACTTTTTATGTCATCCTGCTATGAATTGTATTGTCACATTGTAGTGTATAAAGCATCTCTCTATCTTATAACATACTTTTCTGAAATAAAACATCACATTGAATCAAAAATACCTGCTTGATGTCATCACAAATGATCTACAGCAGGGACGTATCCAGGATTTTTGAGTGGGGGGGGGCTGCTTGTTTACGGGGGCCAGCGAACGGGGGGGGGGGGGGGGCTCAGCCCCCCCCTAACATTTTTCACTATATAGGTACAAAAAGGCGTTTTGGCGCTAGTGCCATACATAGGCGCCATGCCATGGCGCTGTTGGCATTGGCGCCAGCACCGAGAACTGCTTTATATGTATGTAATTATGCATACATGTACAGCAAAAAGTTGCAAAATTGTGTTGATTTCCAAGGATATTGGTTTTAAGGGACCGATCCGCTTAAAATACAATGCATGGGGAAGGAATTGCGCAAAATTTTTAAGAAACATCAAAAATTACATGGGAAAAGGTGCATTTTCTGCGACTTTTTTGGTCTCACACCGGGAAGGGGGGGGGGGCTGCAGGTACTAAGCACCCATTTAGTCAAACATCACTGCCACAACCAGGCACATAGGTTAAGTGCAACATGTTTGCAGTGCAAAATCTTTTTGAAGTTGTCATTGAGGTTGTAGGTTGAATTTTTCTGTTGTGATATTTGCGTGATATTTTCACTTGTCAATATAGTATGAAATGAATACTGCTTGTGAAGCAATAATAAATAGATTGTGGGATGTTAGAGTACATTTTTGTGCTTGCAAATGGTAAATTAAGCCTGCAATAGCCCACAATTTTGCTTGTAATTGAAATAAACCGCAAGTGATTTTTTGTGATTTTTTTTGAGCTTAGAGTTATTTTTTCAGTGATTTAATTATATTTTCTGAAGGCTTTGAGTGATTTATATATATTTATATTTTTTCCAAGTTTGGGGTGATATATTTATATATATTTTCCAAACAATTGGTGATTTTTTTGAATGCTAATCGGGATAAGGATTCGTTTTTTAAGATTTCGGGATCGGGACCACATAATTCCAAAATTTCTCGGGATTCGGGATCGGGAACCGGTTTGAACCCTACTTTGATCGAGTGTGTTTCTGTCCCCGCTGGTTTTATGCACCCGACCACGAGTGTTGTGTTTATTTATCGCTTTAGTGATGGGCAAGTGCCATCGGTGCAAAGCTCGGGCGCTAGACAGATTCTAGTCACGTCTGACGTTTCTTAGTTTCTGGCGCTAGAAATGGCGGTGACGCCACGGCGGTGTTGGTGTTGGTGCCATTTTAGCCATCACTTCCCCGACGATTTGAATAAATATAACAGAACAATAGAAATTTAAAATGTTCCGATGACACAGATGCGTTTATGATTAAAAAAACACTTTGGTGAATTGAAATATTTACATGGAATGCTGCATTGATTATTTCGATATGCATAATAGATTACAGTATTTCTTCTAATAGAAGGGCGCCCTTCTATTTTTTCATCAACTTTTTCACCCGCCCTTCTATTGGAAGCCGCCCTTCCACTTTTTCGCCATTTTTCAGGCAATTTTGTCAAGTTTTAAGGCTTTTCATAGTGTTACGTCACAAAAGATACAAAGAATGACGGACGATTCATATAGTTCATTCAACATTTGATCTTAAAATCAATGGACCAAAGCCACTTAATAACAGAGTCCGCTGTCATTTTGTATTTTTATACATTTGGCACAATTCCATCTGTTTTTGACCCTTTATTGGTGACGCCTGTCTATTGGATACCCGAACCTCTTTTAGAAAAATACTTTGTCTAATACTAATTGTCTTTATTTTTTGCACTAAAAGGTGTTGTTAAAGATAAAAAATAAAAATTCAACACGTTATCATTATCAATATAAATATGTGGTATGTTTCACTCTAAATTTTCTTCGGTGATGTCCTAGTTTGCCCAACATTTACTAGTGTAAAATAACAAACTTTGGAAATGTAGTGCGGCATCGAATCGGACTTTATAACCTCAGTAAATCTCGGCGATATATCAGCGCATTTTTTATTATTTGCCACTTTTATGCATGATACTGATCGACATTCTGTAATTTGACGTTTGTAAGTAATAGTGAAGTCGAATAGTGCCACATTAGTGACATAGGCGTAAAATTTACTTGGTGTGTTTATTGAAGGATGCACGTTGCACAACAATTCGGAGTGATAAGCTGCTTTTGCGGAAAATACATTTTAATTTTAGTCCTGACATTTTTAGGCTGAAAATTTTGATGAAATGTATACCCTTCCTTCGAATATCCCCCTCCACCCGCCGCCCTATAGCTATTTTAGTGCCTTTACGTTGTTTTGAAACGTTACTGATACGATTGGCAGCAATGTACTCCCTGTCGGGTTGCGAGTATTTTTTTCGATTTCAATATTCTATATTTTTCAAAATATTCGATATCGAAAGTTTTTGAAATTTCGATGTTGATTTTTTAAAATTTTGATGTCAATATTCTGCACCTGGCTTCAAAAAGTGGTTGATGTTCGATTGTAATCCTCTCGATGTTGGCCGAGGTGCAGCACCTATTGAACTCACCTGGGGTCAGATTCAATTTGAACATAAGGCTCCCAACTAAGGAGTAAGCGCTGAAATTATGCACGAATTTGCACAATAATGTCCACGTTCGAATTGAATGTCGACCCTGGAATAGTACCTACCCTGAATCCTCGAATAAGACCCCAGGGGAGTTATTTTCTCGTCAAAAATTTTGAAGGGGAGAGTTATTCGAGGGGGGAGTTATTTTCACCTTGTAAAACTTGGACTTCATTCATTGTATGGGTGCAGTCCGTAAACTCATGTAATTCAGGTATTTAACTGTCAAACAACAATAAGGAGATGTGTATTCACTGCATACAGATAATGTATCTTCTGTCGCTGCTCTAGGCTAATATTCTTTTGTATTTTAGTATTGTATCGTTTTCATCCAGAGGGGGGGGCGTTATTCAAGAGGGGGGAGTCATTCGAGGGGGTGTTATTCGAGGATTTGAGGATTCGAGCATTCGTAGTTTCACGGTGAATTCTGGTGAAGCACTTTTCCACCAACTAAGACATCTGTCAGAATGCATCTTCTATATGTCTTTATGAATATACGATGCATACGTGCGTATATTTCAGCGTAAATTGATCAATCAATCAAATTATTGAACTCCGTAAAATGGCCGTCATTTCATTTGCTGATCGAATTAATTGTACCCAAGTATTTAATCATTTTCAACAAAAAAATTTCCTTGATTTTCAACTACGATTGTTCTCATAAGATGGTATTTGGTAGCATGTATTTTCATATTTAATTTTATTTCATTGCGAGACATTGAGATTAAAATTGAATGTTTCACAATATCAAATTCTTAGGTAGTCGCATCAAGATCTTTGAAAAGGGCCTGACATCTACCCACAGTTGCTAATGCATATTTACTTTTACTCAAAAAGTACCCGAACTGGAGTACCTAGTAAAAACGCATACGCACACTTTGAAAAAGTATCTGTACTCGCCTGTACGCTTACTTTTTGATAGTACTCGAATATAGTAGAGTAATTCTTGCAAGTAAAGAAAGAGTATTTTTGCCATTCGAGATCTGCTTTTCATAGACAATACTTATTTATCGAAAGAAAACACCGTTTTGATGTCCAGGTAAACTAGATAACTCATAATGGTCCCTTCTACATTTTTCAGAGAGAAGGGTTCATTTTACCCACTTTTACGCTTTGCTGGGGAAAATACTCAAATTTACTCTTTCTGGGGAAAAAGTATTTTAATCACGAGTAAAAGTAAAAAAATTTACTTTACGCTTTCTGTACTCGGGGGGGGGGTGAGTAAAAGCAAAATACTTTACGCATACGCATACTTTGAAAAAAGTTCGGTACTTTTAATACCTCTGCAGTCTGCACCTCCCCATTGTCCGTTTCTGCTTTTGAAAGTAGAAACATTTCATTGCAAAGCTCCATTCATCTGGTAATGGGATGAATTTCTACTGAAAAACCTGTTCGCGGCCAGTCTGCAAATTTGTAATTCAATTTTCACCCCACCAATAAATTAATGGACATCTTGGCCCGACCACTATTTTGTGTCACGACTCCGTTCCAGTCGTTTCAGTAAAGTTCATTGCATTCACTTCACATCGCACAATGGAGTTCACCCGGTGAACGTCATTTTTCTACAAAGTTTTTAATAGAAATTTGAAGTATGTGCAAATCATTGTGACAATCTTCTAGGAATACAATTTGGAATTAAAGGTGTGAAAATATGACTAGTAATTCATTTGCAAATGTTTTGCTTGTTGTGTCTTTGAATCTTCACCTATGTTCGTTCCATTTCTCAGATACTTTTTGGATAGAAGGTAAATATTGGGGGTTTTTTCCAAATTACCTAGTAAATATTCGTCAGTCTTCTGAACATTCACCTTTAAAGCAGATCGCTCTAACTTTTCTGTGACTCATTTTGTTGTTTTCAGGTAATAAGTGACGACTTTTTATCTTGTCTTCTTTATTCACTTCAGTTTTTGCGATATTCGTTCGTACACATGGCTGGAAAATCCACATTTTTGTGCCTAATGGAAATAAGCTAACTAGTTTAAGGTACCTAATATTGACATGTTTTGTCTGATTTTTATTGTGTGGTATTGAGAATTTTCAAGCTTATACTGGAAAATGTCTCATGCTTTGCTTGATTGATGCATATGTTCCAAAACATGTGAAACAACTAAATACCCTGTCAAGTGACAAACCTTAAGTTCCTTGTTGTGTATGAGCTTTTTTGTCATGCTAAATGACAAGTAAATATTTACATAAACGCAAGTAAACGGCAGAGTTGTTAAAAGTACTGAACTTTTTTAAAGTAAACATAAACATGAAGTATTTTTTTTACTCACCCCTGAGTACAGAAAATGTAAAGTATTGTATTTTTACTTTTACACTGCGTAAAACTTGAGTAAAATACGTTTTTCCAGAAAAACGTGGAAGTGAGTATTTAATGAGTATTTTTTCAGGGAAAACGTAAAAATGGGTATTTTTCTCACAGAAAATGTAAAAGTGATTTTTTTCTTACAAATATGACGTAATAATCAGTGTCTTTTTCATTTGTGCTCTAAAATAAATCAAAAATGTGTTTTTCTCTCCTGATTAGAATTTCATAGATGTCCAATGTTTGTCATGTTCTGGCTGACAAAATGTTATTTTCTGTCCCCTTAAAATATGTTTTCTGTATACGCGTACTTTCAAAAAGTATGCAAGTAAGTGAGTAATAGTATTTTTTCAGGAGGAAACGTAAACGTATTTACGCAGTACGCGAGTATAGGTATTTATCGAGTAAACGTTTTAACAACTATGGTAAACGGTTTGCCAGGAATTTCAAAATTCGTCAATTAAAGCAGGGCAAGGACGTATCCAGGGGGGGGGGGCGGGGGGGGCTGCAGCACCCCCCCTTCCCGGGGTGAGACCCAAAAAGTCACGGAAAATGCAACGTTTCATATATATTTTCCGATGTTTCTTAAAAATTTTGCGCGCAAGCGCGCAATTTCTTCCCCATGCGGTGTATTTTCAGCGGATCGGCCCCTGTAAACCAATATCCTCGAAAATAAACACATTTTTGCGAATTTCGTTGTATATGTATGCATTTTTACATACATATAAAGCGGTTCCTGGCGCTGGCGCCAACGCCAATAGCGCCATGGCGTGGCGCCTTTGTATGGCGCTAGCGCCACAACGCCTTGCCGTCCCTATATAGGGAAAAAATTTAGGGGGGGGGGGGGGCTGAGCCCCCCCCCCGTTCGCCGGCCCCCGTAAACAAGCAGCCCCCCCGCTCAAAAATCCTGGATACGTCCCTGAAGCAGGGCACTTCATACAATCATCAGGCGCTTGTTCTGGCACCTTATTTACACGATTCAGGGTTCACAATCAATTCACTATCTAGGCCCTCCAGATAAAAGTTTACATCAATTCGCATTTTACCATTTTCCACCCGTGCTCAGTGCGGTTGTTTGCGCTTTCATTTGTGCTGTAACGGTGGGTGGCACTCGAAAAGTGCGCCGCGCGTCCCCACGAGAATTTCAAAAAGTCCACAACTCATAAATACCGTGCAATATTTTAGACACCTGATTCTCGGTGCTGGAGTGCCGTTTTGCGAAAAAATGTTTTGATTTAGTAGCGGACGAACGTTCGATTAAACCGGATTGAAATCGCGTTTTCAGATAGATAGATGGGCGCTGCGCTGCGCAGTGCGATGTTTGTGCCATTTTTCATTTTGATTTATCTTTAGTTTGCTTTGTTTCATTTCATTTCTATGTAAAGTTCCATTCCAAGCACTTTATGCAATTCATTCAATGTAATTCATGTTTCACATGGCCATTGTTATTTTGTAAAAATAAATAAATATACAATACGTGGTGAAAATGATAATTTTTTTCAAAATAGCCTTGGATATGGCTCATCCGAAATCGTTGCGCAAGGTCATGCTTGAATTTCGCCCCGCAAATTGTTGGCTTTGCAGGTGCATGTGATGTTTATGAAATTTTATGAATTTTTGAGAAAAAGTGGCAAACACATTTTTACCGGCATAAACATACCCTGCACTTTTGTTATTATCAGAGATTTTCAGGAAATATTGAAAATTAATGAGGCCACCCTAGACCTACCCATGTAAAATTTCTGCCATTTTCACATTTCCTTGCCATGAACGTTGTTGCTGTCACTTCAAATTACACGTGCTTAACAGTCTGACATTTTTTCAATGTTGGTTTCTGTTTCATATTTTACTCCACTTTTACTTTCAATGCGGGCCACTGCTAAATTTTCTTGTAAACATAAATTTGTTCAAAAATCGTGAACTCACGTTAAAGAAAGCCTCTTATTGCAACAAACTGGTACAATCACAATAAATAAAAGACACCCGAATTTCTAGTTGGGTGCTTTACTCATTTTTTACCCTGTCCCCGACCCATTTCAAGTTGTTTCTAGATTTATCATGTGGCATTTTATAAAATGTTTTTCAACGCATTTTCAAACGTCATACAGAAACGACATAAAGGCGGCCCGCACACTAGTTGACACTTGTGTGTCAACTACTGTGCGGGCCGCCAATGCGGTACATTTCTAATTCTCAGGTCAATCGAAAGTTGTCAAAGTCACGTCATTCCCGCAATTTTCGCATTTATTTTTGTTGTTCATATTTTTTCTCAGTTCATTTTTTGCGTCGAAATTGTTGATCAAACGATACGGGCGTAATCAAAGGTCGGAAGGGAAGAAAACTCGTTTGCCGCCACACCTGTGTTCCGTTCCTACCGCAATGAACGTTCCACTCGTCTGACTGTACACAAAGTTACAGTGCTATTGCGAATTGCACGTTTGGCTGAAGAAACGTGATTAATTAGAATCAACCAGTGTCGATTGTGTCGATGGACGCAGCGGCAGCGCCATGGTTTTTGGTTTTAAATCCAACCACATCTAAATACAGAACAACCAATACATGCTGCCAGGGGTCTCGAATGGTGGTAACCCCTCAAATCGCCCAGTACTCCGTCTATCCCTCAAATCCCAAACCCCAAATCCCCAAATCTACTCCTCTACCAAGCAAATATATCTATCTATCCCGTAGACAATTTTTTTGGCTACTATTCCCTTAACCCCCCCCCCCAATCGGCCAGCCATCTAGTTATCTGGGGCGATTTTTGAGAAAATATACCCCAATTTTCGCTCAAATTCGCTATTTTTGATACCTTTTTATAGATTTTCACCTTTCAAACCACACTCAGCTATTTTTGGCATATATTTGCTAGTATACCTACTTTTAGCTATAAATTATTTCCCCTATTTTAGCGATTTTTCCTTCTTTTCATTATTCTACACATCGAAAAAGCACATAGATTTTACCCCCACCCAAAAAAAATTCAGCTATCTATCCCTCCGGAGGGGCGATTTGCCATCTATCCAACCCCCCCCCCCCCCCCGAGGGTCAAAATTCAAGACAGCCCAGCATGCTGCTCCCTCATCAGAAACCCCCAATTCCCACTGCTAGCACCATGGCGCAATTCCATCACTACTCGATGGCGACATTCGCCAGCGCGACAGTTTTGCCGCTTCATTCGCATTTTCACCGTAACTTGGCTAGTTTTTCAGCCGTTCCCTTTTACAACGCCGTGGGGGGGGGGGGTCACGCGGGCGGCACTTTTGGCGTCGACTTGTTTGATTGTTACAAAAGCAAACCCAAATATTTAGTGTCGTCGCCGGTTGCCCGTCAAATTAGCGGCCGAGTGATGGATGGCACACTTTGCTGGCTATTAGTGCCGCCGCCTTCTCGCCGCCGGCCCGCGGAATTTGGAAGTGTTTCGCAATATCGTTTCGTTCCGCAAACGTGCGCGGCGGTCCCTGGGCCGGATTCCAATTTGAGCGGAAGTTGCCTGTGTTACCTGCGTTTTACTTTCTAATTGGATTTAGGCCCCGGTGTGTATGGCACGTAAATTTTTCGGAGCCAGGTGCCAATCCAAAACCCTGTAAAAAGCCCTGTAAATTGTCAGATGTCATGCAAAGTGTCAAAAGTCATGGAAAATGCATGACATTTTACACTTTACAGGGCTTTTGACAGGGTCTGGATGTGCCCCCAGAATTTTTCATCTTGAAGGTAACCTCAGAAGGGTCAAAAAGATTGAACCATCACATTCTGGGTGGACATTTAGATATCACGAGAATAATATGCACAGATATTGGAGAAAAAAATGATTGAAAAGTGTGGCCCACTGCACTTGTGGAATGACTTCCCGTTATCACACTGATATTTATGCGCAGTGGCACTTCCATCAATTTTTTATTTATTACTGCGCACTATAGGTTTTGATGTCAATATTTACTGACTGTCACTTCACATTGGTAAGCGTGTTTTTTCCGTTCATTTGATGTTCGATTCAACTTGCGCGCAGGCTTCAGCAAATTTTCATGCTTTTTCATGGCTTTTTCCACATGTCGACATTCGTTTGCTCTCTGCGGTTTCAGTAGAGTTTCTACGCCAAATAAATAACATTTTAAATTTCTATTTAGACATTTTCAAGTGCTGAACGTTTTCCCATCCACTTTTTATGATGCAATAAAAGTGAAGGTCGAGAACTTTTTATACGCCATCTACGGCGATATAATGCGAAGATCGGCACCGCGCTTCAATATTGGCGGCATCATGACATTTTAGTGACGAAAATATTGATTCGTGGAGCCAATTCCGCACGCTGTCAAAAAGATTTCAGGTAAGGGTAGATTCACAGTGAATTTCGAGTAAAGTCTCTGCAGGTTGCAAACTTCACTTCTCACGATACATGGAATTTGAAATTTACTCTAAAATCTTAGTAAAAAAGGGTCTTAATTTGAAAAAGGAAATATTATATTACTGGACTTTTGACATTTTGCATGACAAAGTTGTTATGACATTTTGCATGACAAAGTTGTTATGACATTTTGCATGACAAAGTTGTTATGACATTTCACATGACATAATTATCACACTTTACTTTACATTATACAGAGTGCGAGAAGCCACCTGTACATCAAATCTTGTAACTTTACATGCCACTTGCACACTTTTAACACTTTTAACGTGTTTTTGTCACTTGAAGAGTTCCAAAATAAAGACCGCGCTCCAGAATGCCGAAACGCGTCCACCTGCCGGTGTTCACCACGTGACTTGACATTCCAGTTTTATGTATTTTCTCATTAATTTGTCATGTTGTCATTTTGGGGGGTTTTGGAAGGTCGAGTGGCTGGTACTACTATCTTTCGATGTGGGAACGTGCGATTTGAAAAGATCGTAAACGATTTCGAACAGATTGAAGTTGTTCCGGATTCGGGAAGTGTCAGTTCCGTTTTAGTTTTTGGAACTTCCCGCGAGTTTTGTTTGCCGATCGGCGAAAAGTCGAACGGAAACCCGCTAAATAGGTAATATATGCAGTGTTTATTTGCATTGAACCAGCTTTTTCGTAATCCTACATTCTATTTGCACACATTTGCAACATTTTGTGACCCATTATCTCTGACCGGGCGACACTGTCTCCGTGTTTGACTGTCTGTGTAGTAATAAACACAGCTGTCAAAATACTGGTATTTATTGAAAATCATAAACGTAAATTTAAATAAGTTTTTGTAAATTTTTGGTATTTTTACTAAAATATACAATATTTCTAAAATATCAGGGATAGAGTGTTTGTTTCCATTGACAATGAGAACAACTTATGGAGTGTTTCCATTGACTCAAGGAATTCAGAAACACCACTGTTTCACATATACATCCATTTCTCTCTGTGCTCAAGTATTTTCATGGCAGAGAAGGTAATAAAATAAGTAACCAATCCTTTTAGTTCAATTCAATATATGTTGTTTTTGCAGCTTCTCCAGCTCTAGAGCATTCAAGGTATGATGTCACATTTCATAACATGTGTGCAGACTGCAGAGGCATAACCAGAAGAATCACCAATGGTTATACTCTGTTATGCATCTGCACACATCTATATCTTATGCGCCATTGTGATACTTATGTGTGCACTTTCACAAAAAGTATTTAGCAAAAGAAAGTTGTATACAACCAGATATGTTTCATACCTGAAATCCTCTTTTCTCTTCTTTATAAAACAATTTTATTAATGATGAACAATAATGTAGTGTTTTGTTCAGAAAAATGCACAGCATGCAGTGTGTGGAATATAGCACAAGTTCACACTGTTCAAGTCATTTTTCTTCTTATTTTAGCAACTTCTAATTTAATTATTATATGTTTTCCAGTCCCCATGCATTTTTTGCCAGAAAAAGTAACAAAGCATACATTTGGAAAACATAAACATCAGAATAAATACCTGTGGTCAGCTCCACAAGTGGCAAAGTAAAGAGAAATAATAAAATAATATAAAATGATAAATGGAAAGTAAAAAGTAAAGTAAAAAGTAAAATGAAACGTAAACAGGGAAGTACTTTACCACTTGCGGAACTGGCCCCTGGAATACCTGAGTATTTTTAGGTAAACATTTCGTATACGTTTTGGCAACTCTGGTAATAATGAAATGTCACTAAGTGAGAGTAAAATGACCCTCAGTCGAAATTGAAAACAGTTGAAACTTCACATCGACCTTCTGTTTATTTTTGTGTTTGGGTTGGTGACTGGTGAGTAAATGGATGGAGGTAAACTACCTACCTACATTATATTTATTTACGTTTCGCCAAATTTACCTGTCTAACATTTGGCATAATTTTATGACGTGGCATCTTTATGTGTCTATCCTGTTATTAGTTGTGGCAGACATTTTGCAAATTACAGTACTAAAAAGTGTTAGCGACTATATTCTTTGTAGTAATGTTTTACTTATTTATCTTTTGTACCTCACCATAAATGTACATCATTACGTTTACGCACTCGTATTTGTATTTAGACCATATCGTTATTGTCGCGGAGCTTTTTATCCACCCTTCCAAACATTTTTCCGCTGTTATGGTGGTTACCGTATTTGCTTGAATAGTTTCCCCCTTGAATAATTCCTCCCCTCGAATAATCCCCCCTTTAAGATGAGTGAGGAAATGATAATTCCCACCCCCTTGAATAACCCCCCCCCCTAAAGAGATTTGCTCAATTTATTGTGCCGAATTAAAAAAAATGGCACATTTTGTGTGAATAAAGTATACCGTATTTCCTCGAAATACCCCCAGGTGGTTTATATTTTCAGGGTGGAAATTTTGAGGGAGGGTATTTCGAGGGGGGCTTATTCGAGGGGGGTATTATTTCGTCAAAAATTTTCACGAAATTCATAGTAAAGAGTACGCTTCATAGTAAAGAGTAAAGAATACACAAAACAGGTAATCAACGTGTCCAAGTAGGGTATTTGGACATACCAACGTCCATCGCTACACAACTAGTATATGTGCAGCTGCGATGCAAACTGCGACCAATATATACATCATGTACATTGCATACATGATGTACATAATTCCTGACGGGGGGTATTTCGAAGGGGGGGGGTATTTTTTCCTCAGCTCAAAAACACCTGGGGGTATTTCGAGGGGGGGGGGGTTAATTCAAGGGGGTAAATCGAGGAAATACGGTATTTCATCAAATGAGTTGATAGAAACATGGTTGAAAATTTTGACGAAATAATAATTTCCCCTCTCGAATAATCCCCCCCCCCTCGATTAGTTCCCACCTCAAAAAAGTCTGACGAAATAATAATCCCCCAGGGGGATTATTCAAGCAAATACTGTATTTTATGTTGCGCAGTCTAAATACACACATGAACATCATGACACCAGAGAAATGGATGCCAAAAACGATGCCATCCTTACTCTTTCTGCTTTATAGCATTCTGATGAAAAAGTATGTTATCAATGTGAAATTGTCAGGTAAATACTCTGGCGCTGGTTCCCGAAAAGTGTCATTTCTAAGCTTTTGGCGCATTTCTCATCACTGGAGGTCAATTTGCCTGCATATAAATAAGTAGACAATAATTGTGTCTGTTCCATCACAAATTAGACAGGTAGGTGTAAAATTCTGTCCTTCGATTTCAGTTACGTTAAACCTGTCTCATTAAATTTCCATTGATGATTTTGAGTTCCAACATTTTCAATGTTACGTCGAAAATTGGCAAGTGAACATTTCTCCACGTGCAAAACATCATCGCATTCGGTAATTGTGTGAACTCAAATTTAATGCCTTTACCAATTTCCTTATATTTATTAAAATCTTCAATTGTGCGTGCCCTGTTTTTGTTATCGAATGTCACTCGCTGGTACCATTTTTTCTGGCCACTGCACTATTTTTACAGTTTTTCAAACTGGATTTCCATGTAAAGGGCACACGAATTTTGGAAATTGGAATCATGTGCACGGCATTGTTTTCAGCAAATTTTCCGACCGTTCTCATGCAATCACTGTCCGAGCGAATTGTGAATAATGGACTATATAGTCTAAATTTAGACCACCACATTGGGTTTTGTAGGGTGTGACTGTAGTTTTTGCGCCGAACAGAAATTTTTCAAAATGCCAGTTGTGATTATTCTATTCGAAATTTGATATTTCGCTTTTTGTGGGAAAATTTATATGATTGCGATTTGATGATGCTTCGCTTCGCAATGTTACAGACCTGGGGCCACTCTCAGACCCTGTAAAATGCCCTATAAAATGTCAAATGTGATACAATAGCATGAAATGACATTTACGGGTCGTTTGATCGTTTTCATGACATTTTACACGATTTTTGACACTTTGCATGACATTATTTTACAGAGTTTTGAAGTGGAGCCAGCTGTGGAATTGTATTGGTCCAACGTTTCTTTAGGCACCCAAATGGAAAACTGTACCTAGCTTTCAGAGCTTGGCATTGACTTGGCTGCATGGCCGCATAGGGTCGGATAAATAATAACTTCAGATGCAGGATGGATTTTTCCGAGAAAAAATTGTCGGGCTAATCGAATTTCGCACCAGATAGGGGATAAGTATACCAGGATAAATAAGTATGTGGAGCGTAATTTGTGTACATAAGTACATCTCTCTGTGTATATACTGTACTCAGATAATATACAAATAGGTCGATTTGTTGGGACTTTGGAGGATGCGTCTAAAATATTTATATTTGCCTCCATATTTGTGCCGATGTATTCCAGACTGCACTCGAATACACTCTATAAATAGTGGTTCCATTTCTTTGTCTAATGACAAAGTGTTGAAACATCATTCGGTAAAATGTGTATAATAATGCGTTTTCGGTTTGGAGCTTACGCTGAGAATGGAATAAATATCACAATCTTTTCATAATTTGAATTTACAAAATAGTGATGTAACACGTATCACCTTGAATAATCCCCCATCCTAATCACGTTTCAATACGAAAGTACTTACACTGCGGTACCGGTCTACCTACTTATTACACCTTACCGAGATACTTACCTAACATAATTTCAAGTGTCGACCATCAAATTTAGATGCGACAAAATTATTTCCATTCTTGAGACCATCGCAGATGAGTTATGCCAAATGCAGTGGCACTGTTCTGTTTTTGTGTCGATTTCTGTTCTCAAAAGTGCCCGTTTTTTGTCGCGAAACATCATATGGTCGCGTTTATATAAATACATAAATATATACCTACGTATACACGTAGGTGATAGAAAAAATATATAGTATAGCCATTCTCCCACAACAAAGCGCATTTTTTTGCGCGCCGAAACACAAATATGCATATGTACAATGCTTTTGAGTTTTGTTATCATCTGGCAAACAGCTGTAAAGCTTCTGCCACAAAGCATTTTTATTTTTATTTTTTTGTTGACAAACATTAAAGCAGATATGTAACCAAACCAGGCGCGTGAGCAAAATTTTTGAAAATTCAAAATATTTGGGCCGGCGTCTTTCCACTCTTATCAACCTGTAAAATCTTTTAAAACGCGATCTAGGCTACCCGCGATTATAAAATAAACGTTTTACCTGTCCTATGCAGCGTAAAAGTTATTTCGAACGCATTTTATGAATGAACAGACAGGTAAATATTTAAATACGTTCCGTGTTCAAAAATGTAAGACGTAAATAGGTACATACCTGAATAGGAAGATTTGAATGCAAAGTTCTTAGGGATATATTTTCCACACATTTTTTGGCATTTTTAGCAGTAGTATGTAATGTGGATTTTGGAAAAAGATGAAAGTATAAGCTGTGATAAACACAGATTGTGTAATTGTGCAATGTCCAATATAAATTGAGTGTAGGTTTACTCACCTATTTCTTGCTATTATTAAGTAGAAAAATACATGAAAGTGTTTATTAACTATAGTCAAGTAAAACTAAAATGCACTCAAGCTACCTTTTCCAACAGTGTATAATTTGCATTTCACTGAGAAACGTGTACTTTTTAATATTATTCTCTTATGCTTGTGTGCATTGCATGGTTCATAAAATATAGGTATACCGTATTACCTTGAATTAACCCCCCCCCCCTAAAATTTCGCTGGGGAAGTAAGCACCCACCCCCCTCGAAATACCCCCACCCAAATTGAGTGTAAACAGAATGTAAAGTACAAATAATACAGTTTGTGATCTGTATGATGCAGAACACACGTTGAAACCAATAACTGAGTGACGTTAGGACGGGGTTCATACGTATAGGTATACAGTTATACCTACATATGCTACAGTTATACCGTCTATAGACACATATGCATCTATGTAATTGTTTGATTTTTCTAAATATGTCTGAGTATGGGGAATTTCACAAAATTTCTGACGAAATAATAGACCCCCTCGAATTACCCCCCCCTGAAAATTTTCAAGCGAAATAATAAACCCCCTGGGGGTATTCGAGGTAATACGGTATTTAAATGTGCAGCCACTCCATGCTTAGAGTATCTCTGTTACTGAGCAACCAACAATTTGCAGCCCAATACATTTTGCAGAATGAAAAATTGGATGAAAGAAATATGGTCAGACCCGCCTGGGGAGAACACAGTTTGTGAAAAACGTTTTTGATGCGCCGAATATCCATTTTACAAACAGAACAGAAACGTCCCTCAGCCCAGAGACGAGCCTAGATTTTCCAGTCCCAGGCTCTGAAAATGACACCCATCAATTACAAAATTAATTGCTCGGAACACTTTAAGTGTTGGCTGGCGGTGGCATTTTAATGTTGATTTCGTGACGTGAAATTTGCTTTGCTGAAACTTTTGAGATTGCTTTTTTGATCATCTCTTTTTACTATAGCAGTTTGTCTTAATCATGGGCGGAAAGTTTCAAAAAGTTATCGCAATTCCAGATGAGTAATTATTTTGCAACTACAGAAGTGTGACAGTTGTGGGCTAAAAATTGGGACCACTGCCATACTACTTATTTGAAAGGAGTGTGGTCGTTTCTCAAATTTTAATTATAAAAATAAGAAGAATCTTCGTTTCAAGCATCACACTTTTAATTTTAATCAGACTCGCTGCAGTGATGTCATAGATTAGCATCGCGTGACCATGTTTCTGCCTATCAGTAGCTTCAGTGCCGTTAAGGAATATGAAAAAAATTGATTGACACTCTTCCCGAGTGGTTGTAATTTGTATTTTTTCAAATAAAAACTCGTATCATTTGCAAACCTTTTCTACGGTTTACCGTATTTCTTCTAATTTAACGGCATACATCCAATAGAACGGCAGGTAAAACAGGGCTCGAAAGAAAGAGAGAGGGCTCTTCTATTAGAAGAAATACTGTATCCACACAACCGAACCAATGGTTAAGAAAGAATCTCTATTGATGTGAGCCACCGTGTATGTCCTCTTAGGTAGATCTCATATACCAAAGTATTCCGAATGCACCTTTCAAATTACACAAATGGAACAAGAAAAGGGAAGCATCTATCGCAGCTGCTACAGGACCAGTGTGTCACATTTCAATTTGAAATGGCTATTCGGTCCAGCGTTTAAAGGTCATTTAGTCATTGTATATATGAATATAATAATTTAAGAGTGCCCATAAAAATAAAGTAGTAAAAGGTTCCTTGAACCTTCCGCAAGTGTTGCCTTCTTGATTTCAAGATTTTATGGTTATTTTTATGCATTCCACTCGACATTATATTTATCTTTTTCAGGCTTGGCGTACCAGGGGACAAGAACCACAGCAATTGATATTAGGCACCAAATTCATTTGGCCCCCTGCCTAATTAGCCTAAATAAAATGAGATTCTAGACAGTCAAATAAATTGCTACATAATTGCTAGACTCTAGGCACATCTAGAGTGCTAAGTCAACCCGCCTTTGATATTTTTTAGCTGTGCATTTTGCAAGCAAAATGATCTAAATTGGTGGCTGGCTCAAATTATTTGCATTTATTTATTCCCCTGCAATACCCCCTGCTGAGGGTCGGGCGAAATGACTCCAGCACCAAATGAAAATAATGAAAATTCCAGGTGAGAAAGGGTGGTAATTTTTTATACAGATTGTCTTCTGCAAAAACCAATGACTTTATGATGTGTTGCTATGACTTGATGAGTTTATTTAATGGTGATTTGTGGCAATTAGGTAGTTCTGCTTCCGGAAAACGGAAAGGGTAAAACAATTTACGTCCTGAAATGACAAGGGTAAACATTTTCATATGCCAGTAAATGGAAAATGAAAATGGCTGAAAACGGAAAATGAAAAAAAGTAAAATATTGCCTTCTGAAAATGGGAAGTTGACACCTTAGTCTACGCACTTTGCACTTTTTCATCTCAGAACACTTTTCCACTTTTCTGGCTGATTGTTGAAACAATTTCCTTAAAATCAATCTCAACCAAAATGCACAACATTGTTAAATCAGTCAATTCGATCAGACTCCTCTGAAGTTTTATAAAACTGATAAAGTTCCAAATTTTCAGCACTGGCCATGGGAAACGGCGGGCATCATTCCGGATAGACCCGACTGCGTGCCACAGCTGTTACTATGAAGTGCTCGGAGTGAAACAGGGCGCAGATCCGACAGAAATCAAGAAAGCGTTGGTTTTGTTGATATTTTTGTCTCACTTACCTACTAAGAATGTCCTATTATAACATCTTTCATGTATTTTGGAATATGGTAGGGAGTATTTCCACATTTCTTGTGTTTTTAAGTGTTTGTAAGTATTTTCCATATCATACACGGAATAGTTGAAAGCGATGTGGAAATGTTCAAATCTTTAGTAAAAGTTGCCAATTGTGAAGGGAAATGTCATTAGTCCGACAATTAATGTGAAATATAGCGCATTTTATTGCATCGTTTGCAACTGCAAATTCATTGTCAATAAATCAACAATCTTTGTCCCAAAAAAAAACTAGAACAAAAACATAGCAAAAAACAGCACCAGCAATATTTCCTTGCAGTTTCAAAACCCCTATAGAAACCTTCCATTTTATATTTTATAGACAAAACGCAGCTATCGACGGGCGGCGTTGAAATGGCACCCGGACAAAAATCCAGAGAAGCAAGCCGAAGCTGAAAAGCGCTTCAAAAGGATAGCAGAAGCGTATGAGGTGCTCAGTGATGGTGGGTTGTGTTGATGTTTATAATTAGGTAGGTAGGTATTGTGATTTGGGTATACCGTATTTCCTCGAAATACCCCTCCCCCTTCAAAATACCTTCACCCTCGAAATACCCCCTCAGCACTCGTAAAAAAATAACCACGCTTCCCCCCCCCCGAAATACCACCTCCCTTGATTAACCCCCTTAAATTTGCAAAATGAAAAAATTAACCCTCTGGGGGTATTTCGAGGAAATACGGTAATATTTTTGCGAAGCGCTTGTTCCAGGCCCAGCTTGAAACAATCATAAATACGTTTGAAAAATGGTTGATTTTGAGAAAATAAGCGAAAATTGAGACATTTAGAACAATGGTTGATAAGAAAAGGACTCTTTTGAAAAATAATTTTCATAAATCTCTCCATACGCTTTTCAGAGAAAAAGCGAGCAATGTACGACCGGACAGGTTTCAGCGGAGTGAACAAGGGCGCCCACTGGCGAACACATCACTACAAAACACGTTCACACAGCACGCACAAAGATCCATTCACTGATTTCCGCTACGAGTTTCGATCGCCGTTTGACGTGTTTTACGAGTTTTTTGGCGGCAAGGATCCATTTCACGAGTTTTTCAAGCCCGCCAGGGATCCGTTTGGGCCTTTTCAGGATCCATTCGATGAGTGGTACAGGGGCAAGAAACGTGAGTTCATTTTCGGTAAAACCTGCTAGAGATTCGTGTTGTGTCAGCGCCAAAAGGCGCCAGCACGTAAGTTATAAGCTGGCACCAAATTACCGACTTGGCGCAATTCCATCAGGTGTCGATAATCAATTCCGCAAGTGGACATGTCAAGAGTTGAGACAATTTACAACAGACATGACAATTCGGGATAGACAACTTATAAGAGACAAATCAAGAGAAAACTTACACTGGGGAATTTTTAATAATTACGTACTCATCTATCATTTGTCTCTTGTAAATTGGCTCATGTCTTGTCTCTTGACTCTTTTCTTGTCTCTTGACTCTTTTCTTGTCTCTTGACTCGTCTCCTTTACTTGCCATTTGTAACATACAAATTGTAAGTTGTCTCTTGACTTGCCCACTTACTGAATCGGGAGCCGGATCCAAAGCGGTAGTAATTATTATCATTATGTTAAAGCCCTTATTATATCAAAGTTTCAACGCAGGTAACCACAGCACAGCTGGCTTCACTGGTGGTTATTACCCGGGCGGATTCACAAAGTTTTCAGAAAAACGCAAAGAGTAAGTTGGTTGAATCGTGTTGTGTTGCTGTTTGTTTGTTGAGAAGAGATAGGGCTCTGGCCTATTTTAGATAGGGCCTATTTTCTGTAGAATTGAATGACAGATTTTAGTCTAGAACTCTAGCCGATTCATTAAACAATGGCAAACTCGATCAAAGTACCTATTAATGTTCGCGATAGAAGATGTGATGATTAGCTGTGAGAAAGTCCCAGGAAAAAATTGGCGCAAAACAACAAAAACGCCTTTTTATCACTACCTAAACATTACCATGTAAACAGCCTACTTATCCACTTTTAAAATACAGAAGCAAGCACGGCAACAATTTCGAACAAGAGATCCGCTTCCAATCAAAAGGGCCGGGAAAAGGTGTCAGCGCTCGCAAGACATCCACTTCGACAAAAGTTGTCGATGGGAAAAAAGTTGTCACAAAAAAGTTGGTCGTAACTTTTCGGCTTTTATTTTTTATTATAATTAAGTTCATTGAAAACATTCTAATCGACAATTCGCAGAACCGAGGAGAATGGTCAAGAGACGATGGAAGTTTTGGAGGATGGCGTTTTGAAAGAGAAAACTGTCAATGGTGTGCCGCAGAATGTGCCGCCGAAAAATGAACAAAATGAACAGTCAGATGGCGAAAAAATGGCATCATAATAGGGTGTAAATTTATTCTTCTGTAAATTTATTCTTCTGCTTCGTCTGTTCCTATGTAAATTTTTTTATTTTTTTTCTCAATCACTGTGGGTGATTGTAATATATCTTTATATTAATCACTGTTTGGATACGCTGAAAAATTACTGCAAAAGTGTGAAATCTCAAGAGTCACCCCCTGATTGCATGAAGTTTTTGTTATGACAGATGATATTACGCTTTATCTATGATTGGAAGGAAAGTTCTTTCCAATTCCAACTGAAAGGAAGTAAACTGGTGGCACATATAAATGAGAAACCAGGTACCTCGTTTTTCACAACAACCTCACAGGGAAACGTGCAGCCCAATATGGCTGCCATTTTTTATGGGGGTGCCCACAACATTTGTCTACATATATGCCAAGTGGCACCCCATGGTACCCCCCTGTTCTTCTGCTACAGATTGATGAAGTTTTTTTGCCAATTTTTTCCCGGAAAATATAAATGAGAATTTTCAAAAAAACAAACAAAATATAGCTGCGGTAAAGTGAGCAGCAATTTTTTGGTGTGCTGACAACCCAAGGGATGATTACACTTGTGTTGGTGCTTTTTCAAAAAATAAAAATTCCTTGTGGCTTGCCAAAAGCCATATTTTGACCCGCTGGTCATTTGTGGGAATATTTTGACCCCCATTCCACTACCCCCAATTAAAAATGGCCCCAATATGCAGACCTGTGCTATGAAGCCATCTCAACAACTATTTTGAACTTTGTCCTAATCCAAATTGTGATTGTAATTGAAAAACCATGATTTTCAACTTTCTGGACATGACAAAGTTTTTTGTCTGGCCCATTAAAACTAGATACATAGCACAGTGCCCATTGGCCCCAATAGATTTTTTACAGATAATTAGTGCCCACATTGAATGGGCACAATTATTTTGTGATTTGTGCTGTGACATTGCAGGCGTCGGACACGCTGTCACGCAAGTGCCCTCTTTACACAGGGCCATTTTTAGTATTTGCTATAAAAAATATTTGAGTGCAAAAACGGGGCCCAGGAGCAGCCATATGTTGCCCCTGACACCAAACAAGCCAATTCTGGCCCCCATGTGCTCCATAAATAGCTTGGGATAGTGGACTGTCCACTTTCTAAAACCTATGTTTTTCTCAAAAAAAAGTTTCAGTTTGATCAACAACGCCATCATTGTGTGGGGGTTCTGGGGACTCTGAGGGGGTAAAAAAGTTGTACATACTTTGAATCTACCAATGTTAAAAAAACTTTTTGGTCTCAAATATCCAGAAAAAAAATTATTGAAAATTTAAATTTCATCAGGAACAAAAATTTGTATGGAATTCTCATTTATATTTTCCAGAAAAAATGTGAAATTTTTCTTTTCCTGCACCATAGGTGGCCTGAGGGAGGTGCCCCCTAGGGTATATATAGTAAATACTTGGGGGCACCCTCACACAAGATGAAAGCCTAACAGCTTGCACGTGGGATTTGTAAACTACAATTAAGTGATTTTCTCATTTATATTTTCCACCAGTTTACTAGAATCGGAAAGAACTTTCATTCCAACCTAATATTAAAGGTCATTTTTATGGCAGATGTGCTGTGCTCACTGCTAACCAACTTTTGTGCATATAAACACACTTTGCCCAAAATTCCACCTCTCACATTCATCCAAATTATTGGAAACTGCCATCATTCGCGTTTAAGTCTGCTGTGGCTATGATTTTTTGCACTGGTATACAAATAATTCATGTTTCATATTGTAGTAGTTGATGTTTGAATGGCTTGAAGGAAATTTGGTAATAGTTCTGAGAATTTTTTTCTGTAAATTGTAAAGAAGGCATATAAGGTAGGTACTTTAGCAAATCACAGTGCTTGTTTATCAGTGCAATTTTTGTGCAGTCTTTCATACACAATGAGTTGAGGTCCTGTGAGATTGTGTTGCATCAGTGTATGTGACGGGCAAGTAAATAATATTTTTTATTCCATCACATGCATACCTATAAATACATTTATTATCAGTTCCTGGAATACTGATACTATAAAAATTTCCATTGCATAGACTCACTTTGACTTTTTAGATTCAAGTTTTCAACAATCAGTATCTCATGAACTATCCATGATCGTTTAATGATATGATATGATTGGCAAAATGCTTTATTTTACATTTACAAATTATAAATACTACACGTTAATATTATGTGGTGCCATTTTGAAAGGTTTTTTTTTCCACTGTCCCATGCCAGTGTCCAGTGTATTGTAAGTTATATTCCTGTGTTGTTGTTCCATGGCAATGTTACCCAAGACTTTCACAATAATCTACAATTACCTATGTCTCTATGAGCTACCGTAACGAGAGTGGGCTGGGAAAAGCGTGAAGAAATGCGTTAACACCAAGCCAGTGAACTTCACGAACAAATTCTCTTCACACAGAGGTGCACTGCACCGATACTGATACGCTTCCAAATCTGATACACCACTGCGATGTGCATAAGCACAGCAACAAGTTGGTGTGTGAAGCATTGTGAAGTGGGTTGGATGGGCGTGAAGCAGTGCGTTTCCACCAGCATCACGAAATTTTTGGTGAATAGTCTTCCACACGCTTCACCTAGCTTCACTGCCGCTTCCACATACTAGACTATCCATTTTCATGGCAGCGCCGTATTAATGCTGCGATTACAGCTCGGACGTAAAATTCCAGCGTAAAATTCCATCGCAAAATTGATTACATGAAAGTGGATGATGATACGGGTCTGCAATTTTTCATGGACAATATGTTTATCAATACCTTCATTGTGACCAAGGGTCATCGTCCACGGTCACTTCTATTTGATTGCGAAAATTCAAAAATTTCGATTTTACGCTGGAATTTTACGCCAGCTAAAGAAAAATCAATCGATAAATCAGCTACGCTAGGTGATTGCACGCAATAGCGTAGAATTGATTTTTCAGGACAGCGTAGAATTGATTTTTCTTCAGCTGGCGTAAAATTCCAGCGTAAAATCGAAATTTTTGAATTTTCGCAATCAAATAGAAGTGACCGTGGACGATGACCCTTGGTCACAATGAAGGTATTGATCAACATATTGTCCATGAAAAATTGCAGGGCTGTATCATCATCCACTTTCATGTAATCAATTTTGCGATGGAATTTTACGCTGGAATTTTACGTCCGAGCTGTAATCGCTCCATAAGAAGCGTGTGGTGGCTTCACGCTGATTTTTGTCATCTGTGTGGAAGTGCTAGTGTGGTTGATAAAGCGTGGCAGCGTTGGCATGAACACACTTCACGATGCTTCACCGCGAATCCGCACATCGATTTTTGGCTTTGAAGTGGCGTACACTGCCCATAGATGGTCCACTCTCGTCACTTGGCGCAACATTTATCGTATTTAGTACATATTTGCTGAATTACTGGTATGGCGATTGGATGATTTTGAAAGGAGAAAAGTTTATTTACAATGAATCCATTTCATTTTATTCCCTTGTAATATCATATCTGCTGGAAATGACAAATCAGCTTAAAATTAATAACATAGAATTTCGTAGAAATAATCACCAGGTGATGTTCACTAATTTTGACTATGATTTGAGAGCTGAAGGTTAACGTGGCGCCTGACATTGATTTCTCATTTTTTGCTTCGTTATAATTAATGTTCTGCTAGAATGAATAGAGGCTTTCAATGTCACAACCAGCCTTCTTTAAATCCTCACCCCCTTGAAATTGTAGTGCTCATTAATGATGGAATGACGCCTGGCGCTGGCACCCTTTAAAAACACCAATGCGCGCCAGCGTCATGGCGCCGTTGGCGCTTGGCGCATTTTTATGTGGCGCTATCTGGCGCCTGGTGCCATTATTTTTAATGGCGCCATGGCGCCGTTGGCGCTTGGCGCATTTTTATGTGGCGCTATCTGGCGCCTGGTGTCATTATTTTTAATGGCGCCATGGCGCGCTTGGCGTTATTTTTCCTGGTGCTTTTCCATCACTAGTGGACACGTAAATAATGAATTGAATACGAATAGTTTTGAAAGTTCTTCAGATCCGAGTTCGAAAAGCAATAAATTGGTAAATTGATTTTCATAAAAAATCTGACAAAAAAAAATTCCTACTCGATTTACCACCCCCTCGAATCCCCGCTCAAATTTTTCTAGCGTGTAAAGTATTTCGATTAAAAATATACGGTAATCATGATACAGGCAAAGGTGGCGCGCCAACACTACCGGTACTCCCCCAATAAACCGGTTTCGGTGCTTCAACTTCACTGTCACTTTTATCGACAACCTTATTTCCCGGTGTCTTCCGATAACATCCCTGGTAAATAATCAGTGCGCCCATCACAAAACCAAACAACAAAATGGCCGCTATCACTCCAATCGTGACTGGATCGCCGTCGCCGAAAATGTCATCAAAAAAGTCCCCGATGAATGCGAAAACGCTGCGAGGAGTCTCTTCCGTGTAGGTGCCGAATGGGGGTGGTGTAACTGTGGTTCTGGGGGCAGTCCCGCACCTTGTTAAGTGTAAAGTTAAGTCTAAAGTGTCGTGTAAAATGTCAATTTAGAAAGGAAAAGATTTGATTGCTGAACTTCTGAAATTTTCATGACAATTGACAAATTTGTATGACATTTTACAGGATGTTTGACACCTTACTTGACAATTTACAGGATGCGGGGCTAGCACCTGGTATACTTTGTAGTTTCTATGCTGGTTTCTGTGGTATCTGCCGTGGTTTGTGTTCTGCTGTATATGGTAGTTGTACTTGGTGTTTTTGTTGTGGTTGTAGTTGTCTCCAGTGCGATGCCTGTGGGTTTAGTGTGATCGTGAGTGGCCTGAGCGTTTGCGATTTTGAAAATACATAGGCATGAAACGAACTAGTTGTCGATGATATTATGGCGCCAATATTTACAATTGGTGGGGGCAGCTGTTGAGTTATGTTGGCCAAAAACCCTCCAATTATTTTTGTCAGATCAAGTTCTAACAGTTCTGATGATGTCAGATTAAGCCTGGCAAGTAAATCTAGAACATCGAGTGTGAGATTGATTTCTGGTAGTTTATGTGGTAGGTCAAATGCTGTTGCATTCAGTGAGAGTAGATCTACAATGGTCTGATTGATTTTGGACATCAAATTACCTAATGTAGAATTCAGAGTATTAGTTATTGTGTCAGTCAAATTTGTTGCATCCACGACTGAGTCTATTGTGTCTGTGATGTCACTGATGGTGTCATTGATGTTTGTGGCATCCTCGACTGAGTCTATTGTGTCTGCGATGTCACTGATGGTGTCATTTATGTTTGTTGCATCCACCACTGTGTCTATTGTGTCTGCGATGTCACTGATTGTGTCATTGATGTTTGTTGCATCCACGACTGAGTCTATTGTGTCTGCGATGTGACTGATGGTGTCATTTATGTTTGTTGCATCCACCACTGTGTCTATTGTGTCTGTGATGTCACTGATTGTGTCATTGATGTTTGTTGCATCCACGACTGAGTCTATTGTGTCTGCAATGTCACTGATGGTGTCATTGATGTTTGTTTCATCCACCACTGTGTCTAATGTGTCTGCAATGCCACTGATTGTGTCATTGATGTTTGCTGCATCCACAACTGAGTCTATTGTGTCTGCAATGTCACTGATTGTGTCATTGATGTTTGTTGCATCCACAACTGAGTCTATTGTGTCTGTGATGTCACTGATGGTGTCATTAATGTTTGTTGCATCCACCACTGTGTCTATTGTGTCTGCAATGTCACTGATTGTGTCATTGATGTTTGTTGCATCCACCACTGTGTCTACTGTGTCTGCGATGTCACTGATGGTGTCATTGATGGCTGTTGCATCCACCATTGTGTCTATTGTGTCTGCGATGTCACTGATTGTGTCATTGATGTTTGTTGCATCCACGACTGAGTCTATTGTGTCTGCGATGTGACTGATGGTGTCATTTATGTTTGTTGCATCCACCACTGTGTCTATTGTGTCTGTGATGTCACTGATTGTGTCATTGATGTTTGTTGCATCCACGACTGAGTCTATTGTGTCTGCGATGTCACTGATGGTGTCATTGATGTTTGTTTCATCCACCACTGTGTCTAATGTGTCTGCAATGCCACTGATTGTGTCATTGATGTTTGTTGCATCCACAACTGAGTCTATTGTGTCTGCAATGTCACTGATTGTGTCATTGATGTTTGTTGCATCCACAACTGAGTCTATTGTGTCTGTGATGTCACTGATGGTGTCATTAATGTTTGTTGCATCCACCACTGTGTCTATTGTGTCTGCAATGTCACTGATTGTGTCATTGATGTTTGTTGCATCCACCACTGTGTCTACTGTGTCTGCGATGTCACTGATGGTGTCATTGATGGCTGTTGCATCCACCATTGTGTCTATTGTGTCTGCGATGCCACTGATGGTGTCATTGATGTCTGTTGCATCCACCACTGTGTCTACTGTGTCTGCGATGTCACTAATGGTGTCATTGATGTTTGTTGCATCCACCACTGTGTTTACTGTGTCTGCAATATCACTGATGGTGTCATTGATGTCTGTTGCATCCACCGCTGCGTCTACTGTGTTTGCAATGTCACTGATGGTGTCATTGATGTCTGTTGCATCCACCACTGTGTCTACTGTGTCTGCAATGTCACTGATGGTGTCATTGTTGTCTGTTGCATCCACCACTGTCTCTACTGTGTCTGCGATGTCACTGATGGTGTCATTGATGTTTGTTGCATTCACCGCTGTATCTACAGTGTCTGCAATGTTACTGATGGTGTCATTTATGTCTGTTGCATCCACCACTGTGTCTACTGTGTCTGCGATGTCACTGATGGTGTCATTGGTGTCTGTTGCATCCACCACTGTGTCTACTGTGTCTGCAATGTCACTGATGGTGTCATTTATGTCTGTTGCATCCACCACTGTCTCTACTGTGTCTGTGATGTCACTGATGGTGTCATTGATGTTTGTTGCATTCACTACTGTATCTACAGTGTCTGCAATGTTACTGATGGTGTCATTTATGTCTGTTGCATCCACCACTGTGTCTACTGTGTCTGCAATGTCACTGATGGTGTCATTGGTGTCTGTTGCATCCACCACTGTGTCTATTGTGTTTGCAATGTCACTAATGGTGTCATTTATGTCTGTTGCATCCACCACTGTGTCTGCAATGTCACTGATTGTGTCATTTATGTCTGTTGCATCCACCACTGTCTCTACTGTGTCATTGATGTCACTGATGGTGGCATTGATGTTTGTTGCATTCACCGCTGTATCTACAGTGTCTGCAATGTTACTGATGGTGTCATTTATGTCTGTTGCATCCACCACTGTCTCTACTGTGTCTGTGATGTCACTGATGGTGTCATTGATGTTTGTTGCATTCACTACTGTATCTACAGTGTCTGCAATGTTACTGATGGTGTCATTTATGTCTGTTGCATCCACCACTGTGTCTACTGTGTCTGCAATGTCACTGATGGTGTCATTGGTGTCTGGTGCATCCACCACTGTGTCTATTGTGTTTTCAATGTCACTGATGGTGTCATTTATGTCTGTTGCATCTACCACTGTGTCTGCAATGTCACTGATTGTGTCATTTATGTCTGTTGCATCCACCACTGTGTCAACTGTGTCTGCAATGTCACTAATGGTGTCATTGATGTTTGTAGCATCTACCACAGGGTCTGCTATCTCTGTGACATCAGAGATTACTTCAATGGTGTCAGTGTCCCCAATGATGGATTCCTGTGTACAAATCCAAAAAGATTGTGTTTGTAGACTCACTTTATGCCATACACTGCATAGATACACTCAAGCATTTGTGGCACTCTAAAATTTGTTGTATGTTTGGCATTGCTATTAATTTTTGTTCCATCTTTTCTACATTTGAATGGATACATAAAATCATAAAATCATACATAAAACCAATTTTTATGTGAAACCTCTTTTATTTGATATAGTTGTGCATCTGTGTTTTGGGTTTTCCAAACAGAAAGTGTTTAAAAAAACTTATCATTGATCAGAACCGGAAAATTGGAACAAGATATAATGAGCAAAACTGTGCCTAACCCAAATTCTATGTATCTGATATGATACTGAAAAATTGGAAGTGAATCATTGGAACCGAATATTTCAACTGATATCGCGAATATAGATTTGAATGCAGAACACTTCAATTTATAGAATCTAAAACTACCGTATTTCCTCGAATTACCCCCCGGGGGGTTTATTTTTTCAGAGTGAAAATTTTGAGAGAAAAACGTGAAAAATGCAACAATAATTTTCAACAATACAACAACAAAAATAATAACAACAAGTAGAACTTTTCTGTGTTTAATTGTCATCAGACCAGAATAAGTGCACAACAAACCAAAGCGCCGGACCGGACCGAATCTTCTTCAACGGACGCAGTAACTGTCGATATTTGCAGTTCATTTGCCAGCGCGTCAACAGACGTTTCTGCTGTAGTTGTCAATTGGGTGAAAGCTGGCGTTTCACTGGCATGTGCAGTTGTCAGAAAAGTGTAAGCTGGGGCACTCCCAGAGCCTGTAAAATTCCTTGTCAAATGTCAAATGCCACGTAATGTGTCAAAAGTCATGTCAAATGCCCTGTGAAATAGCAAACTAGGGCACTTTACATCATTTTAGCATTCCAAACGTACATATAATAACAGGTATTTGTATCTGTTTGCCACTACTTTACTGGATTTAAGCATCAAATGAGTTTACCATTTTCCAGTATATTTTACATGACTTTTGACACTCTGCATGACATTTTACATTTTACAGGGCATTTTACAAGGTCCGGGACTGGCACCTGGGCTTGTCTTACTCGTTGTGGTAGCACTCGTTGTGGTAGTAGTGGTTTTGGTTGTAGACTTCACTTCCAATATATCTACTGAATTCAAAAGCGGTGCTGCCTCGGCTCCGAGGAAAATCCCGCTACAGATCCAGAGATTGATTGATATCAGCATTACGATACGAATTGCGTTTTTTGCAGATTTCTTCCCATTTTTGTGGTTATATTTATCATTCATTCATACAATGTCTGGCTGCCATCGATTCAGCACAAACATACATAAAGGAATTACCTATTTATATGTACATATCTGTTGCCAAACACAGCTATGCGTAAACAAACACTTTTAAACCGGCATTTTATGACGCCATTATTACTAATGTGCAATAACTTTGCATACACACCGTGAAAACATCATATTTAACGAAGCATTCATCGTGACAAGTAGAGTGAACTTTATGATGGAAGCTTATCTCCAAACCAATTGCAATAAAAGCTCAGTTCTGTGGTGTCATGACTACACAGTACAAACTTAAATTACATTTCGGTCAATAAGCTGGACTGCAGGTGGCACAAAAGTTACCGAAACAGCACAATAGAACATATTTTTTTCTAATTGGTTCTAGTGATGGAAGAAGTGCTAGCCCGCTATTCGGCAAATACACTTAGATATCTGGAGTAGTGATGTAAAAGCGCCATGGCGCCATTTTGCTCTGCCGCCATTGGCGCTTGGCGCCGTGGATCTGAAAAGCGCCATGGCGCCATTGGCGCTTGGCGCAGGTGGTCGGAAAAGCGCTATGGCGCTTTTCACATCACTAATCTGGAGCCAGTTCCGCTGGAGGCAAAGTAAGATGACAAAAAAAGAAAGAAAAGTAGAGTTCAAAGTTAAGTTAAAAGAGTAAAATAAACAGTTAAGAGACAAATTGTAAATGGCAAGAAAATGTTATAAAAAGAATAAAACGAAAAATGTCTCACAACTGTATAGTTTACTCTGAACTTTCAACTCCACTCTTTAACTTTTACTTTACTCTTAACTTGCCATTTGTCAAATGACTTAATCATGTGTCACTTTATTTTGTCTCTTGGCACCAGCACCAGAATTGATAAGTAAATTACCTATTGTATTTCCTCGAAATACCCACCCTCGAAATACGCACCCCTCGAAATACCCCCTCAAAATGACCACTATGAATAAAAAAACCCCTTCGTTTAACCCCCCTCAAAATTTGCACCCTGAAACTATTGGCTATTTACACAGGTCCCGGCCGGGACCTGTGTAAATAGCCGAAATTATTACCCCCGGGGGTATTTCGAGGAAATACAGCAATTTGGCGCACAATTTGGTCGTGAACGGCATGGCACTTTTTTCCATCACTAGTGACAAATACACACGAGTTTGCGAATGTAAAAGAAATCAAAAGGGTCAACTTGTGTGTGTGTTGAATCTTGCAAAACCAGAAATCAATAAGCTTTGATATCGATGGCAACAAGCAACACACACTGAAAAGTGTACATCAAAGCACCTGATTGCACCTGGAAACCCGGAAAGCAAAATTAAAAAAAAACTTTTAGCAAAATTATTGAAACACGAGATTCAATCAATATTTAGAAAAATCATTTTAAAAATTCACACATTATCCCTCAGCAAACAAAAAGCACATGATCTTCTTTTCTCTTCGAAAACTGCCCTCTCCCCGCCCACTTTGCTTCAAGTGCTAAACCTTCCCGGCTTCTAAACGTAATTGGACTACTATAGGCGGGGTTTGTGCTCAATTGCAATCGATTGCTGTTGCCATTCGCACAATTCGCGGTGCTGTAAGAGCGTTGGAATTTGCTGAAACATCTCATTTGGCAGCGATTTCCATTGGCGTCGGTGGCGTACAGGTCGAATTCGACGAGAGGGAAACTGCCCGCTCGCGAAGGGTCCATCACCTGTGTTTGGTGTTTGTTTGTTGTTCCAGCTGAAAATAGTCAGCACTGAAATCAGCGTATCCTATGTGTACACTACCGTGCATAATAGTGCGGAATCGGGTATCATGCGTAATTCTGCTGATATTCCAATGCAGAGAAGCATGGCTGCCAAGTAATTAGGCATTTGTTTGATGCACAGTAGTGTTCACAACATCCATGCGAGATATTATTTTTCAATCTTACTCACGAGCCATTTTATAACAAACGATGTGCACACCCATCAATTTGTTCAGCGTGCATAATAGTCCGGAAAATGTCACTAATGCTATTCTGAGCTTAGGAATACCCTCAAAGAGGCTAACTGTCCAATAGAGCAAATCATCTGCAACATAAAATGCCAGAAAACAGTGCTATTTTACTCCCAGGTCACGTTTTTGAAGAAAACTGTTCACAATCGATTACCATTACCTGGTAGCATTTACTACAAAATAGTGAAATGTGGTACTATAATGGCTCACAGGTAGCTTTATCATTAACATATCTATGTTCTCCATAATGTAAATCTTATTTAAAAATGATTTAAGGTGGCTGTTTATTCATTTGAACTATTAGTTAACTCCCACAAAAAAACGGCACTCTCAAGGCAGTGACACTACAACATAAAGACTCACACAGACCATATGCAGCCACACACAGCTGAGATTAAACTGGTGCATAACTTAGAGCACTCTTTGGGGCTATGACCATATCACATGCAAAGTACATAGGAGTCTGCTTAAATAATGTTCTTAGGCCAAATGAAAATGTACAAATTTTCTACATTTTCAGGAACAAATTTGGTGAATCACACTTTTGGCCTAAGAACAAATTTTTTCCGGTCACAAATGTTCACTCTAGGCAGTGTATCTAGGAACCCCCAAGTGTCTTCTCAATGATAAACAGTTCAAAACACAATGTGCAGTTTGAAGATGTTATATAGTTTACATAACACTGACCCATACCATGGGAAACACTACTCAGCAGTGTCACATTCATATCGCTTTATCTTTTACAATTGGATGTAACATATGATATTATCTGTAATTTTATATTGTGAATCATCCCTTCAATGTTATTATCAGCTTCTTAATGAAGATTTGGAAGTTTAGAATAGGATTAGTGACATTTTCCGGACTATTATGCACGCTGAACAAATTGATGGGTGTGCACATCGTTTGTTATAAAATGGCTTGTGAGTAAGATTGAAAAAAAATGTCTTGCATGGATGTTGTGAACACTACTGTGCATCAAACAAATGCCTAATTACTTGGCAGCCATGCTTCTCTGCATTGGAATATCAGCAGAACTACGCATGACACCCGATTCCGCACTATTATGCACGGTAGTGTATACTGAACCAAAAATTAAATATACCGTATTTCCTCGAAATACCCCCCCCCCTCGAAATACCCCCCCCCCTCGAAATACCCCCCCCCCTCGAAATACCCCCCCTCAAAATGGACACTATGAACTTATAAACCCCCCCCCCCCCCTCGAAATACCCCCCCCCAAATTTAGTGTATAGAGAACGTAAATGACAAAGGCTGCGGTTTGTCATCCCGGCAATGCAGAACACACGTTAAAAACGATGACTCTGTTATGTGAGAACAGTGTTTGTACGTCTACACACTTATAAATGTCTTTAGAGTCTTATAAATGGCTATTTTTGTTGCATTTTTCGACGTCTGCGTACGTTTCAGACGACATTTTAGTACTGTGATTTCAAAAAATTTCTGGCGAAATAATAAACCCTCCCCTCGAAATACCCCCCCCCCCTCGTTTAACCCCCCCCCTCAAAATTCTCACTCTGAAACAATAAACCCCCCGGGGGTATTTCGAGGAAATACGGTATTATTTGTCACAGTAGGTGAATATATTTTTTCACAGGGAATAATTTAGAATGGAATTTATCGCACATGACTTTGATCATCAAATTATCGTAATATTCTGTACAAACCATGCAGTCCGCACAGTACACCAATTTGCTATTTATTTCAAACCACTCTGAGTGTTGCTGTATTTAGCTGGTAAGAATCTCAGAAAAAAACTTTGAAATTAAACACCTAAATTATGTCTCAACCAACAAAAATACAACAACAACAGACCTGCACAGCTGCCCCCACAGGATAATATGGCCACTGGTCATTGCCTCCAAAAACATATCCATCAGTTCTCTGTGTATACCCAATGGGTGTATTGGCTCCTTGCACATAAACTATAGCACCTTCAACTGGATCTAAATGGTCATAATCTTTGTCACTTGTGTCTTCACCCTCATTCAGGGGTCCTTTGATCACTGAAATTGTGAACCACACTGTAGGGAAGTCAGATGGGGCATGTTCATAGGTTGTGGTTGTTGTTGGTTTTGTTGTTGTGGTGGTTGTTGTTGTTGTAGTAGTGGGTTTTCTTGTTGTTGTTGTTGTTGTGGTTGTGGATGTGGTTGGAGGTGTCTGCAAGAAGGTTTGTATTAATAATTGTGTTTGAGTGAAATTTGTAAAATGTAACTGTAAAATTTTATCAGGTTGTGTGAAAATTAAAGCAGAACCCTCAATTGAGGAAAGGGCTATAAACTAGGGTTGGGAATTAAAAACTTTTCGGGTTCGGGTATCGGGTATCTGGTCCTAAAAATTTCGGGTCGGGTATCGGGTATCGGTTCCAAAAATTTTACGGGTATCGGGTCGGGTCGGGTCGGGTCGGGTCGGGTCGGGTTCCCAACCCTACTATAAACCATAATTTTATCGAAGCAGACCATAACATCTAAATATCAGTAGCAAAGGGACTTATAAAATAAATGGAAAACTACAAAAAAAACATGCTTTACGAAACTCAGGAACTAGGAAGCAGTCCCAGACCCTGTAAAAGATCGTGTAAATGGTAAAAGACCCTGTACCTAATGTGTCAGGTGACATTTTACAGGGTATTTTACATGACACATGACATCTTACAGGGTGTTTTGCAATAGACAGGGTCTTTTACAGTGTCTGGGACTGGCACCAGGTGAGAGACACGATTACTATGTCCCCAGAACCCACAGTAGTAGTGGTAGTTGTCGCTTCAGTTGTGGTCGATGTAGAGCTCGTTGTGCTCGGTGATGCTGTTGTTGGTGAACTAGTCGTTGTCGAAGTGCTTGAAGTTGTGCTCGTGCTAGGTGCACGTGTTGTCGTCGTACTTGTGCTAGTACTGGAAGTGGTGCTCGAGCTTGTGCTAGTGGTGCTACTACTGCTAGTTGTGCTTGTGCTGGTCGTTGAGGTTGAAGTTGTGGGATATGTTGAAGTCACCATTGGTGTGCTTGTGTCTGATGCCGTGCATCTGCCAGAAATGCACGCTGATTTGTAGCATGCGTTTGGTTGCTTGCTGCATGAGCCACCCACTTGAATGCGACTGACACATCTGAAGAATTTGGAAGAGTTTGTTTAGCTTCAGTCAACGAACTTCAGAAATGGTGCAAAGATACATGTTTGGAAAGTGACACACTTGTTTGCACCCTGATTGCACACCAAGTATGGTGAATTGTGGCAGTTGTTCTCGCAGGAGGGCCTTGCTTGATAGGTGTAAAGTTCACTCGTGTAGACATTACTCAAACCATCTTTGTTCTTTATCAAAAATGGCTTCATTGGATTATCTCCTGAAAAAAGCATGCAGTTAAAGTGGGATTCTACATATGTTGATCACAATGATTAATGATAAACAAACCATGATGGAATTCTGTACATGCCAATGTGTTGTCAGGATAATCAGTAGTTTGTTCTGATTTCATTTGCTTCTCATTGCGCCACTGTTCCCATATAGAGTCCACAAATGTGTGATGCAGAAAGAATGATGGATCATTGGGCGACACGTCAACTGAAAAATAGAAGTCACTAATGAACAAAGTCAACTGTGAAGTGGTATTTATAAATTCGTCAACTCACTGTCAGCCATGTATCCACCAACAAACATATGAACTAATCCATGCACCAGTTCAAATGTAGGATCAACGCATGCGGTCAACTCGGCATATTTATTCTTGCTCATGAAGAAATCTATGTCACTTTGTCTATAAAAGCCACCGTATGGAGATTCACCCACTTGGCGATAAAGTTTCTGAAAAGGATAGAGGCTATCATTATTTAACTTCAACGAAACAAGATGTCAAGTGTTAATTTTATGAACGCGACAACCGACACGTTTATCGAAAGCATTTGGTCGAAGTTTACAATTTTAATTTTCTAGAGTTTCTTTGTTAACAATCAAAAAACGGGTAGCGTGTAATCAATGATAAATAGAAAATAAATGTTGGGCTAAGAAATCTATAAAAACACTGTAAACTCATCAACCAAACAAACCTTCATTCCGGGCAAAAATGCCAGCTCATGGGTCGCGTCCCAATTAGCAAAATCGCCAGTGGTCACTTCACCATTTCCATTGCCCAGAAAAATTTCTGTCCACAAAATGGAATCTGCCCCGTTGTCCAAACTGTCGTCCAGCGTGGAATCCCAGTAGGGCAGCGCCACGCCCGGGTCAACTTGGCGTAGGGCTACCTCTAGTCTGGGGGGGGGGGGGGGGAATGGTGGTTTTTGAGTGACTGGATTTAATGGTTTGCAAACAGTGTTTGAGACTGTTGAAGGGACAGTTTATGGTTAAATCGACCATATCCGATCTGAATAAGGAACCAAAAAGTCAGTATACATTTTTTGACTATTGGCGAATTTCGTGCATAATTTATCTTGTGTCATCTTTGATAAGTTTACTGTATTTTGATTATCATGAGAAGCATGATAAATTGTGCACCAAAAGAAAAGTTCGCCTAAAGCAAAACAACGTAATGGAATGGGAAGGAATGACATTTTATGGTCTTGTTTTCCGGTTCATAGAGAAGACTGTGTGGTCAGTGAACTAATGTAAAGTCGTTTTTGCATGAAGTTGAAATAAATACCTATGTCAGTACACTTGTTCGGCTCTAAAATCAACTCACTGTTTCAAAATTTCTCTGTGAAATGGTAGAAATGCTGGCCCCCAATGTGCACCGGGCGCCTCAGTGGGCGTATGATAAATGACCAATAAGTCATATTTGCTCAGATTGTCTATTTTCTCTTGTTTCAGCTGATTCAATGCAGCATGGAAACGTGCCCGTTGAAGTGGAGTGAGAACTCTGTATTCTTGGCGCAGTGCCAATCCGGTTTTGGAACCTGCGCGTATTTTAGGATAAAGGAAGGTGTAAAGTATAACATAACGTCGGTATTTTCACTGCAATACAAAAAAAATAATTTTTACAAATAATTAATTAAATTTTGCACTCACACTCATCATTTTCAAATGTTACAAATTAAAGAAAACACTCACCCCCATCTAGAAGATCAAATTCATCCACAGAATTCCCCGGCGCTTGTCTCCTTCTCCTTCTCACAATCATTTTGTTTGTCCTTTCAATAGCACCACACACCATGTTCCAAGTGCGATACTTGGCATCGAGCCAAGTCTGCATGGCGCGTTTTGATGAATTACCGTTTAGATACGTCAGCCTTTGCGATTGTGTCGGATAGAAATCTGCGACATGTTTCTCAATTGAGTTTTAGCTTTAGCATGAGTTTAAAATACGAAATGGAATTGTGCCAAGAAATGAACCGGTGTAACTGCTGGCATTTGCTGCATTTTCACAAATATCATCCAATCTTTGCTTGTGCTTTTCCATGACTCTCTTGCTCAAACAAGCTGTAAATTCGCGCCACGAAATGTCCGACTTCTCCAGTACGGAACTGATTTTTTGGCACACATCCAGGACTTGATTTTTCGTAGAAATTTGTTCTTCACTGGCAGATTCCTGGATTTTAGATGGTACTTAGAAGAAGGTTAAGTTCCAGCGAATGAAATTGAATATAAACATTTAAATAGATGCAAGCTTTTGAGATGCTAATTAAAATCATGAATGTATACCATATTGCCCATATCAGATTGCCCATATACTTATTGTAAATAGGTAAATAAAGACATTGTGAACGAGTACCACCCCGCCATTGTGATGATCTAAGAAGTCTTTTAGTACGTGGAACTGAAACCTACCCAAATTATAAAATCAACCAAACTCACAAACAATTTTTCAACGATACTTTCATCAGCTGCAATCTGACACACACTAGCCGTGAACCTTCTAAATTCACACTGCTCCTTATTTATGACATGGGGCCAAAATCCATCCAGAACCTTCACTGTGATCCCTAGCGAATCCACTTGCCTTAACTGTGTCAAAAGTGCCATTGCTTGGGTTGTACTGTAAGACAGCAGAGTTTGGCGCCATGCCAAAAGCTGATCGGTACTGGCCAAATCTGGCCGCACCCTGAAAAATACAATATTTAATTGTGATTAGTAATCGAAAAAACGCCAGGACTTTGGCGCCAAGTAGCAAAAGCGCCCTGCTACACTCCCAAACCCCAATGACGCTTTTCATTTTGGCGCTAGCGCCATGGCACATTTCCATCACTAATTGTGATTCCATCAAAATTACAATTCCTTAATTGCAGAGTTTTTCGACTCACTTCTTACTGGGCATCCTTCTTCCCGGAGCTCCCAGACACTGTTTTCCCTGGCACCTTCTCAGACCCAGGAGCCAATTTCGCTGCGCCAATGAAACTCTGGCGTCGAGTGGCGCCAAGTCCTGCCGCGCGCGAGCTTTGGCGTTCCATTTTGCAGAGCGAGAACACATCCAATTGATTTGCGCTGCGTGGAAGATGGGGGTGCTGATATCTAGGATAAAAGGACTTCCAATGACCTTCTTATTACAGTTTTGTCATGAATGAATGCAGGCATCAACGATAGAGAACAATTGAAATTTTCCGTCACAATACCTTCATTCATTTTTTACTACAAGATCATTTTTCAAACTTCTTCATCAGTGGAATTCAGTGCTGTTCGCTCAGCGGAATTATCACCGAGTAGAATTACCGTATTTCTTCTAATAGAAGGGCGCCCTTCTACTTTTTTGTCAATTTTTTACCCTCCTTTCTACTTATTTCGTGGCCCAAATAAAGTTAAAAAAATTGAAATTTATGTACTGTTGGAGACGCCCCTCTTTTAAAGACCCGACTTTCTATTAGAAGAAATACGGTATCACCCTCTGAAGTGGACTCACCATCAGAAAAACGACTATCAACGTTTTGATGCATGGCCTTGTATTCTTCAATGCACTGTTGCATTTCTCCCACACAGATTTGGATCGTTGCCAAAATAACGACGGCGGAAAGAAATGATGTCAACTGCAACATCTTGAGTTATGCTTAGTTTCTATTGATTTCCGCTTCTGTGTGGGAAATGGACGGAACCTGCATACATAGTTAAATATATAACTATTTATATGAAAAAAGAAGTTGAAAATATCAGTCAATTCGCATCTGCTTCCCACCCATTAATCTAATGTCAACAAGGAAATACAATCCAACTTTCATAATTAGCTGTTCTGCGCTGTGCACAGATTTGGCTATGAGTTTTTGTGTATATGCCATGTCGGTTTAAGGTTTAAGGTGACCCACTATTACTGACGGTTGTTATTTAAATAGCACTTCTCAATTAGGCATTCAGGGTGGAAATTTTAGAAAATTTGGATGAGTGAACAAACAAAAATTCTTACAATGAATAAAGATACTTTATAATTTCTTGGCCAAGAAGAGGTCTTTGATAGGCGCTTTACAATCTCTGAAAATTTCCTAAATGGATATTGGACCACACTAGCTAAAAGCACCCCTTGGTTGTAGTTTTTTGGAAAACTTTTCAAATGCTCATTTGTTTCAAATGACGACAAAAAAGTTGAATATTATCCCCACCCGCTGCCATATCTAACTAATTGTTAGCTGTGAAAAGTACATATGGCGGCGGAGTTCACCACAAGTGTCATTTGGCAGTGGACCATAAAATTTGAATGAATAAAAGCGCATAGCCTCGCTAGACAAGACAATAATTTCAAGTTTGTCTTACTGTTGCACGTTTTGAACAACTGCTCAAATGGGGAAGACTAAACTTGCACAAAGGATGGAATATGACAAAATCGACTATTGATACAACTCCATCCAGAACACAAATATAAGTATAAGTAATTATGTCACTTGTTTATGCACGGCGTGGGCAATTATTATTGACGAAAATAAAAATAAAAAACAACATCCAGACCAGACTGCACATTTTTCATGCGCGTTTGTCGTGTGACGTAGTGATTGCTCATCTTTTGTGCCCACACACACAAGTTTTTAAACGAAATTTCGAAAACTCGTAAATCAGCTTTGAACGCATTTGAGTTCTCTGGAACGATCATTTTTTATCTTCGTCAACTGCAGTTGACGAACACATCATTCTAGAAAACATAAAGGTGTCCAAAGCTGATTTACGAGTTTTCGAAATTTCGGTTGAAAACTAGTGTGTTGCACTTTGTTTTCTGCGTGGTTCGGCCTTGCAGTTACTCCCAATTTTCAAATTCACTCCCTTTCGTTGGCATTTTATTTTCAAGTAAATACATTGACTTCAATAAATTTTTGATTGCGTAGGGGGGGAATGTGTAAAGTGTATCATCACTTTGATGACGAAATATCCCCACTTCAGCGAGGTGTTTAATTTTGTGTACTCTTTGTTCATTACTTTTCAATTTAACATGAATTTTCACCGAGCACTGGCGGATTATGCCAGAAAACTCAGATCTCAGATCAAATGAAAATATTCAAATAGCATATAGGTATTCAAAGTTTCAGTGAGTATTGTTCCACCAGGTGCCAATCCCAAGCCCTGTGAAGTGTAAAGTAAAGTGTCAAATGTAAAGTCAAATGCGAAGTCAAATGTCAATTGTCATGCAACATTCAGTAATAAAATCTTTTCTTTTTTTGTTTTGATTGACACTTTACTTTGCATTTGACTTTACATTTTACACATTACTTTACACTTTACAGGGCTTGGGACTGCCCCCAGTCCTCTACCCAAACCTAAAAACAGGAAAAAATTCAAGAAATTTACCAATGTTCTCATAATTTTCCCTATTCAAAACCGAACTCAATTTTTGTCGGTGCCCACACCCTTCAATTTTTTATTACATTCTCTATCACGTGAACTACACCTCATTCAACGACTGGGGGTTATTCAAAAAGTACGGTAGAAGCTCCGCGGCTTTTCTCAATCAGCTAAGTGACGTATATTATGAATCTCGGGCGAAATTCTGCCCCTACTTAGGTATTCCAAAATGTGAATTTCACGCGTGACTGAACGGCAAATACACGCTCAAAGTTACTTGGGTAGCCAAATGCAGATGGATTGACTGAGGCTTCACTTTTTGACAGGCTCTCCTATACTGACACGCGATTTCGCAGTGATGGGAATGGAACTATGGAAGTGATGTTTGGCGCCACGCCAATGACGTCACTGTTTATTGAAGGAGAATGTGGACATTTTGCAAGTGGATGTATTTACTCCGCGTAGCGCGTGCTATGCATTTTTCTGGATGTAAATAACACTCCGTCATGACGTTATCATTAAAAAATAAAAATTAGTTAAAAAAAAAGAATGATTTCAGGCACGAAACATATGTTGGTTGTGATCGACTCCGCCTTTATCTTTTTACAATTATTCTTGTGAAAGTGCGCTCTTTTTACAATTAGTAAAATAAGCTCGCCACCAGCAACTTTCATTCATTTTTTCATCAAAACTTTACTCAAAACGTTGCCGGGAAAGGGGAGAAAAAAGTTTGTGCGGATGCATACTGTGCTCTCCGCAAAGTAAATACAGTTACAAAATCAGCTTGCAAAACATAAATAACTGAAAATGAACAAACCGTTTCCTAAAAAGTGATGTTTTCATGTAAATATTTTTTCAACATTTTGACATCGTGGCATCTTGAGATGAAAACGCATATTGAATTTCCTGCATATCATAAATATTTATCATGCACGTTTTCGTTGTAAATAAACACCTGCAACCGCTGAATACCTAAGTTTTGGCGCCAAACTTTGGCGTTTCCACGCCTTTGACTTTGGGACGCCACGGCCGAAGGACGTCTCAGTTGATGGACTAATGAAGATTACTTCGTACCCGCTGCACGTTAGCTACGCTTTGGATTGGGCGAGCACAAAACATGCGCATGCACCAATGCACACGCAAAACTGTGACAAATTGAAGATTTAGAAGCGGACATTTTAGGGTATATAAGAAGGTGATGTGTTCAGAGTTCCTTGTTTTGAGTCAAAACTTTTGAGTTCCATTTCGTTTGCGTTTATGCAAGGCGGATGATGCCCTTCAAAAGTTTACTGATTCTGAATTCGAATAAGTCTACCAACCACACAAGGTATGGTATACTTGGCGACCGCAAAGTATGCGCAGAATCCTACCATAATTTAATGAATCAAGTCTTGTGATAAATTTCGTAATTGATTATTCCTTAGTGAAAACGAAATATTATGATGTAAATATAATTTTTGGTTCATTATTCAGATGGGTTATGGTAGGTTTCCATACTAAGTGTGATGTCCGCAGAGTATATTTATTTTTATGTAAATTACAATATGCATGTTTAGTGTTTGTGGTGGGAAGATTGTGTGTAATTAAGAGTGCCTAAATAAAAATTTACAAAACTTTTGCGTAACTATAATAAGTACCGTTTGAACATCTGTCAGCTGAAAAATCTCTCGAGAAGGCGGATATGCAAAGAATTGCCGATTTTTACATGCGAAAATCAAATTACTTCTCATGCACTTGCACCGAATATTCTCAGAATTCCAACGCCAACTTAAGTGTATACAGAGGTAAATATGCGTACAGTACCTTTATGCCTACATGCATGCAATCTATGTTACCGTATTTTAATGAATAAAGTCACATGAAAAATTGCGCACCAAGCACCACCACACTGAGAGCGATGCACCGAAACGAGAAAAATATAAATTATGGTTTTTGATTCAAATTGAATATGGTAAATTTCATTGCAAGGAGTGCGGTCAGTAGACTTTTATACAATATTTATATATTACGGCCTCAAGAGGCTAACACATTGATGCCCAAGGGGCTTCCAAAAGTAATCGAATTACCTGTCGAAGCAAAAAATTGGCGCACGCGCGATGCGAAAACGCGGCAAAATGCCCGCAACCGTTTATGAATCGCCTTTACGCTTAAGTTGAAATTGCACCTACTGCTACTTTTCTTCACTGTAAATATGAGTGCATCTTTTCTGAATATTGGGCATGCTAGGTGTTTTAGACATCTAATGTAGGAAGGAATTTTTCACATGAGAAAACAGACCCCACAAGAAGTAGCTTTGTTAAGCGAAAACACACTAGTACTAACTAAAAAGGTATTTATCCTTGTTTTGAATAACTGTAGTGTCTGCTTTTATCATTTGAAACTGTAATTGATTCCTGTTACAAACGGGAAAAGTATACTAGATTGATCGTTTTTTAATGCTTGATTACTGATTATATTTATCAAACACCCACTGCAGAAACTACTGTTATAATATCAAAGTTATCAGTAAGTTTTTAGAATATCATATTTCGCTCGAATAATCCCCCGGGGAATTATTTTTTGTCAGACTTTGGGGGGGGGGCTATTCGAGGGCGGGATGATAAAAAGTGGGAATTTTATTATTTTGTAATAATTTTCATGCATGTTTCTATCAACTGAGTTCATGAAATATGCTTTTTTAACAACATAACATGCCATTTTTTACTCAGATTACCATATTACCTCGAAGTATCCCCCGTGAATTACCCCCCCCCCCGAAATACCCCCACACAAATTGAGTGCAAAGGGAATGTGGGTACATAACAAATACCGCAGTTTGTGATCTGTGCAATCCAGAACACACGTTAGAACCAATGAGTTACACTTGGACAGGACTTTTAAGTAAACACTTGAACATATATAAACACTTACCGTATTTCCTCGAAATACCCCCAGGGGGTTTATTTTTTCAAAATGAGAATTTTGAGGGGGGTTAAACGAGGGTGGGGGTGTTTCGAGGGGGGTATTTCGAGGGGAGGTACTTCGAGAGGGGGGGTATTATTTCGCCAGAAATTTTTTGAAATCCAAGTACTAAACTGTCGTTTGAAACGTACGCAGACGTCGAAAAATGCAACAAAAATCGTCATTTACAAGACTCTACTACAGACTTGTATAAGTGTGTAGACGTATAAACACTGTTCTCACATAACAGACAAACCGCAGCCTTTGTCATTTACATTCTCTATACACTAAATTGGGGGGGGGGGTATTTCGAGGAAATACGGTATATACATCTCTGCTGTTGTTGGATTTCCGTACATCTGAGTATGTGGATATTCAAAAAATTTCTGGCGAAATAATAGACCCCATTCGAATAAGCCCCCCTCGCATTAAACCCTCTCAAAATGTGCATGCGAAATCATCAACCCCATAAGGGTATTTCGAGGTATACTCGGCGTACGTGATACTCTGCCCTCGCACTGATTTATGTCTCGTGTTGGAAGCGTGCCAATGATTATAAATCATGCGATTTCTGTAAAAATAAAAAATAAATTCATCGATGTGAATATGTTAATGAATAACATTATAACAACAATCAATTTTGCCTCCTTTTTGAAACTCGGACGCGTTAACCATCGTTGGCACACTTCCACCCGGAACCACGCGTGCAGGGTGTAAAGTAACCGGAGTATAATACGGTATACAGACAAAATTTTTCATATGCCTGAATGGGGGAATTATTTTTTCCTCACTTGTCTAACATGGGGGAATCATTTTTTCCTCACTCGTCTAACAGGGGGGAATTATTCAAGGTGGAATTATTCAAGAGGGGATAATTATTCGAGTAAATACGGTACGCACAGTAGGATTTTGTGTTGTTTTTCTTCCGCTCACATTCACAAATGTTTTTCTCGTGTAAGTGGGACGCAAATACAATGTAGCTGAAAAACTGCGGTCAAAATGTCCAAACACCACACCTCCATAAATTTTCTCGCTCACTGCTTTCAAACAAAAAGTTTGTTAGCATGGACGAACTCAAGCAAATATTATAGCCCTACACGTTTTTCCCGACAGCACGATTCATAACATCGGCACAGTCCGCAACCGCAACCCGATCCAATGTAGTGTATATCCTCGAATAAGACCCCAGGGAAGTAATTTTTTCGTTATTACTCCCAGGGGAGTTATTCAAGGGGGGTGTATTTTTTCTTCAGATTTTATTTATGTATCTGTTGTCGCTGCCGTAGGACAATATTCCGTGGTATTTTTCCTTTCACTCACTGCACTGCATTTGTAGCCCAGGCGTTATAAGTTATTTTTTCTTCACTCGGCCAACAGGGGGGAATTATTCAATGGAGCGAGTTATTCAAGGGGGGTCTTTTCCGAGGATATACGGTAAGTCCTGCTATCCATTCGACCAAGTCACATTGAATCAAGGTAGTAGCATATAATTTCCGACGCGATAAATCAGGATGCGCGTGGTGCCGAGCGTGGAGAACGTGTCGCTTTTATTGAATTCTGAGGTATCTTTAATATACCTAAGTAGGGGGCACTCCAAGACCCCGTAAAAAGCCAATGTAAAATGTCATGCAAAGTGTCAAAAGTCATGGAAAATGCCCTGCAAAATGGCAACCGAGTTGCCATTTTGCAGGGCATTTTCCGTGACTTTTGACACTTTGCATGACATTTTACATTTTACCAGAGTTGTACAAATACTGGTATTTTTGGAAAACGTAAACGTAAACGTAAATACCTTTTCCAAATCAAAAGTATAAATACTAAAACGTAAGGTATTTTTAAAATACCGGGGAAAACGTAAAATAAAACGTAAACGTAAAAATTACATTAAGTGCTTACGCTATCAGAGAATACAAAAACACAATGTTTTTTACAACATTATGGATGTTCATATGATCTCCATCAACATTTTCTCTGCTTAAATACCTGTATTTCATATATATTTAGAATGATGGGATCGTGATATTGAATTGGGATTGGAGTTGACATTTTGCGTCGTTGTCAACTACTGGGTGTAGGGCCATAAAGCGGGAATTAGAGCTCAGCGTCGATTCGACGTGAAATGATGACGTGAAATGTTTTCGTGAAATTAATTACACGAGTGTGGATCATGCTACGGGTCTACAATTTTCTAAGGATAATATATGAATCAATACCTTAATCGTGTCCAATACTGAGTGTTATCAGCCACAACTAGAGCGAATTGAAAAATTCAATTTTTATCATTTCACGTCATCATCATTTCACGTCACAGTGTCAGGGAACAACTTGACATTTCACGTCAGACTTTTGCTTGCAATCCTTAGAAAATTGTAGACCCGTAGCATGATCCACACTCGTGTAATTAATTTCACGAAAACATTTCACGTCATCATTTCACGTCGAATCGACGCTGAGCTCTAATTCCGGCCTAAGGTGCCAATTCCATAACAGGAGAACTAAAAAAAATTATGAGTGAGAAGTAATGGCAAGTTGAATGGTAAGTAAAAATTTAAAGAAAAGTAAATTTTTAAGTGAAATGGCGAGTTAAAAGACAAATGGTCAGTCATGAGAAAACACTAAAAATGTTTTGACTTTTTATTCGCATTGCAGTTCTCCCTCACAAAAATACTTTCCTTCAACTTTTTACTTTTCACTTGCAAATTGGTGTTTAAGTTCTCCAATTGCGGAATTCAAACTCGTCAACATTAGAACATGTTGAACTCATCATAATACACTACATTTGTCAAACAATATGGTTCTGTGTAGCATATTTTTACGTTTTCTCTGGTACCCGGGTAATTGTGCCAGGAAAACGTAACAAAACGTAACGGTATTTTTGGAAAGCGTAAACGTAAACGTAAGTATAAATACCCGAATAACCGGGTATTTCGGGTAAACGTAAATACGTTTTCGCAACTCTGCATTTTACACGTCTTTTTACAGGGTCTGGGAGTGGCTTTTTGATCTTTTTGGCTCTAAGCTTCTATCGCCCAAAAATATTCAAGACTGTCTGTGTTCACCTGATCTAAATATGTCGTTGAAAGTTTCCATGTTTTTATCATCCTGCCGGGAACACTTTGTGCCAGAGGTTAGCATTGCGCGGTGATTTGTGGATCGCACACTTCTGCAGGCAGCACATGAAACACTAGCTCAAACTGGGGCCGCTCTGTGTGTCCCTGCGAGGCTCTGTTTAGGGCTTGAGACAAAACTCAATTTTTTGACGTGAAAGTGTCTTTTAACTGACCAAATAAAAGCCCATATAAAAGCCTATCTGAAATACCTTTTCTGTACTAGAGTACTTTAAAAAAGGATACGTAAAAGATCGAGTATACCAAGGTATTTTCTTCAGAGGGAACGTAGACGCATTTACTCGGTACTCATCGTGTACACGTATTTTCCGGGTAAACGTAAATACGTTTCAACAAATAGGTATGCTGCCCTCTCCACCAAAAAATGCGGAACCCGGAACCGAAACTCCAATCATTCCGGGTAGTGTATCCACTTCTATCCCCGATGGGAACGCGCACGCGAGTGAGCCGTCACACTGTGTCAGCGCAACCAAGAGTGTCACGCTTATGTAATCTCAGCCCAGTGTATATGGCGGGAGAAAAAAACAGGCACCAATGCGTGCAGCAGAAAACAGGGACATACAATGCTTCTCGCTATCTACATTAAGACAGCCGTGGCTAGTAGCCAAATGAGTGAGTATTTACTAATGCGCCGCCTGCCGTCTACGTTGATGCGTGTATTTATTTATTTAGAACACTGCATATTTAGATATTTACATGCACGTATCTATTCAGGATACCAAATATTTAGGTAGGTAGAACATGAAAGATCTGCCGTATTTCAACTATTCAAATGACGATCTACTTCCTTTTTGAAGGGCCTGTGTCTCATGGCATCTAGACCACATAGCATGTGGACCCGCATTGCATGTAGACCCGCATGGCATCTATCGTGCCATATATGCCAAACGGGCTACATGCCAGCACATGCCATGTGGGTGTACATGCCAATCAGGCTGAACACCCCGCCCCGCAGCCGATTTTGCAACGCTACTAGTTGCTACACGGCATAAAGATACAATAGATTTAGAGCCACTGTTTTATGTACCATATTTCCTTGAATTACTCCACGGGGGGGGGGGTATTTTTTCATAGTAGAACTTTTGAGGGGGGTCAAACAAGAGGGGTATTTCATGGGAGGGGGGTTATTATTTTGCCAGATATTTTTTTAAAATCCTAGTGCTAAATTTTTGTTTGTAACGTAGACAGACATAAAAAATGCAACAAAACCATGTATAACCATGTCACAGTGCACATGACATTCCCACCCCCCCCCCCCCACCCACATGCATGGCATGTAGACCCTCCTACCCGCTTGGCATTATGGCCCTATCTGTCCGCTTGGCATGTACGCCACCGTCCACTTGGCATACGGCACTGGATAGTTGCCATAGGGTCTAGATGCCAAGCGGGGAGAAGGTGATGCCATACGGGTTCAGATGCCAAGCGGTTTACATGCCATGGAGGCCCTCGCCCCTTTTTAAATATTTCATTCCCACTTAAATAGTTTCAACAACGGTTACTATTGAAAATCATGACATTATGATCACCTTCAAAAATTTACACATCGCTTGCGTGGCGCGGGAAGAGATAAAGAAAATAGCTACCTATATTTATACTTTCATGAGGAAATCTCAGTGAAATCTTGTGAAAAGTAATGTAGGTAAACATCAATCCCCACCAGGGGGCACTCCCAGACCCTGTAAAATGTAAAATGTCATGCAAAGTGTCAAAAGTCATGTAAAATGCCATGCAAAATGGCAACCGAGTTTTTGATTGTGTCACATCACAAAAGTGTCAAATAATTATGTACACCAAACGGGGAAAATACTCATTGTTTTAGCTCACCCGCTCGTGAAATACTGTTTTAGCCATTCATTTCCATCACTAGAAGATGTCCAATGTTTATCATTATGCTCATGTTCATTGGGTAAATTACTGCACCCTATCTGGCAAGTTTTCCATATCCCATTTGCATGTGAAGCTCATTATAGACGGCCCTGTTCCCACGAAGTATTCTCGCGGCAGGTATTTGAAACATGTTTTTGCGACAACTGAATATTTCCACAGATTGAGTGGAAACCGTGGCTTTTCCTTGAACAATGATACAAGCTAAGCCCACGTTATTTATTTTTAATTTCCCATTTCAGATGCATTTAGGTAAGCTCAAAAACCCGTCGCACCAGTGTGGTGCATAAATTATTTAGAAATTATTGATGTACTGAAATGGCATGGCATTTGCGTCGGTGCCGTTTTGCAATCCATAAAAACTGATCAATTTCATAAATTGGTTTCAGTTTCAGAACTGATTAAGTAATGAGCTTTAACATATTTACGTACGTTCAAAGTGCCCATCATTCTATGCACGTCAAGCGTATGGACATTTTTCATCGTAATTTTATAAGGCCATAATGATTCCCATCACCCCATTCGTAACATTTGATTAATCCGCTGCGTGACGCCGTTGGAGGTACGATTTGATAAATTTCACACTGAATCAAGGCTTTAAGTTGTCACAGGAAGCAGAAGCTACAGGTCATGTGATAAATATTTGATTTACGATGCTTGTTGCGAGATAAATATTTGTCGCGTTTTACCGTGTTGTCGCTTTTACGTCTGAAACATTGAAAGTCACATACATTCAAACATTGACGGACCTACAACGTCAAACCATCCAAAATCTCACGTCGAAAAATTAGACTCAAGATCCTTAAAAAATCCTTCCATCAAACTCCCAAAATCCATTCAAATAGCATCAACCACCTGCAAAACTCGACCACAGGCAAACACCCTGTACTCGCCGCTAAGGCCAGCCCATTATTTATTCAGCACAGCGCGCGACTACATGCTATCATATCAGCTATCATAAAGCTAATTACCTCAGCCCACCGATGGGCACAGTTTACCAACACTTTGCCCTGTATTTATTAAACTGAAATACCTGATAAACTGAAATGAACTACCTATTAGAAATGCGGCGGTTGTCGAACTTTTGAGTGGGAAATTTGATTTGGCGCGGGTCGAGAGTTAGCCCATGTCGACGCATTGGCGGGCGCGTGCATGGAACAGCTGCGCGCCGCCAGGATATTGCTCCTGATCCAGATGGCTCGGGGTCGGTTGTACTACGGTACTACCTATTTGGGACCAGATTTAATTAGCGCGATACGTTGTTCGGGAAGGGGGTACCGCTAGACCATGTAAAATGTCATGCAAACTGTCAAAGACACATAAAATGCAGTGTAACTTTTACAGGAAATTTTGCATGACCTTTGACACTTTAAGGATGATTTACAGGGTCTGGCACTTGCCCGTCTCAAATTATACGCTACTCCTAAAACGTGCCGCGCTAATTTCACGTCACTCATGCGATGCTTCTGCATCAGCAAAAGCTACAACACAACCAAGTACGCCCACCGAACGCAGGCAACACGTGGGAGCCGATGCCGGGCGACCGGCGCGCCTGGACGCACCCCTTGGACGAGTCCGACACGCTCGGCACCGAGCTCACCGACGCGAACACGTGGCACAATCCGCGCAGCCAAAAATGGCAGCAAATATTCTCCACAGACCGCACAAATTCCAGCGCGGTCGACCGCACCTGGCGGCATGTGTCTTATACGAGAAATTGTTTCAGTTGCATGTCGGCCGAGTACAGGGCCAGGTGGAAGGACAGCATGATCATGCAATTCTACCCTCCGGAGGACTTTACTCCCGCGTGCGATCAGAGTGATTTGTTTGCGCCCAATGCTGGGCATGTGGGTCGGTTTTTTGACTGTCTTTCAGTTGCAGAACGTTTTCTTTGCATAGATAGGCACACGTCAGAACAAAGTTAAGGGCATTGTCGTCGCAGCATATATTTAAGTCCCTAAATGTGACTTAACCCAGCTGCCATGTGGTCCAGCGGTTAGGGCGCTCCTGTTCTATACGGGATGCGTGGGTTCGACTCCCCCATGTGGCAGTGCAATTTTGCACTCTTTCTACAAAACTACAGCAAAATACCACACTACCTACATCAAACATCTACATCCAATAAACATTTCCCCACGCAGGCACAGTTCCCTGCGACGGGCCGAACAGTTTCTGCATCACGCTGATCAAGGAAGAGCACATGCCCAAAGGACTACCTCCAGTAAAGCGACACATTCGCGCGTGCGCGGACAGACTTCTGTTGTTTGGCATCGCGCCAAGAACAAGGGAACTGCTGAGTATGGATGCTAGAGCGCACAGGAATCGACCGTATTGTAGGCGAGTGGGGTAAAAGTGCAGTTCCCAATTTTTAATTCAAAATTTTGAATACCACTGTAGGGTACAAACGGGACCACGATCTCGAATCCCGATAATTTTTTGGATTTTGTGGTCCCGATTCCGAAACTTAAATCAAGATCTCTAAAGTTTTCAAAACCCAATCCCGATCCCGTGACTCCAATCCCGATCCCGGTTCCGAAATCTCAGAAAGCCAATCCCGATCCGGAAAAGTCAATCCAGTTTGAACCCTCTACCACACCTACATGTCCACTACTCATCCATACCTCTCGAATTGAGGGGACATAGATGAATAGTGGGTAGCACTACACTAAATGAGTGGCAGTCTAGATGAGCAGTGGGCCTAGGGGAGTAGCGGCACAGGGTCATAAACAACGACCACCGCAGATCAATCACACTTTCCTCTCTACTGGGCCAATCGGAAACGAGTGCATTTTACGGTGATGCCAATCCGGATACCCGCTATTCAATACCGATTACAAGGCACCGGCACAGGCGGAAAATGCATCCAAGGAATCTACAGGACCAATTAATCGGTATCAAATCAGAAGATATTACAGTGTGCTCCTGCTATGAACATTTGTGTAATGGAGTTCAGCCGCTGGCGCATGGTTATACATCGGCGAAGGAATCTTCACAATTTAGAGGGGGAAATGTACTGCCGATTGTTATTGCTGTTTCGATCATTTTGAAAGCCATTGTGTTGTGAAGTCACGCGTTTCGTAAACAAATATTTATGTACATTGGTGTATGTAGAATGTAAAGAGTAAATGTGAAAAGGAGTGTCTAACTGCTGCCGTATATAAGTGATAGAACCCTGAGTACCTATTCAAATTATATTCATAAAAAATATTGGATAAGATATGCTTCTTTTCCTGCATATTATCTTCAAATCAGAATAAGACAATTGAAGAGCTTTCATTTCCGCGTAAGCATGTGAAAAACAGTGTTTTTGAAAACACAAATGTGAACAATTTTAAAGACAAAAATATATACACAATTACGCGCCACCGCCAGACTAGACTGGTGCAACTAGAAATTTTTTTTACAGCCACAAAAAAAATACGCGATCACTGAGATTCCAAAAAAGCTTCGATGAGATCCACACGCTGAATACTCACAAATATATACACGCTTTACAAAAAGAAATAGGTACACCAACACTTTCGTCCCAAATAGGATTGGAAAAAAATCGATTTTTTTTAACGACCCCGATTTTTTAAATAAAAATCGCTGGGGTCAAATTTAGTCTCATTTCTTGCAAAATCGCTTCTGAGGGTAATAAAAGCCATATAAATTGATAGGCAGTGCACATTTATGCTTTAAGTGGTAATATATGTGCTGTAAAGCTTGAAAGTCAGTTATTTTTAAGTTTCAAAAATAATTAAATTGTTATATTTATGACGTGAATCACATTTCATCAACAATTTGCAATTTTGTTTGCATAAATTGCATGTTCTTGCTCAGAACAAAATATAAATCACATTGGAAGTGAATATGGATGCATTTGCATAAATGTTTGCATATATGTTTGATGTGAAAACAGATATCATAACTATGAAAACTTCCCAAAATGATTCAGTCTACGTTACATGCTTAAATGTACACATAAATGGGTACTATACCACCAAATTAATTGTAAATGCCATGAAAAAAAGCAACTGATGGATTGCTTGCATGAAAGTGCGCGCTCGCGCGCAAAATTTTTGCGTTTTACCTAGTAAATGAGTACCAAAAATTTTCGCCAGCGATTTTTTTTTTAAATCGGTACTGGTGTTGCGATTAAAAAAAATATCGGATTTAAAAAATATATAGCTAAAAAAAATCGCTTGCCAACCCTAGTCCCAAAATACATTTTTATCGATAATCAATTCGCGCCTGCGGTCGGCCGTCACTCCCGCTGCTGTCTACGTCATCGAGCACGTCTTCGGCGTCGTGGAAAGCGCCTGCAACACGGCAATGTATTCAGAGCAAAAACTTTATTTTTGTGGAGCTGGTTTTCCAATCATTCCGACAGATGACAGATTTGCGAAAGCGTATTTAAACTTTACGAAAATACCCGGGTATTTAGCAATTTATGTTTCTGCTTACGCCTTCCTTGGTGCCAAAAAATACCTCACGGTTTAGTCTAAACACTCAAAATAAAGTGTATTTACATAAAGCTACATAAACATAAAGTTTACTCGCAACAACACCAACAATTCAAAACCAACCAAATAACTCGGGCTCATCCTGTTCATCAAGCGCATACCTAGTCTCCTCCTGTCCATCGTGTTGCCCTTCGCCTAATTCGGCACCGAGCCCACTGTCGCAGCCGACCATTTCGAGCCACTGGGCATTGTGCCAACGAAAGCGCTCCACGCCGATTCGCTGAGACCAGTGGGCACCCGCTTCCTGTATAAGGGTTAATGATGATTTGTTAGCGCCTGGGTAAAATGTCCTTGAATCAGGGGTCTCGAATGGGGGGGGTTGGGGGGGGGTTACACCCCCCCAAACCGCCCAGCTATCTATCTATCCCGGAGGCAAAATTTTGGGCTACTACCCCCTAACCCCCCCCCCCCTACCTATCTGGAGCGATTTTTGAGAAACTATACCCCAATTTTCGCTCAAAATCGCTATTTTTCATACCTTTTTATAGATTTTCACTTCCAAAATCATAGTTCTGGTTTGCTTTTTTCAGCTATTTTTAGTACTAAATGCTCTTGTATACCATTTTTGAGCTATTTTACACCTACTTTTAGCAATTTTTCTCTCTTTTCTTCCTTCTATGCCCCGAAAAAGTCTATATATCGAACCACCACAACCCCCCCGCAGAAAATTTTCCAGCTATCTATCCCTCCGGAGGAGCGATTTGCTATCTATCCAACCACTCAGAGGGTCGAAATTCAAGATACCCCTGCCTTGAATGAAAATAACAATTTTGGCACCCACCGCGATCACTTCCAATGTGCCGTCGCACATTTTTCGAATTTGCGCATTCTTGTCGTTCATCAGATCGATCAAGTAGGCGGGCACTTCTGAAAATAAAAGTAGTTTCTTGATATTTAAAAATATTTATATTTACAATACCCCAGGGGGTTTATTTTTTCAGAGTGGAAATTTTGAGGGAGGTATTTCGAGGAGGGGCTTATTCGAGGGGGGCCTATTATTTCGTCAGAAATTTCGAGGAAATCATAGTAAGGAACACGCATGACATAGTAACCGGTAATAAACGTAACCAAATATAATATATTGGTACCTATAGATGTAAATACATCGCTATACAAACTAGTATGTGTAGCAGCGATGCAAACTGGCGCCAATATATCCCAATATATGCCATATATCATGTACATTGCATACATGATGTACATCATTCCAGACGGGGGTATTTCGAGAGGGCGGTACTTTTTTCCCAGCTCGAAAAGACCTGGGGGTATTTCCAGAGGGGGTTAATACGAGGGGGTATTTCGAGAGGCGTTAATTCAAGGGGGTATTTCGAGGAAATACGGTATTTTAATAACATCGCAAACGGACGTGTATCATTCAGCAGCGTTTCACGCGGCCCTTCGTGGAACATAAGTTGGTAGAAAACGTAGACAATTTGCAGCACTATATCATCATCCTCTTGTTTAGCTGGAAAACGTTTTTTTAATTTTTTTAGCTGCATTCGAAAGTGTAAAAATCCGACACACACCGCTGAGCAAGTCGATAAGTAAATTGACAGTGGATCGTTGAACCAGCGCCCTGGCGCCACCCTCTTGTTGAGATATCGTTCCCACCAAAATGACAATTTGCAAGAGAATGTCATCGGGAAAATGATCTGCAAAATGTGTTGAAAGAAAATCGAGTGAAAGGGCTATAAAAACGACATATTTCGAAAAATAGACGAAAAATTCAATCAATCTACCAGGCTGTAATGAACTCTCAATCATTTCCCCCAATCCATATTCCTCCACAAAATCTTCCCACTTTACCGCACTCTCATTTTTCCCACCACCTCTGAGTTCTCCAAGGAGGCCCAAAATTTCCACAGCAAATAGGAAATCACTATTTTGCGCTGGCGCCAACGCCACGGATTGGCGTGATTGGCGCAAAAGTGGCACCGAATTTACGAGAGTTGCGCACAGGCGCGGGCAGAATGTCTGTAAAAAAGACAAATTCATTGTTTACGAAGTGCACAGCACAGCAGCCAGATATCTACATTATATAAAACACCAACTATAGTTAAAACAGGATCACGATCCCGAATCCTGATAATTTTCCTGATCCTGAGAATCGCGACCCCAATACCGAGATCCCAACCCAAATCCCGAAATTTGAAATTACCGATTCCGATCCCGAAATTTTACAAATCACGATCCGGATTAGGGTTGGCCGATGTTTTTTTTAAACGTTTTTTTTTATAAAAAAACGTTGTTTTTTTAAAAAAAACATGACGTCCGAAATGTTTTTTTTTTTTTAAAAAACATCGGCCGAAATTTTTAGTACTAAGCACTAGGTATTTTGCAAAATTTTTGCGCGCAAGCGCGCAATTTCACACACAAATTGACATTGGTGGTTGTTTTCATTGGTTTTGTTGCATTTTTAGTATCAAAACATCCATTTCTATGTGCTACCATGGGTGAATAAGCCGACATATGTTGCTGTAATATATAATATTGAGGTAATGTGCTTCCATGTACCTCCACAGTGTGTAACTTCACTCCCAAAGTAACAACCTCCTTTTATAACCTTGTTTGATCACCATTCCGTGCCAAACTTTACCTGAAGTCACAAACATTCGACTATAAGGCGATATACGAACGATATGTCGACGAAAAATGGATATTTTTGACACAAATCACCACTTATAATGCTATCCCATGGCTCCACAGCCATTATATGGTCATATTTAACATCACAGAGTATTGCCAGTGTCTGATATACCTATATATGTTGACACTAGGTCATATCTGGGAGCTTTTAAAAAAAAACGTTTTTTTTTTTAAAAAAACATCGAGTTAAAAAAAAACGTTTTTTTTCCAACCCTAATCCGGATCGCGAGAAAATTTGCCCAATCACAATACCGACCCGGATAAATTTGCCCAATTTCTAGCCATATTAAAAAGTTTATGATGTTGTGTTTCTTTTCTGAACCTGCAAAAAAGAGATGCACCAATTTCCTCACCCCCAAAACATTTCTAGTAGGTCCATCCTCATCTGCCCAAGCCAAATTTCGTATCAACTTCATAAGCAAGGCATCCTTCCTTTCATAAGCCGCTTCAATTAGCAAGCCAATAGCTTCGCCTTTGGTTCCAGCAATCAATTGTGCATTTCTTTGGCACAGTGCCAAATTGATTAATAGTGCCAAACAGACGCGCTCAGATGCTTCGGTCACGTTTTTGACTACTGGGTCGGATGGGGCAGACAGTGTGATGCGCATGCACTGTAAAGGAAATGGGTTAATTTAAGTGTGCACACTGGCTGATTTGTGATATTACACTGACACAAATATGTACCATGGCTTATTATTGTGGTAATAAGCAGAAATGGAAGGTTTGCCAGTAAAAATACAACAAAATCAACGAAAACATGCCCCAATGTATGTTTGCATGTAAATAGCGTGCTTACACTTCGAAACCAAATTTCGACTGCTATTCAACGGTAACGGTTTCAATTCTGGTAATTTTCAATTTGAAAGATGACATCCCTACTGTGGTATTCTTAAAAAACGACTCACCACGGGTATAGCATCCGTGTAGGTCAGCAAAATTTTGCAGTCATCCTCCATGCTCAAATGATAAAGCACTTTCAGGGCGCATTCTTGCAAAACAGATACGTCGCTGCTGACAAATTTTGAAACGTGTCCTGGTGCGCCGAATTTCACCATTTTGCGTCTCAGTTCCGTGTCAAATGACAAATTGTACAACAGAGAAGAAATGGAAAGGCCGACATTTTGGTCTTTGGTTGGTAGAAGTGCGCAAACACGCTCCACGATTAGTGAGGCAGCCTGAAAATTCAGAATGCGTTATGTCCAGAACTTTGGAAGGTACTTAATTTTGTAAAATTGATTTTTTTCTAACAATCTGATTTTTATTTAAAAAAACCATACTTGAAAAATTGATTTTACCCACGACTAACCATTCTATCCTTGTTCTCTCTGTACACGCTCAGTTTCTTCAAAAAAGCCATCGCTATCACTAATAAATCAATATTTCTCTTCCGTTCCAATGTTTTGCACAGAATTTCGACAATTCCACGGTTGACCATTTTCACTTCAACCTTGACATCTTCCGAAAGGTGCATCAGCAGATAAATGCACACTGAAATTATGGGTCACTTTGTTTGTCTTGAGTTTGCGCATACACATAAAAAATAAATGGAATATCAATTTTTGCGTTTTTTGAAACTGTGAAATGTAAAGTGTAAATTTTGACAAATAATTCTATAAATCTAAATGAAAAGTAAAACTTGTAAATGCCGGCACAACCGCCGCCCCTAAAAGACAAACATTATATGCAAAATATAACAACTCAACGAAACGTTTTAACAAAATTTTTTTCCAGGTTTTCTATTGGCCCTGCACACACTAGTTTTCTACCGTAATAACGAAAAATTGGGAAAACACATTAGCTTTGAACGCATATGAGTCGCTTTCAGTTTACTGTTCAAAAACCAGAAAAACGGACCTCGCATGAGTGTTTCCTGTTTTGCGAAGCAGCCATCAATTTTGCTGCGCTCAACACTGTCTGTTTGAGATACCAATTCCTCTTGCCAAGTATCATATCGTTTTAGTTCAAATTCCAGAATTTGAACACACAAAGCTCCGATCTATGATACAAAGGCTGTAAAGGAAATTTAAAAAATAATAAAAATATGTGAAAATCACCTTGAAATGAGAGATCATAGAGTGGAACTGCCGGAATGTAGAGAAGCAGAAAAATGAGTATGCAATATTTATAGCTAAATCATAGCTCTTTTTCCAATCCTCACGGAGTACTCTGGCCAGGGCGCCAAGCAATGTTTCTGTAAGGACAACATAAAATATAGTCCCAGTAGGGTTGGGAATTTCAAAATTTTCGGTTCCGGTTCTCGGTTTCAAAAGATTTCGGTTAGGGTATCGGTTCTCGGTTCCTGAAAATTTTCGGTTCCGGTTCTCGGTTCGGTTCTTAAACTCGGTTCCGGTTCGGTTCTTTCGGTTCTAAAATGATCAAAATTTCGGTTCCGGGTAATAAAATAACCGGGTATCTGGTAATAATCGGCTGAACAATAGAAAAACAATATACAAGAAAAACAATAAGAAAAACAATAAAGTTTACATGTGTAAGTACATTGGTTGGATATTTCATACTACAGGAGCATATCACAGCTTATTATTTCATGGTAGAATGCAGAAATCAGAGTTGTTATAATAATACTGGTAAAAAAAATTTAAAAAAGTGTAAAAGCAAACAAATACGTTTTCTGTACACGCGTACTTTCAAAAAGTACACGAGTAAATGAGTATTGATATTTTTTTCTGGAGGAAACGTAAATGTATTTATGTAGTACGCGAGTGAGTACGCGTATTATTTTGAGTACAAACATAAATAACTTTTGCCAACTACGGTTAAAACTGCCACAAAACCAATGAAAACTACTACCAGTGATAATGTGTATACTGCAGCGACATTACACCTTACAATTAGGGTGGCAGAATTTACCGTACCGTATCGTACCGTACCGCATTTTTGGGAAATTTACCGTACCGTACCATTTACCGCACTTTGTACCGCGTACCGCATTTTCCAAAATTTACCATACTGTACCGCGTACCGCACTCATTTACCGCAGAAAATGCGGTAAATTTTACTCAGATTGGCCTTAAATATGGCAGTTTATAGATGAAAATTTATGCGGTGTTCTGAATTTTTTGCGCGCAAGCGCGCTAATTTCACAACATTGTTTGAAGCCCTTTCATTTCGGCATGCACTATTGCTATAAATCATGATTTACATTAGTATAATGTGCTTTATAAAATCGAGCCATGTGCTTCAAGATACTCTTAAGGTGTGAAACATCACCCTCAATGTATTTACTTTTTAGTTTAAGCTTATCTGTTGCAGTGATATGTTTTATGTATGGCTATATACTCATTTTCAACTATTTTCACCTACTCTTAGCAATTTTTTACCCACTTTTGGCAATTTTTTCTCCATTTCTTCCTTCTACACCTTGAATAAGCCCCTACATTGTAGGTAATGTAATTTTATGTCATCATACTGTTATTGTGTTCTTAAGTCCCATTTATCAGATTGTTTAATTGAATTTGGTGTCAAATTATGAAGTAAAGGTTGTCTGTAGTCCCGCATTGATACATTTCTGACATCGGAAATTTACCGTACCGTACCGCGAACCGCACTTTTCAGATTTACCGTACCGTACCGTTTACCGCAAAATTGAAGATTTACCGTACCGTACCGTTTACCGCAAAATGGAAAATTTACCATACCGTACGGTTTACCGCAAGGCCGTACCGTCTGCCACCCTACTTACAATGAAATCTACCATATCCCATCTGAATAAACGAACATAAATTACATAAAAAATTTCATCATATTTATCAAAGCAATTTGATCAAAGCATTTTGCAAACAGATGAATTTTGCAATTCTGAACACGCACCACGATGTTCAGCTGCTGTTTAAAGGCTTAGATGTAGGTGTTGGAAAACGCTGTTTAAAAACTTCCTAGACGATTCCTAGAAAAGTTTGGTTCTTTCGGGTATTTACTTCGGTTCCGGTTCTCGGTTCTCGATTCCAAAATAGTGCTCGGTTCTCGGTTCGGTTCCCCAACCCTAGTCCCAGAATAAGATGACAAAACATTATGCAACCAACCATTAGATAATAACTCTTCCAAATTATCAGAATTCCGTGCCAGTTGTAAAATGAGGCCAGTGCCCTTCACTTTCTCCGGAATATTCTCATAAAGTGATTCAATATACTCCTGTGAAAAAATGAAAGTTAATATCAGGTAATCGATTGATATGGCGCACCACAGATCATTCATAACCACTAAATTTTTATTATTTTTATTCAGTCCAAAAACCCGATCCGCTTAGAGAAATTGTTAGTTGTCATTCAGAAAAATTCAGTCAGTGAGGAGGCAGTCCCGCTCCCGCACCCGGTTAAGTGGAAAGACAAGTGTCAAATGTCAAATAAAATACCAATAAAAATAAAAATCCTTTACCATTAAAGAAGAGTCCATTACTGAACTTTTGACATTTGCATGACAACGGACAAATTAAATGACATTTTACATTTTACACTTGACTTTTTTTATTTTACAGGGTTTTACACGCACCAGATAAATCTCTCAGAAAAACTACAACCAACATCCAATTTATTTATACTCGCTCTCTGGCCCACAGGAGTGCCGAAATCATCCCTCAAACTGCTATCAGCACTTCTCTGCGCAAATTTGCTGCTACCGGGTGACTCATTTCTTCTGTTTTGCAAATAATATATCAATTGCTCCACCTCGGCTACACGGTGGTTCGGAATAAGGCGACATTTGGATACAACTTCTCTGGCTAGTGCGCCGATATCCGTACGCGGAGTGAGGTCTTTCAAGCGGATTCTGAGTGGTGCAGTTTGATTGTATTGGGGTCACACAGCATATGACAAACAGAGGTCGCTATTTTACAAAGATCTTGTCTTCGTTTTGTATATCAACCTACCTGAGACTATATTTGCGAATATCTCAGACCGCTCAGACTCAGAAACTGAACTATTTTCAGTCTAGGTATACTTATCTAGCGGGTTCGGTGAAAGAAATCACCGGGACGCATATACCATATTTCACAAGAATCCCCCCCCCCCCCCGAAAACATCCAATGTGCCACACCCCATCCCACAAAACCCCCAACATTTTCTGGCACTGCCTCCTCTCGCCGGTCATGCGGTCGCCCAGAGTGCCCAAAATCGCCGCTTCCAGTTCATATTGAACAACCAGCGCGCGTTCGGTCGGGTGCACCTCCAAACCCGTAACTCGGATGTTTCTGGACAAAAAATGTGTGACGTTAAAATTTTGTTAAAAATGTGAATTGGGTTGGATTACAGGCGAACTTTTTAAGGAATTTCACGTCGTCGTCCATCGAGCATCGAGCATCGTCCGGCAAAACGCGGATTTCTTTTTTTTCGTTGCCAACACTATTTGGATACACCTCTGATTACATTTATGGTCGTGACGCCGACAGATTTGTACGTTTTGAGTGGTCTAAACGTCAATGTTGGCTTTATATGACCTATCCTGCATGAATTTTCTATAATCAAATCCATCACAAAATTTTTTGCTCCCAAATCACTTATCACAATATCGTATCCAGAACATCTTCAAACTGTATCGGGTCATTTATGACAACTTGGCCCACGTCCAAGTTAACGGTTGCGTTATGTACATGTACGGAATTCCCCAATTTATGCTCACAATCGGTAACATTTGCTCTATTTTGCTAATTTTCACCTTTATCATTGCTATTGTCGTCTACATACATGGTTATGTACCTATTTTTAGCTATTGTTGGCTTATGTTATTTATATTCATAACGATTTCGAAATTTTTGGCCGGCTGCCAAGTTGCATAAAGGGGTATCTGTGCTTCAAACTTCATACGGACATTGTCGTTGCGAGAGCTCTCCCGGTAAGAAATTTCGGTTCGCTAAGCATGTCGTCCCCAGATATACCGGAAAACGCGCCGGAACATTGTCCCGGTACACAGAGTGAGGATGCCGGCAAAGCTGGACCATGCGCAGGTGAGCCATGAATAGGGTTCAAACGGGACCAGTTTTTCGGACCGGGACCGGGATCAGAAATTTTCTTATGTCGGGCCCGGCACCGGGACTGGGTGGTCTGGACCGGGACCGGGACTGGCTTTTTTCAATTGTCGGGACCGGGGCCGGGACTTTGAAACCTAGCCATGAATTGACATCTCGGGGGTGGGGGGGGGCAAGCCTTGTAAAATGTCATGAGCCGTGTAAAATATCCTGCAAAATGTCAAATCATTTTGTCATTTTACCTGGCGTTTTACATGACAGTTGACTCTGACATTTCACAGGGCCTGGAAGTGGCACCTGGAACTGAGCCAATTTTCGCTTAAAACCTGCTTAATTTTGGCCTGCAACCTTATGTCGATTAGAATGTCGAGACGCTTCCAGGTTGCCCGAACCAATCGGCGTGCGCGTCGGGCGCCGGCCGCCAGGAAGACCCCGACTTGGGCGACATGGCGCACCGGTTGTCGGGCATCAAGCACATCATCCTGGTGCTGTCGGGCAAGGGCGGCGTGGGTAAGAGTTCCGTCTCGGCCGCGCTCGCCAGACAGCTCGCTCGCACCAACCACGTTGGGTTGCTGGACGTGGATATTTGCGGACCGTCGCAGGTGGGCTTTTTTTGGTGGGGGGAGGGGTGGGGGTGGGATCTCTGTTTGGGTAAATGTAGAATGCCAGAATTACAACTTGTCATACATACATTGTGATACAGTCGTCAATGGTGACCGGGAATTATTGGAACATATTTTTGGTTAGGTTGAGTGTACTTGGCTTTAGTAGTCAAATAGCGTACTATTGTTGAGTGTATACTATAGTTGAGTGTACTTGGCTTTTAGCTTGGCAAATCAAGGTGGACATTGTGATCATATCTGATCTGAATAGGGATGGAAAAAAGCGCCTTTTTTAACGGCCCTTTTTCAAAAAATGTCAAGATGTTACCTAAAAAGCTCCCAAATATGGTCCTGAGTCAATATATACAGGTATATCAGACAAGTGGCAGTACTTGTGATGATATATAGCCATAGAATGGCTGTGTAATCATCTGATAGCATTATAAGTGCTGATTTCTGCCAAAAAATCCAATTTTATGTTGACTCATGATGTATATCGCCGTTTTTGAATGTTCCTTGACTGCAAGTGATGTAAGGCATGGAATAATGCTTAAATTTGGCTATAAAAGAAGGCTAATACATGACAGTGATGTTTCACACTGTAGAAAAGTGGAAGCACATTGGCTGGATATTATTTACTACACTGACATATCTCCTCAAATTATTATTACTAGAAGCAATGCCACTAAAATGCTACAAAACCAATGAAAACAACCACCAATGGCAATTTGCATGTGAAATTATGCGCTTGCGCGCAAAAAATTGCAAAATACCTAGTGCATGAGTACAAAAATTCTTGCCAGCGCTTTTTTTATAAAAAAAGCGCTGGGACCCTTGCGCTTTTTTTTAAAAAAAGCGGCGTTTTTAAAAAAAAAAGCGCTTGCCATCCCTAGCAGGGACGTATCCAGGATTTTTGAGCGGGGGGGGGGGGCTGCTTGTTTACGGAGCCCGGCGAACGGGGGGGGCTCAGCCCCCCCCCCTAAAATTTTGCCCTATATAGGGACGGAAAGGCGTTTTGGCGCTAGCGCCATACAAAGGCGCCACACCATGGCGTTATTGGCGTTGGCGCCAGCGCCAGGAACCGCTTTATATGTATGTAAATATGCATATATATACAGCTAAAGTCGCAAAAATATGCTCATTGCCGATGATCTTTGTTTACAGGGACCGATCCGCTGAAAATACCATGCATCGGGAAGACATTGCGCGCTTGCGCGCAAAATTTTTGAGAAACATAGAAAAATATACATGAAAAGTTGCATTTTCCGGGACTTTTTAGGTCTCACCCCGGGAAGGGGGGGGGGCTGCAGCCCCCCCCGCCCCCCCCCTGGATACGTCCTTGATCCCTAGATCTGAACCCACCAAAAAATTGTTTTTGGCAGCCTCAGTGACTATGGCGTGATGGTATGCCCCAACACGCAGTCCACGGAATTCCCAGAAATGTTCAATTTTTAAAATCGCAGGTGCGCATCATGGGTGCCGAGGGCTTGCCAGTACACAATTCGTCTTCTGGCTGGGCCCCCGTCCAAATCGACGAAAATCTATGTGTCATGTCCATTGGTTTTCTACTGGGCGCTTCGGACGATGCTGTAATTTGGCGCGGGCCCAAGAAAAATGGCTTGATTAAGCAGTTTTTGCTGTCGGTTGACTGGGGAGAACTGGATTATCTGGTAGTGGACACGCCCCCTGGCACTTCAGACGAACACATCAGCTTGGTGCAGGTGTGTATTCGGGTTGAAACGGGTCGACTTTTCGGGATTGAAATTGGATTGTGGTCCCAGAATCGGGTTTGGCATTCCAGATTTTTGGATCGGGATGTTGATCAAAGTTCTGGTATTCAGGGTTTTTCTAACTTATCACAAAAAGGTGTTAACACACTTGGATGACAGAAGTGGCATAAAATGCATACCGGAGGTTTCCATTGTCGTTTCTTAGTGAAAAAACCTCATTTTGCAACAATGGCAAAAATTTTCCGGGATCGGAATTAGGTAAATTTTATTGGGGTTGGAAGTGGTTGGCTTTGAAAATATTCGGGATTGGGACTTCGGGTCGGAAGCGCGGAATCCCGAAAATTATCTGGATCGGGATCAGGGGTCTCCAAGATTTTGGCCCTCGCGGGGGCTGGATAGATAGCAAATCGCTCCTCCGGAGGGATAGATAGCTGAAAAATTTTTCTGGGGGGGGGGGGCTCGCGGGGGCAAAAATATATAGGCTTTTTCAGTGCATAGAAGGCCGAAAGGGGAATAAATCGCTAATAATCGGTTAAAAGTGGCCAAAAGTAGGTTTAAAATGGCTAAAAACAGGCATATCACCATGCATATAGCCGGAGAGCACGATTTTAAAGGTGAAAAACTATAAAAAGGTGCGAAAATCAGTGATTTTTAGCGAAAATTGGGGCAAAATTTCTCAAAAACCACTCCAGATAGATAGATCGGGATCCAGTTTGGACATGTGTAAATATGTCGGAATATTGTGTTGTAAAAGTGCAATAGTCACGATTTCTACCATACAGTATCTTACTGGTGCGGCGGCAGATCGTCTGGCTGGTGCCATTCTGATTACGACACCACAAGAGGTCAGTGTATTCTAATTTGGCTTGCCATTTTGCCAACGAGTTTGCCATTTGCGGGGAATTTTACAAAACTTTTGTTTTTGACACTTTGCATGACATTTGATAATTTACAGGGTCTGGGAGTGCTCCCTGTCCACATTGCGCGAAGGGGGGTAGTTAATCACACGGAGTGTTCAAACTTACGCTATGATGGATGACAATCAGAATTTGCATTTGAGCACATGATGAACGTGTGAAAATCTTTTTTTGCACAACATGCTGCCACTAGGGCATTTTTCACACACTTTTCCATGTCGCTAGCGTCGAAATCCACTGTAATCGTTATCAAAACAAAATTACCCTTCCAGGTGTCGCTGCTCGACGTGCGCAAAGAAGTCAATTTCTGCCGCAAAACAAATGTGCGCATTCTGGGCGTGGTGGAAAATTGTGCCTATTTTCAGTGTCCCTGTTGCGATGAAAAGACCCAGATGTATCCAAGCAGCACTGGCGGTGCAAAGGTAATGGGGTTGTGGAAAGTAGAGTGGTCGAGTTGACGGTTCCGTGCCGCGAAGTTGATACGCTCAGTTTACCGCAATTGCGGGTTCACCGTACCGTTTTCCGCAAAATTGCAGATTTATCGTACAGCACCGGTAATACCGTTACCGCAAAATGTCCCTGACCTTACCGTCCGATTTACCACAAAGCGTACAGATAAAAGGTCGTTTACCTGGCCTCCTAAATAAGTCTTTTCCGAACCTACAACTGAAATTCATCTTCAAATGCCTCTATACGAAACTCTATACGTCGTGAACGACAGGCTCAAATTATCTGCAGATCGGCAGGTGTATATTTATGCTTAAATGAGTGAGCTCACTCGACTGCCTTTTCCCGCAGATATGGAACTTTGTTCCGGAATTATGGAACTTTTTCACTTACCTGTCTGCAAACGTCTTAAGCGTACTGGCCAGTGCCAAACCGTCGTTCCACCATGGAGTGGTGTGCTAAAATATTACTCATTTCCAGGGTCTGTGCGAGGCTATGAAAGTACCACTCTTGGTTCAACTACCGTTTGACCCAAAATTCGCCGAAGCAACAGATATTGGACACGACTACGTGAAGGAAAACGAGGGCAAGCCAACTGCGACGGCTCTTGGATTGTTAACTGATCGCGTTGTTGAAATTGCAAGTGCGACAAGTGATTAGCATTTGAAAATTATTTGGGAGATTTATATTTTATAAAATCCAGAAAATAAAAGGTTGATTTTTCAATGATTTACCAGAGATATTCAATTTTCTTTCTAGGTATTTTCTTTTCAAGAGATTTTCCGAGATTATATTTTATTATGTTATACCAATATCACATGTTTTTCAATGCTAAGAGTAGATTTTTAGCTTAGATTTTTAATTATGATAGAGTTGGTAGGGTAGTTTCTCGAATTTTCCTTATTATTTTAATGAATGGAGCACCGTATCAATGAACGAATTTATTCAGCAACGCAAGGCAAAGCTATTCACAATGACATGACAACTATTTATAAAAATTATTATGATTGCGTTATTATCATGTGCAGTATCTTCAGATTATATTTACATCAAAATACAAAAAATGCAGTTTTTCACTATCAAAAATGCGTGGGCAAGCTTGCAACCATTCGCATGTACGTAAAAATCTAGTTTTAAGATATTATTTTTAAGATTATACTAAACACAAATAGACATTTATTTCATAACTCGCGTGTGCTAGAAGCAAATATCCAGGACTTTTCGCGCAGTTATGATATTGCGTGTGCAGCCGCTAAGTTTAGCAAGCTTGCACACGAAAAAGGCCGAAACAGTCTTCTGAAATCAGGCGAAAGTTTTGGCAAAACTCCAATAATGATCCGTGATAGATGAAAACATTTTTTGCGCACACTGACGTATTTTAAGCCCCGCCCACATTGCATGCTAAACAAAAAACGAACCCAATTTGGGGGTTAATGGGAATGAGCACTGACATAAATAATAGGTATTAGTAGGGATGGCCGCGGTTTTTTTCAAAGTTTTTTTTTTAAACCCGACCATCGAAACGCTTTTTTTCTAAAAGCCTTGGCCAAAATTTTAAATTTAGCTTTTAATTCCAAAAAAGGTTTTTTTAATAAATAAAACCGTTTTTAATTTATAAAAAAACCCTGTCGTTGGAAAAAAACCTTTTTTGGCCATCCCTAAGTATTACCAAAAAACGCTTACGCAGCATGTGGGCGTGGTTTACGCGACACTTGGCCGGTTAAAATAAACTTTCGGAAATCGAACCGCGGCTTTTGTAAAGCTGCATAAGTATCACACCTTATTAATATAAAGGTACAAGTTTTGTTATTTGTTAACGAAACTTCCTGCTACAACAGTTGTAAATGCAGATTCTTAGTAAAAATTTATCCAGAAATGTACTCTTAAAAAGAGGCTTATAAATGTTAACATAAAACATGCGGTGGTTAATTAATTAAAATATAGGTATTAAGATTTAGAAGAAATGGGTAAATTGTTGAGTGACTCGAGTCCGATAGCATAAGAAAAGTATGCCATGCCGGATTACCTCGAAATACCCCCCTCGTTTAACCCCCCCCCCCCCTCAAAGTTCTCACTCTGAAAAATAAACCGCCTGGGGGTATTTCGAGGAAATACGGTAGCATTGAAAAGGCTTGGAGCTATCCAAACATCGGCATGTCATATCGTTCAAATGCTATCCACTGATTGAATTGAAATACAGATGCGTAGAATGAGGGTGTCAGGATTTTAACCACGGAGTAGCAAATCGCCCCTTCCGGAGGTAGAGATAACGCAAAATTCCTTTGTGGTGTGTATGGAATAATTTTACAGTGGAGGATTGCATGTAAAATAAATGCGTAGAAGTAGCTATTTTTTCAACTAAAAACAGGTGATAATAAATCCTCCCCCCCCCCCCCGCTAAAAAAATCCTGGTTATTTACGCCACTGCTACTGGATGAATGTGATGGAGGGCTGGGCTACAATTGTCAAAAATTCAGATTGTCAAAATCGATTTACATTGCCAAGCAGATTCTAATAAAAATTTGTTAGATACCTGGTATGTTTCCCCCACATTGATAAGTCCCAATGCACCAATGTATAGAACATTTCAACACATACTGCGAACGCTGTTAATTTAACATGCACATCTACAGCACCGGCTCACAGGAATTATCAAAATCATACATAAATTAAACTAAAAAGCAATAAACTCAATTGGCATAAATTCTGCACACACACAGGTTTCCCTTAAAAGATTTGGCATCTTGCCAAGGTTTCATCACAGGAAATCCTATCGCCGTTCTACACAAAAAATTGCAAAATTCTCACGCAGCACCATTCTCATTATCATCTTCATCGTTGCAGTAATTTCTGCGCCTGATTTCACCCAATTTTGCTCGCTGCCTGGCTAAATCTGCTTCCAACTCGAGCACGCGCACCTGAAACGATAAGTGTCATTGACCGTTATTTTAAAGTTATTTCTATAAGTTTTTCTCAAAGTACCGTATAACCTCGAATTAACCCCCCCCCCCCCTAAAAATAAGCTGGGGAAATAATGACCTCCCCTCGAAATACCCCCCCCCCCGGGAATGATGTACATCATGTATGCAATGTACATGATGTATTTTGTTACCGCTAATTGGCATTGCAGCTACACATAGACTAGTTTGTGTGGCTAACTACGTTTTTATGTCCAAATATACCCTGTTTGGACACATTTATTATCTGTTTTGGGTACGCAAATGCCTACTATTTACTAGGATCCTTACGAAAATTTCTGACGAAACAATAACCCCCCCCTCGAATAAGCCCCCCCCCTCAAATCTTGCTGGCGAAATAATAAACCCCCATGGGGTTATTACGAGGTAATACGGTAGGCTGGTTTGAAAGACCAGTGACCGCTTTGAATAAAATATTTTTGTGTGGATTACTTGCCTTCTTCTTTATAAATAGGAATAAAAAATACCTGAAGAGCGAATTCCTTTTGTTTGGCAGCGTGCGCCGTCAGCGATGAAAAATCTGTCGCTTCTGCAAAGAAATGGGACATGCATTAACCAATCAGTGCATTTATACTCCGCGGAGCGCACACTACAGTTTTCCAGGGGTCCGCAATGGAGGGGGGTTACCCTCCCCCCCAATCGCCCAGCTCTCTATCTATCCCAGAAGCCGCTGGGCCAGCTATCTTTCTATACCGCAGGCAAATTTTTTTGACTACTCTATCCATTGAACGAAACACTATCATGACGTGATTGTTTTTGAAATCAAAATTGTTACAAAAAATGAATAAAAATCAAATAAATGTTTTTAAATCAACAAAACCAACCAGTCTCATCAACTTTATTTCTGGCACTTTTAACGGTGCCGATCAGCTGCGCGGTGCAAGTAGTGACGCCGGCGGACGCGGCGGCCAACTGCTGCATCCGGTCGCTGTCGCGCGCCGCTTTAACTCTGCTCGACACGACGAGCTGCGCAGTTGCGGCGGCCACCTCGCGGGCGGCCGCGTGCACCTCCTCCAGCTTGCCCGAGCCCGACACCGAGCCGTCCGCCGATTGGCTACGATTGGGTTGGATTGGATTGGGTGGATGGGTGTCGGGTGCTTTTTTCTATTTTAAAACGACTCTTTACTATTTTTCTAATTATAAATATTATGTGATAGATGGACGCCATTTTTAGCAAATAGTTGGCGCACAAAGGCGCAAATTAATTTTGCTTCACATACACGAGTAGCGCAGCGGCGGCGCCGACGGCCTTGGCAGCGGACAAAAGCCCCTCGGTCCACTTGTGATTCTTCTTATAGAATTCCTTCACGCTGCCGCTGCCAGACCGACCCTGAACACGATAATTTATCAAGTGGGATTTGCGAATAGCATCGAAAAATGGGTGATTCTGAGAAAATATAATCTCAGAGAAAATCTCCCAATCCCAATAAATTAAATCAGTCGGGAAAAACTGTTGAGAAAATATAAAAACGATAATGAGATATTTTAATATCGTTTTCCCTAAATAAAATACATTTAAATCTCTCTGGAGAACTTTGGATAACATATACGATATTTTCAAAATATATATCTCCCAATATATCGTCAATTCAACGCTATTTTCGATACAACTTTATTTTAAAAAATCACTAGACCACCACACACCTGCTCAACAATTTCCTGTTGCAACAACCTGGCTTTATTCACCAAAACTCGCACGGCAGCCATCAAACCGGTGCACGCGTCCAAAATCGACGAATTCACTTCCAGTCGGATGCCAGTGTCGCGCGAACGAGCTTCATCCAGCATTGACTGAAATGGTCAAGTTATATTGGAATTTTACATGTTCGTTTGAGGATGGATGTGCAATTTATTAGTTTGTACTTTGCATGACACTTTTCATTTTCAGAGCAAGAATGCCACATACTTGTAAATTTCACTCCTATGGGCACTTTGACAGCTTTACAGAGCAAGACAAAAACAAAACGAGTCTTAGTGGGACAGCAGCCAAAAATAACAAAAAACAACAACACAAAACCTGTATTTTGTCGACAGCGGCGCAAATAGCCCGATCCATCTGTTTCATTTCCATTTCAACCAATTCACCAAGTTCCATATCTTCATCCACACCGCGATTTTGACCCTTGGACATCAGCTTGTCCGTTTCTGTAGACAATATCGACAGGTGAGCTTGGCATTTCGCCAAAATTGTGGATGATACCGGGGTTGGCGCGCCTGCGAATGACATGTATTTAGATTTTGTTAGAGTACTGCAGAGAACATCGTATGGTGGCCCGCACACTAGTTGACACTTGTGTCTCAACTGGTCTGTGTCAACTCAGATTTGGTTTCACGTGTCGCAGAGCGGTCTTCCAATCCACTTGCCGTAATATTTATGTTTCAACATTGCTGCATGTGCATTTGGAGAGCGCTCACCATTGCGATAAGTGGTGAAGACGAAAATTAAGTTGACATAGACCAGTTGACACACATGTGCCAACTAGTGTGCGAGCCGCCTATATGCAAATTTTGTACATGTTAAAAAATTAAATATATGTGTCCCCATTTCCATCATCAGTCATAAATTCCCATCATCAGTGTGATACAGCACTGAGCAGAAAAATGCATGTGAACGAATGCATGAAACAAGGGCAGTTTGCAAGCCCTGTACGAATGCGCTTGAAATACACGCAGGTAAATCAGGCATGTTGCCATGGCAACAAACAAATCATAAATACCATGTATAGAATATTCACCTCGCATTAAATTGATGAAAAACACAAATAAATAGTGTCAACACATCGATGACTTTCTTCAATCCCCGAAATTTGGGCTACATCACAATAAACATTTTCGCATTTGGTGCAGCACTCATAGCGTCCATATACTCATTGTTACTTGGAATACACGTAAGTGAAAAACATTTGCAGAGAGAGCTTAGAGCGAGGACTGAAGAAGGCACGGTACAATTTGAGTATGTTTGGCTAAATGACACAGATCAGAGTTGAGAGAAAGGTAATTTTAAAAGGGGCACATTGAAAATTCTCATGGCTTGCTTTAATAATATTTACATGACATAAATGTTTCAATCAATCTACTAAAATTGCATTCACAATGTGCTCAATAAATTATAAATGCCTATGGGTAAAAACTAGTATGTCAGCTAGTGGTGGAATGTAGGGTTGGGACGATATATCGTATCGAATATCGGATATCGACTATTTTTTCATATCGAATATCGAATATCGATATCGAAAATTTTGAAAAAATATCGAATATCGATATCGAATATCGACCATTTTTTCGATATTTTCGATATTCTATACTCCCTGAGCCTGACTTCATATAAGCCAGGAATGGCACTATTAGAAGAAGATTTCAATAGCAATATTAACAAATTTTGCGCGCAAGCGCGCACTTTGTTCTCACATGACAGGTATTTTTGTTTCAGCACTTGCGGCAGCATCAAATCTTGTGCAAATGCTCTCTCAAATGTCCACATAAGAGTATATGCATGTTTAATAGCTACTTACACCATGGAAACATCAATGGCACCATGGCATGGCACCTATAAATGGGGCTGGCACCTTTTCCTTACCACATCTGTCACATTTTTATATCATTTTCTCATTTTGATCATTGTGTGCCATTTAAATTTGTATCATCTACTTTTCAGTAGAGATGATCAGTTGGGTTTGTGATCAAATGGAAATGCAATCTGCCAAATGAGATATGCCCTGCTATACCAAAAGCAAAAGATCGAAATATCGAAAATATCGAAATATCGATATCGAATATCGAGCATTTTTTAATATCGAATATCGAATATCGATATCGAGGGTCCATATCGTATCGATATCGAATATCGAGTTTCAGAAAAAAATATCGAATATCGAATATCGATATCGAAAAGTCATATCGTCCCAACCCTAGTGGAATGACGCCCTGTATGGCACACCCTCAAATAATGTCAATAATATTCCAATGGTGCTTGGCGCACTACCGTATTTCTCCGTGTAAAGGACCCCCCTGTGCACAACACCCGGGGTGTTATACAGCTGCATAGCACCCCGGGGTGCTATGCTAGGTTTCAAAAAATCACTGATTTGAATTGCTTAAATATCGCTTAAATGGCGCGCGCCACTCATTGTAATTCCGCGGTGCGCATTTTTCCATTGGATTGGGCCCACACACGCTAGTTGACATTGACACCAAATGTCAACTGGTGCCGATCCCGATTCAAAGCTTGCTGACTAGCCGACGATCGACGTTCAAACGCATGTTTTGAATTGGGAACGAAACCAGTTGACATTTGGTGTCGATGTCAACTAGTGTGTGTCATTGTGTCTTGGGGCCATTGCTGCACGCTGGGAACCGAAAAAGCCTAAATATGTTGTGACGTGTATCATAAATTTAAAACGAAAGCACACTTTTTTAGTTTAGTCCAGTTTCCGTGTATAACACCCCCCGACCTAACACCCGGGTGTTACACAAGTTTAAAAAAAAAGGTTGCTGGAAAGGGTCTCGATTTTGTATAGCACCCGGGTGCTTTACACGGAGAATTACGGTATACCCCGCTGCCCAACTCATGAATGGCCACCAGGCGCTTTCCTGTCACTATTCTCAGGCAGCCCTTCAAAATCACTAGTAAAATATAAACACAATTTGCAGCAAAGCATCACAAATCATGGCTCTATATGAAATCTACTCACATCCACTAAGGCAGAGCTACAGAGCCCCAATAAATTCATTGGCTTTTGCACTGCAATTCATCAGTTTGCTTGTGACAATTGTAGTGCCACTTTTGGTGGCTTATTGGAGCCAGGGCTTCTGGGTGAAAACTGGCACTTACTATGAACAGCCAGAGGTTCACTTCAAGTATCAATTCATTCTGTTTATACAGGGGGATAGAGAAGGAACCAACCAGGTGTGCAACATACTTTACTTGTAAAAAGCAGGAGAAAAATCTCAGCAATGTAGAAACAGCACAAAACACAAAACATTTGCTTTTTGGTGTTTTACATGTGCTTTTGCCCTTTATTTACTCAAATAGTTGGTATTTACATGTGGTGAATGCAGAGTAACCAATCAATTACAACACACAGGTGTGGAGCACATTTGCCCTGTTAAATTCACTGGCTGGTGAAAGCCTAGTGCCAGCCACGGTCTCCAGCCACATGTGGGACAGAAACATGGACGGATTAGGTGATCAATTGGACATTACTGTCAATTGGCCACTGCTGCCACAAACAACAGCTGTCACTGCAGTCAGGGCTGCATTCGTGCTCGATTATTCACTGCAGGTGGGTTGGCTGTTGGTGCCCACGCAAACTAGTTGACAACCGAAATTTCCAAAACTGATAAATTTGTTTTGAATACATTTGAGTGTACTAGAAAGAATTATTTTTGATCTTAATCCAACAATGATTTTCAATCAACAGTTCGGGTAATCTTGTTCGGGTAATGTGTTTGAACCAGATTTATCAGCTTTGGAATTTTCGGTTGTCAACATATTTGTGTGGGACCTTTAATGCTTAACTTCAAAACAACAAAAGGCCCATTTACAGTTACAATCGCGCCTACGCATGGAATCTCTAGCAGTAATCGAAGCGAATGCGCCACACTTCAGCAATGGAGCATCAAAGCTCACAGCCACTGGAAATTTGGCCATGAAACAAGTGTCACCCCTTCAGCCGTACGGCATCGATACACGATATGACTCGCCGATTATCGATCAAAACGCACTCAAATCCGGCCTGAATTGGCACGAATTAATGCAAGCTTATGACACCAGGAATATCAGCACAGTTATGCAGAATGTGCGATTTCACTGGCACCATATGCAGGACACTCAATCGACGACATCACGAGAATTTGAGCTCAAATTTTCTTGGCGCATTGATCAGCAGCAGTTCACTTATTATACGGGATTTTGGCAACTTGTCAAGTGGGCCTGGATTCAGTACTTGAGTATAGTTATTATTCTCGTGCTAATTTTCTCCCGCATTCGGGAGGTAGCGTTCAGAGGTAGATTTGTTAGGGCTATACCCAACCCAGTGCAGTTTTATTCATTCGCTTATGGTAGTAGAGACAGGGGGTGATCTTATATTTTGTATTCACAAAGTTGAGTATTCATTTGTGCTTTTGCAACTGTAACCATGTATTTATGATAGTGACTCATCCATGCAACTATGGATGGCAAAACAAACATTTTTGCTTGATCTTTAATTAAAAAGTTTTTGAAATGGTTCAAAAGTGTGGTATGGAGCAAAATGAGTGGTTTTAATGATATGTAGTGGTGTATAATGTATTGTTATGTCTGATGTGGACAAAAAATGGTTTCGATGGTCGTTCTGTTCTAAAACACCATTTTTAAATAAAATAAAAACCTTTGAAAACACTCCGCCATCCCTAACAATAACACACAGCACAGCTTGCCAGTACGTATCATTAATTGGAAGTTTCGGCATTAAAAAATACCTAGCTTAACAGCAGTGAAAATTACCTAAATACAACGTCAATTTGTATGCCAACCACTCACTTGCGCAAACAAAAATTGCAAAATACCTGGTGAATAATTTTATAAAACATTTGACCGGATTGATCATCTGATTTAAAAAAGTGGAGCAAAAATTTTAAAAATTTTATTTTATTTAAAAATCCAAAAATACGCGGCATGCACGTTTGGAATACTCCCAATTTCAAGGACAAAACTAAACTTTTCTCTAAACCCACGTGATGTTTGTTGCACTCGTACGCAGCATTTACACATTTTTAAAAGAAGCGCCCCCCTCAATTCGGTAAAAAAACTTACCAGCGTCCGCAAACGATTCGAATAGTTCAGCAAAATCCTCAGCCATATCTCCACACAGGTCGTTCAATTCTGAAAGAAAAAAGTTTTATTTTCGTGTGACACATGCATGAAAGAATTGCTAAGTGCTGTTAACGCGGCTTGAAGACAACAAAAGAATTGCAACTTTGTGACTCATAAAGAGCGCAATGCCCTTGCACACGTAATACTTTTATGTGACGGAAAATCCTTTTTTTTAAACTTTCGTCCAACCCATTTCGACCCTTCCGTAAAACGCACAAATACACTACCGTATTTCCTCGAAATAGCCCCTGGTTGTTTATTTTTTCGCTAGCAAATTTTGAGGGGGTAATTCGAGGGGGTTTTTCGTGAAAAATCCTAGTAAAAAGTAGGCATTTACATACCCAAAACATGTAATACATGTAACAAAACGCGATATATTTGAACATATTTAGGTATAGACACAAACTAGTGTATGTGTAGCCAGGGACGTATCCAGGATTTTTGAGCGGGGGGGGCTGTTTGTTTACGGAGCCCCGCGAACGGGGGGGGCTCAGCCCCCCCCCCCTAAAATTTTGCCTATAAAGCCAGAGAATGGCGCCATTGCGCTAGCGCCATTCGTAGGCGCCACGCCATGGTGTTATTGGCGTTGGCGCTAGCGCCAGAAACCACTGTATATGTATGGAAATATAAGTACATATACAGGGACGGGCACACAATTGAGGAAAATTCCAGTGATTTGAGTCTACAGGGCACGATCCGCCAATCTTCTGTGCGTGCAGAACGAACGCGCGCTTGCGCGCGAAAATTTTTACTCGGCACCTTGAAATTTGGTACCAAAAATGCATTTTCCCAGGGGTTTTCCGGTCTCACCCCGGGAGCGGGGGGGGCTGCAGCCCCCCCCCCTGGATACGTCCTTGTGTGTAGCTGCGATGCAATTTGGCAGCAATAAATACATAATGTACATTGCATACATAATGTACATCATTCAAGACGGGGGGTCAATTCAAGGTGAGGGGCAATTCGAGGAAATACGGTATTCAACATCCCCATCCTCACCATTAGCAGCCACATTAACATCCCTGCCCATGGCGGCGGCGGCCAGCACCAGCTCGCCCACCCTGCCCGCCGCGTCCACGCACAAAGTGCAGCACTGACCACGGGAGTTGAGACTGTTCACTTGACTTTGAGACATGTCCGTGGTTGACAGGGTAGATGAGAGTTGCGAGAGCAGTTCACTGGAGGGAGTGGATTAGGGGTAATTGATTTTTGAGATCTGACGTTCTAGTGCCTACACAAGAACGAATTGAGCATGCCACGATCAGGTGCACATTTATCCAGTTCGAGACAGGGGACACTCCCAGACAATGAAAAGTGTCAAATCTCATTTAACGTCTTTAGATTCATGTAAAATGTCATCAAAAATGTCAAATGCGCGCTAAAATACATGAAATTTTATAGTGGCATGTACTTTTACACTTTAAATGTCGCATGGCGATTGCATTTCAGGGTTATGGGATTGCCACAAGTATTGCGACTAATTTACGCGTCCAGATAAGAAGTTGGGACATTTGCAGTAGCCTACCTTGGTCTACCTATCCATTTCTCACAGTCACACCTATCACTTCAATCAGACTAACACGAGTGGAGTGACTCTAGTGTGTACATATTCCGGACTACACGTGACGCTCAAATGGGCGGGATTGTCGCGCAGCTGCGTGTGCGCGTCCCTGGGCACGGCGGCGCAGGCGCGCAGACACGCGCCGAACACGTTTTCTAGCGACCTTTGCGCGTTTTTGACGAGTTCCGCTGATTTGGACGATTCCTGAGATGATGTTTCATATTGTGAGAAAAGTGGTTTAGTGCAACGACAGGAGAGAAAAAAAACTATGATGCTGAAACGGATATTCCGACCACGCCCACTACTGCACCATCGGAATTTGGGAGCTTATAAATATCAAAATATTTGAACAGATTTCAGTTTTTTGATCGCCGTCAACCGCAATTGACAGACTCCTCATTCTGGTAAACTCAAATGTTTTCAAAAACATATTTTCGAATTTCCCAAATTTCACTGCTATATTTACTAGTTGGCGCAGCGCCATTGACAAGGATGTTCCCAGGGGGGGCCGCCCTCCCCCCGTTCGCCGGGCTCTATATACAATCCACACCCGTTCAAAAATTCTGGCTACATACCTGGCCATTGAGTCCAGAAAACTATCGTGAGCAGTGGGACAAACCTGATCCATCCTGCCAACTTGTTCATCGGCGTCGACCTTGGCCACTCTAAGCTGCTCGCAATCTTTCTGCAGCTCGCCCAGCCGCTTGAGCACGTCGATGTGCTCCGACCTCAGCTTGGCGTAAACGTCTTTCATTTTCTTGAATTTGTCCTCGTTGCTCGCCGCTTGTTCTAAGTGAGGCGCGAAATTACCGTATTTACTCGAATACGCCCCCTACTGATGGAAGAAAAAATACTGCCCAGATCTTTAAAAACAATCGATGAATTATTTTGTTATAATGCTTGAAAATTGTGTAAACCCCCCCCCCTTGAATTGCCCCCTCTGAAAATGTCTGACGAAAACATTATTCACCCGGGGAATTATTCGAATAAATGCGGTATTCAAATGGTACAAATGGTTTGGCTTTTGGTTTTCTATGAAATCTGATTGTTGGTGATGTATTTTGTGGAATTCTATGTATTGCTGGATATTGGCAAACAACAATAGCATTGTTCACATTTCATACCGTTTCAAGGGAAAAATAAGCATATTCAAAACGGTTACTGCAAAAATTTTTATAAAAAGAATGAAATTTTGAACACAAACTCCGATCCTGATAAATAACATCCAAATCAAACGTCACCAACTCTGTGTAATTTCCAACTGACTAGACGCGACCGTATGCAAATTACGTTCATTTTGCAACCGTTCAGCTTGTTCCCGATACCGTTCACACTCGTCCGTGCACGAATCCAAGGACTCGCGCAGAGTTTCATTTTCGTGCATCAGTTGCGAAATGCGATTCTCATACTGCTCCATGCGCGCAGTTGCCTGAAGTGGGGATAAAAACTTGCATTTCAGTCGGCAGATGCCAAAAAACAAAACAGACCTCAAGACGGTGTCTTTGCGCTCCTTGTTTCAATTCTTCCAGCTCATTAGTTAGCGTGGCTAATAACTGCTCTCTGCAATGACACGCGATATGATCATGCAAATTGAGAGTGCCATTCCAAAAGTTCACAAGCGCCAAATCCAGAAAAATCGAGTTAAGCGAGGATTTGACCTCCACGTACAGTTTTTCACATTTTACAAAAAATCAGCGTTATAGTCCATTTCGTTCCCGAGATACAGTGGTACCGATTTTCAAAAAAATCGCAATTTTCACATCGAAAGTTCACATATCCATGAACAGTCCCCTATGAAAAACAGGACTTTCACATCGAAAATGCATAAATCCATCTCAGACCGCCGGAGTTTCATATCGAAACTGCACATATCCAAAAAATAGTTTCATTTCAAAAGTGCACGCGTGCTTCGGAGCGGTCGCGAAGATTTTTCCTAGATTCCCATACAAAATAAAAAAATTTTTTCAAAAAATGCATACATGAATTTCCAAATCTATTTTGCACTATAAGTCAAATATGCGTCTATATATTGATCTGAAAATTTAGGTAGAGGTAAATACTTTTAAACACGGGCTTTGCAGTCGTGTGATTCGTTTTTGCCTACGAAGCACCATTAAGAAGTTATTTAACATTCAATTTCAATTTTGGGTGATTTACAAAATCTCACATAACTCAATGAAACTCCCCAAATGCAAAAAAAACTTAACAAAAAAAAAGAAGCAAAGATGAACCTTTGCTGTGCCACTTCAGCCTCTTTAGACCAACCATTCCTATCTGGTTCGGGCAACTGCTGTCTATCAGTGGGTGGTGAAGGCTGCGTACTGCTGCCTACAAAGTGCGTTAGACCAAATATAGACCCAAATGTCTAGTCGGTTGACTATTCAATTGTATTCAAAGCACAAAGATAGTGCAGATATTTATGGTGCAGGGTCTCCAAATGCGGGGGGCTGGGGGGGGGGGCTGCCCTACGTACCTTTTTGTGACAATGTCTAAGTTAAGCAAATCAATGAAAATTACATTGTAACATCTGCCTTGGGACAAAAGCGTATCAAAATTTTGTCACAAAACCGTTTTACTCCTTCAAAATATTCGCCATTCGTTGCGAAAAAACTTCCCCAACACTCGCAGAGCGCAGCAACTGGCAAGTCAACCCCAACACGTACCAGCACCCAAATCGACCAAGGTCACCACGCTGTTGGTGTCGTCGCTGCCAGTCTCGCTGGTCGCGTCGGCGAGCATCACCGCGTGCATTGGAATGTACGAATCGAAATCGCTAGCTTCCAGGAAGTTTGGCGGGCGCTGGGTGGTCGGATTGTTTGTTTTTTTGGCAAAGTGCCCAAAAAAGCGTACGAATGAAAACTGAGAGTATTTTTAAAACTTACATCCGGAAGAGTGGGTATTTGCACCAGATACTTGAAATATTGCAGATTACTAGAGGTGCGGTAAAACTTTTTCAGCCTGCGAATAATTGAAAAATCCATCAGGTCAGAAAAAAATATCGTGAAAGAAGTCGACAAAACCAACATATCGAACTGTTTATAAAACCGATCCCTGTGGCCAGTGAGCACGTCCGGTGGCAGGGCCGCGTGCAGTTTGAAAATCATCTTGACAACATAATCATACAAACAGCTGGCATCCAATATACAAGGGATTAGAGGAGCCAATCTGCACTGGCCGGCCGATGTTTGGGAATGCGCCCTGGACATGTCCATCGAGTTGTAAACTGCGAGGGACGCTTATGGTGAATTGTGTGGAACAGATGGCATACAACCTGATCTGGTGGCTGTCCCACACCATGTAAAGTTTCAAATGTCATGCAAAGTGTCAAATTTAGAAAAATGTGTTGAACTATTGACATTTTGCATGACATTTGACTGGCCATGATGACGCGAAAAATTGTGGTGGGTAATTAAACTCAATAAATATTTGAAAAGCATTTTTGCATTTGGGAATAATAAAGCACGAAAAGAGCAACAAACAGTTTTCATTGTCAAAAGGTAGGATATGAGGATTTGTATCTCAAATTCAAGGAGAAATGATCCAGCTTTGAGTTTTATAACATAAACCTGTGGGGTTGAAAATGCCACTTCGCTTTGTGGATTTATACACCCCCAACTAAAATCAATCGAACATAACATCAAAATAAAACGACGCACCCAAGTTCTGCAGTGTCAAAATAAGCTCCAGATAATCAAGCATTTCTACAGATAACTCAAACCAATTGTTTACATCATCTTCCCCAAGCGAAGCGAGGCACTCGTCTGTGATTTTCAAATCACCGGGGATCGACCGATTCTGAAAATACAGAATAAAAAAACATCCTGGTGGGTGAAAAAGCATACTGGTTTAGCAGGGAGGGTTTAGTCGGGTAAAAGTCTCCCAAAATAGCAGCTTTATATTTATATATAAATCCAAATAACGTCCTAAATTTAATGGCTATTACTGCGACTTAGGTGCTGTGCAAATTGGCAAAATAATATACAGTAGGCAAAATGATATAGAGTAATTCCAGTATGAACGTACATTTTGATGAAACATCAATTTGAAATTGATCAGTTTTGTGTACTCTTCGATGAGCGGCCCATACACGTCGTTCCTCAAGTGGCTCTGCAAATTGAAAATCAAAATTCAAAATCTTTTAAATAAAGGCATTAATAATGAATTCCACAAAAAACGTGCCCATAAAGTTCCCAGGTCGCTTATCCTCGTTTTGTATTTCATAGAATCCACCAAAACCTGCAAAAACGACATTTAACAAAATGTCGATAGAAAAAACACACAATAGAAAACCCAAACACACATTAGAATGACCACCCCTGACGATTTTATGGAACACATAGCAGAACTTCCATGAAAGAAAACGGTTTCCCTCCAGCTGGATGCGTGTCACGCCCGCCCAAAATGTGCCAGCCCCCTGCTCAGTGTGAGTACCGAGAATGAGCCCTGAAAGTTTCATTGGTTGCATTTTGCTATGCATGTTCCAGTCCCAAACCCTGTAAAATGTCAAATGTCATGCAAAGTGTCAAAAGTCATGTAAAATGCCCGGTAAAATAGCAAACACTTTGCCATTTTACCGGGCATTGTTGTACATGACTTTTGACACTTTGCATGACATTTGACATTTTACAGGGTCCGGGACTGCTCTCAGGTGTAAAGTGCAAAAAGTGTGACCCATATAAGGTGGTATTTAACTCACTTCTGATATGTTTCTCCTTGACAGGAGCTTCATTGGGCACAAGCGCTTTGCTAACAGCAGTCAGCTGAGAACACAAGACATAGAATGAATGTTTTGAGTAAAAATTTGCGCCACAAAAAGCTGACGATAAAAGCGATAAAATTTTTACAGTTAATAGACTAGTTAAATTTTAAACGATGAACAGAAGTTGGCATTTTGATTTACCGTATTTCCTCGAATTTCCCCCCGGGGGTTTATTTTTTCAGAGTGAAAATTTTGAGAGAAAAACGTGAAAAATGCAACAATAACCACCATTTATAAGCTTTTACAGCCTTATATAAGGATGTAGATGGTAAACACGATGTTCTAACGTAACACAGAAAGTGTTTTGAACGTCTGTTATGCCTTTCCCGGACCACAAATTTATAGTGCCCATTTTGAGGGGGGTATTTCGAGGAAATACGGTAGTATCAATGTGCCACCAGACCAGAATATTTCCCCTCAAATCGAACGGTATTTCATTGAAAATTTAGAGCTTCAGATCAGACATCAAATTTTTGCGATTATCATCACTGCACTGTACTAAAATCCACCAACAAATAACATAAAACTCAAAAAACAACACCAATGAGTCAGTGTTAACACCTGAGTTTTGAAAAACGCATCTCGATCTTGGACAGTTGCCAGGGGTGAGCCAGCGCCCAGGGCTGACCCGTTATGGTAAGAATGTGCTTTCGAACGCCTGTACAAAGAGGACATGTCGCCCAACGGCACAGCGGAACGACGCAAGTTCGCCACTCGGTAGACCGGATATATTTTTTCTTTTCTAAAAAACGGACAGAAGTCCCAAAGTGGACGTTATGGACAGACTAGGCAAGATTGGAGATTATGGCGAACGAATGTTTGATGAGAATATAATTTTTGGACGAGAAAACTGGCGTTTGATTTTCTGTGCATTAGACATTTGTCGTAGCGATCAATACCCAACGATAGAATTTGGTTTTGACCTTGTCATTTACAAAGGATCTGCAAAATATTTGCAAAATTTTCTGAGCATATGCAATAAAAAAATAAAAAAGTGGAGCGATATTATGTGAAGTTGGCACCATTCCAAAACATTTTTCGATTCACCTGTATATAACAGATAAACATATCAGTTGACGTACATGTGTCAATTAATGTGTCGGCCGCCATTAGCGACCATTTCCGGCCGCTTAATTGCATTCTGTGGTCATTGTCAACGACGAGAACGGAAATTCTGCGTTTTTTACTCACGTTCGTACAGTACGAAATGTATCCAAATATAATATTGGATATATGCAACTTTACAATGTCAGCGATCCAAAAACAAGTAGAGTCTTCATTCGTACGAAAGAAAAGTTATACCACTGAAAACGGTTCCACATGCAGTAAAACATGGAATTTTACAACACAGTACAACTTTTACAGGATGAAAATTATCACTTTAGATTTTGTGACGTAATTTTTTGGTAAGAACTGTGTCCAAATTATCCAGATGTGAAACAAAATTAAATTTCAATTCTGTCACCTAACTTCTTTCTGTCAGTACGAATGTTTCTTATCGGAAGTGTTTGCTCTTGGAAAAGCTGCCTGTAATTTTAGTCCAGTGAGTTTTGCCGCCGTTAGAAGTTGTCACTATGGGTCACGCAAATTTGTGGCACAGCCATCCGAGGAAGTACGGTCCCGGCTCGCGATCTTGGTGTGTTTTAGCATATGTTGCGGTTTCCTCTGGTTGGAGGGCAGGTGTTGGCAGTGTGCCAACGGATGCAACACGACCCAAATTTAAGTGGCGAACAGATTTCGGTAGGGCGCGCTGTGTCCGTGTAGTCGTTTCACAAAATAACGTTCTTAGAATTTTTCAGTGTGCATGGGTGAACCCACACGCAACGTGTCCCATTGCACACTCAAATCTATGCGCTAATTATTGTTTTAATTATTCCGATTGTCTTTTACATAATTTGAGCTCGTTTTCTCGCAGTCGCGTGTGCTCGAACACGCACGGTTTGATCCGCAAATATGGACTGAACATGTGCCGTCGCTGTTTCAGAGACTACGCCAAGGACATCGGATTCAAGAAGGTACCATTTGTGCCCAGAGACCGGCATTACAATTTTTAACGCGCTGTACACTGAACATTTGCTTTTGATCTATAAAGCCGGTAATTAGAAATGTACTGAACACGTTTAAAGGTTAAAATAACAGGCCCGGTTGCAAATTAATTTGAAATTTTCCGCTGTGGGTGGTTTTTTATTCAATCCTGCGGAACCAGAAACGTTGAAGCGGGTAACCAAAAGTTTCAGTGTACCATCTACTGGGACTACTATCATTATCGTATTTTCTCATGCTTTTGTAGTGTAAAACAATTTTTTCGCTCGCAGCTGGATTAAACGATGGTTGCCATTTAGCACTGGCATTCAATATATGGATGTGTTGGACGTTTGATATTGTTACGATGCACGTGATGCTGCTTTTTTGTTAATTTTGTGAAAAAATAGTGTTGAATTTTGTTGAAATGGAATAAATTTTTTAAACCTATCTAACCTAGTTGAATTGCCGCTACAGGGGTCTAGACGTGGGTTGTCCAGTTAACTATCTGTCCCGAAGCGATCCTTTTTTGACGAAGTTAACCCCATCACCTCCCCAGATATACAATCACCCGGAAAATTACTACCTTTACCTTCAAAATCTATATCTATTTTGAATGATTTTTCCCTTATTTTCACCCAAGACGCTCATTTTTGCACCTGTGTGCGTTTTCACCTTCAAAATCGGTAAATTTGTCTATATGTGCACATATACAATGTATATACCGATTTTATGCTGTTTTTCTTTCCCCCCACTCCCCCACAAATTTATTTCAACTATGTGCCCCCCCCCCGAGAGAGCGATTTACTATTTATCAATCTGAACTACCAGAGGATCCAACTCTATCTAAATACAAGACCCCGAAGCGCTACAATGATAAGGATGAATTTAACCTCCACGAAAACTCCGTTCATGTGAATTATTAAACCATCGACACCTTCAAATAAAAAAAACACATGTAAATACGACCCAGCACGTGAAAATCGAAGATAAAGCTATGGAAGTCGGCGAAATCCCCGCTGCCCTGCTTCCACCATTTTTCCCGCAGCCTGTTTTCCTGTGCGGCCTGAATCCAACCAGCGTGCCCTTGCACAGGGCAATTAGGGATGCCTTTTGTCCTGCCAGGTGCCACTCTCCGACCCTGTCAAATGCCTTGTCAATTGTCAAATGTAATGCAAAGTGTCAAAACTGTTTATAGCAAACGTAGCATTTTACATGATTTTTGACATTTTCCAGAGCATTTTACAGTGTCTGGGAGTGCCCCCAGGGTTCACACGAACGTGGGCAAGGGTAAGGCGGGTGATGCGAGCGCCAAGGGAACCGCCCCGCTGATGTGCAAAGTGATAGAGGCTGACCATGTGTTTCCTGTTAGGAAACAACCACCCGTGTGTCGATGTTTGGTTCTATTTTCTTTGTGTGCCCGCCACGCTGTTCGTTCGCTTAGTTAGCTGGTTTCACTTGCTGTGTGTGGCCTGATGCCAGTCCCGACTTACATTGAAGTGTCAAATGTCATGTACAACCACTAATTTGTTGATTGTCATTTTCTAAGTTTCAGTAACAAATTTTTTCATAATAGAGATTTTACATGTCACTTTACAGGGTGCGGGTGTGCCCCCCAATCTTTGTGTATGTAGTCTATGTCGCAAACCATGTGAACGCCCACCATACCCCTCAGCGCACCACCTACGAGAACTACACCCCCGGGGGCACTCTAAAGACCAACTGGCTGCACAAGCACCTGCACGAGATCGGCGCCGTGCTGGTGCTGTTCGCGCAGCTCGACTGGCACGACTCGGACTGGCCGCAAAGGGTGGACGAGTTGAGGACCAAGGTGGACACGCTGAGACAGGGGTTGTCTGGGAGACAGAGCAGATTGGCCGTGGTTTTGTTGCAGCAGGTGGGGGGGGGGGGGGTTGGGTTGAGGGTGGTAGTGTAAAAGACTGCTGGTGTGATTATGGGTCAGGTTTAGGGTTCAAACGGGATTGACTTTTCGGGATCGGGATCGGGATTCACTTTTTGAGATTTCGGGATCGGGATTGGGGTTTCGGGATCGGGATTTCGTGATCGGGATTGGGGTTTCGGGATCGGGATTGGTTTTTTGAGATTTCGGGATCGGGATTGGGGTCACGGGATCGGGATCGGGATTGGGATTGGCATTTTTCCGGGATCGGGATTGGGTTCTAGGGAATGAGATTTTGGCCATATTTCTGGCATTCACAGTTGTTCATAAAGGTCTCAAAACACTGTTGGATGCCAGAAAAGTGGCATAAAATTGACACTGGGGGTTTGCATCCACTTTTTTGCATGCAAAAACGTCATTATTTAAAATTTTTTCATTTCCACAAATTTTTCCGGGATCGGGATCCCGGACTTGGGAGTTTCTCGGGATCGGGATCGGGATTTGAAAATTTTCGGGATCGGGATCGGGATTGGTATTTACGGATTTCGGGATCGGGATCGGGATTGGGGTTTCGGGATCGGGATCGGGACTGATAAATCCCGGAATTTCACGGGATCCGGGATCGGGATCGGGATCCCGTTTGAACCCTAGTCAGGTTGGCGATTGGCGAAGAAAAAAACTTAGGTCAAAACTCGAATTATTTCTAACTAGCCGTAACAACGATTCAATTATCATTTTTGCTGAATATAAAAAGAGATTTTGTGATGCATTAAATTTGGAAGCACTATACACTGTCACAATTTTAGACTTGTAGTGATTTCTGACTTCAAGATGTGCCTGTAAAAAGAATCTGTGATGTGATATAAAATCCATGTTTGCGCGTGGAATTTTTCTTCCGCAATCCTTATTTGATAATGTTAGCTACATGCAATCTGCCAAAACCCCCCAAAAATAACCGTTTTTCACTATAAAAAGCCCACCCCCAAAAAGGCCATTTTCCACATGTCTCGTTGAACTCAACAACCCCTCCTTTCCAGGCCTCCCCTCCATCCCCCAGCGGGGCTGATCTGCTGGCGGCGCAGAGAGCAAATGAACTCTGCGTCGCGTGCGACCTGCCGCCGCGCTCGCTTTTCGTGCTGCCGGTAGTTGCTGCTGAAGGAACTGGTTGGTGCAGTTGGTTGTCTCACTCTAAAATGGGCGGTGTACATAGTTACTGGGGGTGGGGAAAACGTGGCCGCGTCTTTTAAAAAAAGACATTTTTTAAAGATCGTCTTTTTAAAAAAGCTCGCAGATTCTTCTTGTGAGTCAACTAGGGTTCAAACGGGACCGCGGTCCCGGTACATGGTTCGGCAAAAAGTCGGGACTGGGGCGGTCCCGGTCCCGACACCCCAGTCCCAGTCCCGGTCCCGGTCCCGACAATTGAAAAAGGCCAGTCCCGGTCCCGACCACCCAGTCCCGGTCCCGGTCCCAGTCCCGGAATTTTTCAGCGGTCCCGATAAGAAAAATTTACCGAACTGTATCCAAATTTTGCCTTTTAAATACTTATAAAATGCGAAAAAAATTGCGCCAGTCGGCGCATTCTCATTCCGTTCGACGAATTTTTGACGTTTTTTTTTGGTGAGTTCCAAACATTCTCATTCATGTTCGACATCAGAGAAGGCTGAAAAATTTATTTTCCTTCAGAAAGCACTGCGCCAGCTTATGTATCAATACTCACTGTCATAATTTTCGTGCATTATGTCCTTTTTTGTGACTCAATTGAATTGTGTGACTTTTATTATATTTTTGATGACAATTTTGATTGAATGAAGTGTGAAAATCGTATGAAACTTCTGAAAATATGCATTCAAATGGTTATTGGTCCCGATAGGGCTCAAAATAGGGCTGTGGTCCTGGTACCTGGTTCGGCAAATCCTGGTCCCGGTCCGGATGCCCCAGTCCCGGTCCCGACAATTGAAAAATGCCAGTCCCGGTCCCGGTCCCGACCACCTAGTCCCGGTCCCGGTCCCGGTCCCGATAAGAAAAATTTCTGGTCCCGGTCCCGGTCCGAAAAACTGGTCCCGTTTGAACCCTAGAGTCAACATGTACAGGTAAAAAAACAATTAGCTAAAAACCATCAGAGTATAGGTATATCAGACAAGTTGCAGAGAATTTGAGCCATGAGGTAGTATCTTTTTTAAGTGTCGATTTCTGCCTAAAGATTCGTTTTTATGTCGACTTGTTTGATTGGCGTCTTTAAAAAACGTTGCTTGCGTTTTTTCAAAAGACGTCTTTAAAAAGGGTTGTTGAAAACAATGCCGGCAATCCGCAGTATCCACGATACTCGAATTTGTCTAATCTGCCTGTCTATTATTTTTGTCCAAGAATTTTGTCAGCTAGATTCCGTTTGATCCACTCTAAATTCCCAGCTCAGCTCAATTTTCTAAAAACTGAAAACTGGCCCATCTTATGCTTGCATTTTGCAGGCAGCGCGGCCACCTCGTGTTTATCAGACGAGCAACTTTCCGGCTATGTGGGTCGCTTGGAGGCGGCCCTGCACGAATTGGCACAACAGTACTATGCGGCTGAAATAAAGAGGGTGAAAGCGAAAAGGGAAGCCTTGGCTAGAGGAGCTCATCAAGTGCAGTTTTTTGTTGTGTTTTGCTTTTTAGAATATGTGCTAAAATCTACGTATGTAAATGAAGCGTCTACTCAAAGTCGATAACCCCGAAAAATGATTTCGAGAAAATGGCACTTATTCGTACGCTTATTATAGTAAAGTTGCCAATATTTTGTACCAATTTTAGACGCCATTTCCGTGCTCAATCACAAAATTCTGGAGTTATTCTGCGAAGTTTTAGACGCCTCAAATGTGATGAAAATCTGCATGCCCTCTCAGATGCTCTTAGTGCGAGCTCAGTTCAAACTGGCCGTGTTGAATCAACTGCGACAGGACACGCACACGGCGCTGCGGCACTACAAACTCGCTTACCAACACCTCACCGAAAGCGAATACCCACACTCGAAGTGGTTCGAATGGAAAACGGTCGCCACCATTTTGAATTTTAAGGTTGGTTACATTGTTTAGGCTTGCCATGTGCCGGTAGACATGTAAACCCGCTCGACATGTAGGTAAATTAGAGTTGAAAATAGCCATGTATGTATCCAAAAAAGCGATTTTAGGGTGAAAATTAACAAAATGGAACTTAAGTTAACAATTTTGAGTGAACTTAAGTTTTTGGAAAAATCGCTCAAAATTTGCTCAACGTAATGGCCTATTTGGAGGGGAAACTTAACGAAAAAATTTCCCTCGGAATAAATAGATAAAGTCGGCGGACATTTCACCCTACAAAATCGGAGAGTTAGAATTCGCTCGTGAATAGAGCGAACAACGAAACTTGGGTCCCACGTGGACGCTAGAAATTGAAAAAGAAAATCATTTAAAAAGAAAAATGGACGTTTCGCTGCGTCCGTGCGTGCCACGCCCTAGTTATCTACATTTTCAACGTTGCTCGTCAAGAATTTGACCGTTCAAACTACCGTTTTACCATTCAAACTACCGTTTTTGTTTTTATTTTATTTTTCATTCGTTGGCTCCGTTCCAACAGAAGAGAACTTGGCATCCGGCCAATATTTCGAAATCCGCTATTAATATGAATAAAATAGGCTCACAATAGCTATATAACCATGTATATAAACAAAAATAGCGATTATGATGTGGTGGAATAGCGAAATAGGTGGAAATTGGCAAAGCAAAACAAATTTTAACGATTTTTAGCTAACTTTGAGTTTTCACTCTCATTTGTATAATACGCAACTGGTAACTGGGATAAGGGCCAAGTTTTCATACGTGACCCGATCTATTCCAATCGTTCAAATATTGCGTCACAACACCTAATGCCGTCATGCACTCTCCACTGGAGAGATTGACGCAAATGTTTGTAGGGCGATACGTCTGCCGACTTTAACTAAGCGGGCCCCCGGGATAAATAGATAGCTGGCTGATTTTGGGGGGGTGGGGGCAGGCTCCCCCATGGGAGACCGCCGCGATGTGTCTACATGTCGAGCGGGTTTACATGTCTAGAGAGCCTACGTCGTTTACGTGTATCCTAATGACTCCTCGTAGCTAAAATGTCGCCACGTTCATTTCCCAGGTGTGTTCGCTGTGCTTCCACCACGTGACCCCCTTGGACGGCATAACACACTTCCGCCGTCACATCGATTATTTCGGCGGTAGAGTTGACCAATCGATCGATGCCGATTTGGCCCAACTCGAGCACAGGGCGTTTTTGTGCCGCCAGCATAAACTGTTCGCGGAGATGTTTGATCACGCTGTTAATCAAGGTTGGCGTGGCGAGATTGTTTTTGAATGGGTAGATTTCTTTTACTGGACGAAATTTCGAAAGTGTACAATTTGCATAATTCAGTTTCGATTATAGCTATAGAATTTACATGACTTTGGGGCTTTGATACACTCAAACATTGTGGTTGCCGCAACGCTTTTATATCTTACCACCATTCTGCCGAAATAACGATCACCTTCCACATTATCACCGCCTACGCGTTTTAACAATTTTTTTTCAGTAGATTGTGTCCGGCGTATAACACACCTCACTTTCTCAATTTCTGTCAAAAGGTCACTTCTCATATTTACATTTTCATCCATCGTTCCCTACTTCTTATCTTTATCATCATATGCTGTGTTTGATGCAGTTTTGTTTGGGGTGGCGACATAGGAACTGCTCGTACTAGATTTTGTTGGCTCAGTGCCAGTGGCCGCCGCAATCGCGATAGGGGCCGACGGGGCTGCGATGGGTGCAGTTAGATAAACGAGTCGTGTATTCTGTTAAATGTCAAACTTTTTAAAGACCGCTAATGTGCGGCGTAGGACACTTTTTAAACCTATGTACCTATTGATCAATTATTATTTTTAAAGTTCCTCCTTGTCTACGGTTCTTGTGTCTGGCTTGTGCGCAGTGTTTTTCAAAAGTACAGAAGTGTTTGAAAGTATACGTCAACGTAAAGTATTTTTTACTCACCCCCTGAGTACAGAAAACGTAAAGTACAATTTTTTACTTTTACTCATGAGTGAACGTGAGTAAACGTAGTTTTCCCCGGAAAGTGAGTATTTCTTTGAATTATTTCAACCTTGTAGAACACTAGGTGCATCAGTCTCGCCAGCTCCATTTTTCAGTTCCTCAGACTCTGCTTTTTGCCCGCTGTGCTTTTCTCTGCCCCAGATGAGTTTCTTTTTGATGGTGGCCGATTTTCTTTTGCCTTTACCCTTGGTATTTGACGATTTCTTGCCACTCAGCTTTTTGGCCTTGCGCCCTTCTCTTTTCGCAGCTTTTTCCTGCATTGTTTTTATTTTATTTTGGTGACAGTATAGATAGGTAGGTTTTTACTTTTTTAATACATTGATCAATAGTTTGTCGTCACTTGTGGCGGCCCACACAATAGTTGACGCATGTGTGTCAAATGCTTTGTGTTCACTCAGAATTAAGCTTCAGGTTGACATAGCGATCTTGAAATGCACTTGCCTAATGTATTTTTCAAATTGCCCCACGTGCATTTGGAGATCGCTCTGCGACACGTGCAGCTGAAATCAGGAATTTGGAAATTTGTGAAATTTGGAGTTTACACAGGCCAGTTGACACAAAAGTGTAAACTAGTGTGAGGGACACCTATAAGTTTGCCTGTAACCTGTTTATCACTTGTTGACCTTCCATACCCCTCACAAATCATTTTGTCACCTGACAACATGCGGAATTGGCACTTGATTATAATCACCCCATTTCCCTTCAACAACTTACCTTCTCCTTAGTCTCCTTCTCCTTCTCCTTAGTCTCCTTCTTGGTCTCCTTTTCCTTCTCCTTCTCCTTGATCTCCTTTTCCTTCTCCTTGTCCTTGCTCCTTATTTCCCGTTTCTTCCTGCGAAACAGGCCGCCCGTCTTATTCTGTCCGTCTTTGCTATCTTCGGAACCGCGCGAGCCCGGTAACGCCAACCTGTCTGCGAAGGAAGATTTTTTTGTTGAGTTTTTTAGTGATGCACGTTTTCCATGCGCCATGCGCAAGTACAGGGGTGGGCATCTTCAGTTACCGCTGGGAAAATGCGATAGATTGAGCTACGGTTGAGCTATCGGAATGAAATTTTAACACAATGGAGTAGACTCCATAGGACACCTATTCTGAAGTTTGCAACCCAAACGGCCACATTTTGGGTGAATTGTGGAACACACGGTTTTTAGTGTAATTTTGTGACTTGGCGTCACCCATAGGATAAATCGAGGGTGGCATTTGAGGGGGGGGGGTCATCGGTCGTTGGTGTCGTCCCATTCTGTCGTACATCGGCCGATTTTGATGCCCTTTGAGTATGTTGTGGTCGCGCCTACTACCAAATTCTTTTTTTACTCGAATAGTCCCCCAGTCCCGAGATAAGGGAGGTGAAGTCACAAAATTACACTAAAAACTGTGTGTTCCAGAACTCCTCCAAACTGTGGCCGTTTGGGTTGCAAACTTCAGCATAGGTGTCCTATGGAGTCTACTCTATTGTGTTAAAATTTCATTGTGATAGCTCAACTGTAGCTCAAGCTATCGCGTTTTTCCAGCGGTAACTGAAGATGCCCACCCCTGTATATAAGTCTATTAGTTCCTATGAGATTTGTCTATTTTTGGGAATTTTTGAGAGGGACCTGTTCGAGGGGGGTTTATTTATATCAAAGTTTCCAACCACATTTTTTGTCAAACAGTTGGGACAACTTCAGTTGGAGCAGTTTATGCGCTGTCGTGGAAAATTCCAGTACGTTTTCTCCCATCAAACAAGGGGGGTGTTTTTCCTCACTTAACTGGCATGGGGTCTATTCGAGGGATGGGAACTAATGGAGAATTACTGTATGTTCTGCATCTACTTCTACCAACCGTCGGCTGTGTTACTGCCGCTCGGTGATTTTGCCGCGGCAGGTGGCCCTGGCGCAGTGACAATTTTTGGCTGCTGCTTATGTAATATTTCCGGCGCCACCGGTGTCACCTGTCAATTAGTGACATTCCCTTTGACTGATGTGGTGACGATTTATGTTGTTAAATAATTTTTTTTTGTTGGTAATTTGTTTTTCAAAATTTTTCTATATTGATGTCAATATTGGATGCCGTGTTTCTGAGTTAGACAGACCAGTTGACACACAAGTGTCAACTAGTGTGCGGGCAGCCATTTACGTATATTTAGCACAAAAAGCCGCATTCTCCACGCCCCAACAAACAACGCCGGCAGGTGTCTGAATGACGGGTGCATTGGGATCTGGCACGTTGCCAGGCGCCGGCGGCATCCACGGGTCGCTAGGAGGCAAATCGTCCACTATAGCCGGCTCCGTGCCCAGTGTTCCCATTCGGTGCCACGTTTTCGCGCATTCGGGAGGGGGCCCGCGCCGTAGAGCGTCAGCGGGGCGGGGTTTACCCCCTGCGAAATGCATTTTTGCAACACTAGTAGCGATATTGGCGCCATACGGACTAGTTGACACACGTGTGTCAACTGGTCTGTGTCAACTCAGATTGTGGCTTCACGTGTTGCAGAGCGTTCTCCAAATGCACATGCGGCAATGTTGAAAAAAAATATTATGGCAAGTGCATTCAAAGATTGCTCTGTAACTGGTGAAGCCAAAATCACAGTTGACACAGCCGTAGTTGACACACATATGTCAACTAGTGTGTCGGATGCCAATACCATACCAAGGATCACCGGTGTACCATCTACCGTAACCCGCACCACCCCCACTTACTGAAAGTGGGTTCCAGGTGTTCAATCGGCGGCGGTATTTTGATGTGCATGGCGGAGCCGCTCTCCTCAACCGCCATCGTTCTCACTGTTTGTGCGAATTGCGGTGGTGTTAATAGTGACGAACCGCTTGAGTCGGCGCTTGGTGACAATGGGGGTTTCCTGAAAGTGGGGTTGCGAGAATTGGGGACTTGGGGGGGGGTCATCGAGATGGTGAATTGCTTCCTTTGTGGTGTCGGTAGGGTTCAAACGATATATCGTATCGAATATCGAATATCGGATATCGACCATTTTTTAATATCGAATATCGATATCGAAAATTTTGAAAAAATATCGAATATCAATATCGAAAATTTTGAAAAAATATCGAATATCGATATCGAATATCGACCATTTTTTCGATATATCGAACCTGTATTGTGTCCCCAAATTTACTTTTCATTTTCATTTTGAGATGTTTATGGTTGATCTGATGTGCTTTTAGTATTGTATTTGATGAGTAAAAGTACAGTATTTATAATGTCATTGTTGTTGGAGTGCTAAATTTGAAGCCAGAAAACGCTGATATACTTTTTTTTGCAACATGCCCTTAAGCAATTAGGTTAGGATGAACTGTAATATCTACCAATTGTTATTTGTCTGATACACTTTGATTCATCATGTTTTTCTTCTATTTTCTACCATTGAGTGATGTAAAGCTTGTTAAAATCACTTGCACCATTCAAATTTCAGTAAAGAGATGATTAAACATGTGTGCAACCACATGAAAATACCATATGCCACTTGAAATATGCCTTGCTATACCAAAAGCATATCGCAATATCGAATATCAAAAATATCGAAATATCGACCATTTTTCAATATCGAATATCGAATATCGAAATCGAGGTTCCATATCGTATCGATATCGAATATCGAGTTTCAGTCAAAAATATCGAATATCGAATATCGATATCGAAAATTTTGAAAAAATATCGAATATCGAATATCGATATCGAAAAGTCATATCGTTCGAACCCTAGGTGTCGGTATGATAGATAACCATGTTTTGGTGGTGAGGGTGACGGGCAGGGCCGTATCCAGGGGCGGGGGGGGGCTGCTGCCCTCAGTCCTCCCCCGTTCCCAGGGTGAGACCTGGAACACACGGGAAAATGAAACTTTCTGTACCATTTTGCAAGGTGTAATGCAAACATTTTTGCGCACAACCGCGCATTTTATACCAGACATAAGGAATATCACCAGATTGTTTGCTGTCGCCACAAATTCTTTAAAATTCACTCAGCGCTCTGTTTTTGGATGTATTTGTAGGTATTTATATATACATACATATACAGCGTTTCATGGCGCTGGCGCTAACGCAAATGGCGCCAGGGCGTGGCACCCACTAATGGCGCCATTCCGTCACTTGATAGGCAAAAATTTTGACGGGGGCTGAGCCCCCCCCCCCCCCCGTTCGCCGGGTTCTGTAAACCAGCAGCCACCCCCCGCTCAAAAATCTTGAATACATCCCTGCACACTAGAAGTAGGGTTGGGACGATATGACTTTTCGATATCGATATTCGATATTTTTTTCTGAAATTCGATATTCGATATCGATACGATATGGACCCTCGATATCGATATATGATATTCGATATGAAAAAATGGTCGATATTCGATATCGATATTTCGATATTTTCGATATTTTGCTTTTCTTATAGCGGGGCATATCTCATTTGGCATATTGTATTTCCATTTGGTCACAAACCCAATTGATCATCTCTCCTGATAAGTAGATGATACAAATTTAAATGGCTCACAAGGATCAAAATGAGAAAATGATGATTAAAATCTGACAGATCTGGTAATGAAAAGGCCGCCCCCAGCCATGAAATGGTGTAATTAGCTAATCAACACACATATATAAGATTTGTGCATTTATACAAGATTTGATGTTGTGTCAAGTGCTGAAACAAAAATACTGAGAACAAAGTGCGCGCTTGCGCGCAAAATTTGGTAAAATTGCTTATGAAATCGCCTTCAAAAGTGCCATTCTGGGCTTATTTGAAGTCAGGCCCAGGGAGGATAGAATATCGAAAATATCGAAAAAATGGTCGATATTCGATATCGATATTTGATATTTTTTCAAAATTTTCGATATCGATATTCGATATTTGATATGAAAAAATAGTCGATATCCGATATTCGATATTCGATACGATATATCGTCCCAACCCTAACTAGAAGTATGTGGGAGCATATTGGCTGGATATTTTAAACTACACTAGGTGACGGATGTTTAATACACGGACATTTTTCCGGGTCTCATATAGGGTTCAAACGGGACCGCGGTCCCGGTACATGGTTCGGCAAAAAGTCGGGACTGGGGCGGTCCCGGTCCCGGTCCCGACACCCCAGTCCCGGTCCCGGTCCCGGTCCCGACAATCAAAAAAGCCAGTCCCGGTCTCGGTCCCGACCACCCAGTCCCGGTCCCGGTCCCGGTCCCGGAATTTTGGAGCGGTCCCGACAAGGGATGGAAAAAACATACTTTTCAACGACCTTTTCCAAATTTTTTTCCAGAAATGACACTTTTCTAAAGATTATGTAGGCACATATTAAAAAATTTCCCACGCCAATAGCCGCCCAATGATTACTATGTATTTTTCTGTAATGTAACAGAAGAGTTAGAAAGGTCCCCAACATGATTCTAGTATGAAATATAGGTATATAAAGATACCTAGATAGTAGGCGTTGGCGCCTACAAATGGCGCCAGCGCCATGGCTCTGTTTCTTAACCATAGGGCCAAAATTTAGGGGGGGCGTCGCCCCTCCCCCGTTCGCTGGGCTCCGTATACAATCGAGCGAAGATGGCAATGAAATAGTGCTTGAATAATGTTATGGCGTGGTTCTTCACACAGTGGATGTGTGTGGAACAACATTGGCTTGATATTACGTACCAATAAGGTTCAAACAAGACCGCGGTGCCGGTACATGGTTCGGCAAATCCCAGTCCCGGTCCCGACCCCCCAGTTCCGGTCCCGGTCCCGGTCCCGACAATTGAAAAAAGCCAGTCCCGTTCCCGGACCCGGTCCCGACACCCCAGTCCCGGTCCCGGTCCCGGTCCCGACTTTAGAAAATTTCTGGTCCCGGTCCCGGTCCCGGTCCGAAAAACTGGTCCCGTTTGAACCCTAGTCTCATAGCCTATTTAGAAGACAAAAAGAAATACAAATCGCTAATATACTCGGCGTACGTGATACTCTGCCCTCGCACTGATTTATGTCTCGTGTTGGAAGCGTGCCAATGATTATTAAATCATGCGATTTCCGTAAAAAATTCATCGATGTGAATATGTTAATGAATAACATTATAACAACCATCAATTTTGTCATCTTTTATGAAACTCGGACGCGTTCACCATCGTTGGCACACTTCCAGCGGGAACCACGCGTGCAGGGTGTAAAGTAACCGGAGTATATCAGGTGACAAATAAATACTAAACATTTGTATAAATATAAAAATACGTAAAATGGCAATAAGGTATTGAGTCAGTTATCTTGAACGCGAAAATTGGCAAAACATTTGCGATTTTGACAACGACAAGCGCCTCATCCGAGACACCCCTCACCCCTGAAACGACACGATATCCGCGCCGCTGTCCACACTGATCATACTAGTCTTGGACTCATATTCCGCCGCCGCCGCCGCAGCCTGAGCGCTTTTTCTGGCGCGCCAACTGTTCCACTTGCGCCTGGCCATGAACAGCAACAGGATGAGTAGGAAAATGGCGGCGAACAGCAAGGACAGGCGGGGCCAGCCGAGCAGAAGTGGTGCTATGATTAGGGCCAGGGGCACTAGGGCTGCCTGCGTGTAGGTGGGGCGGAGAATTTCTGCCAGGGTTGTGTGCAGTGGCATCGACGCCTGTGCCACGCGCGTCAGCCTAATCGTTTCTTTAGCGCACGCGAAAATGTTCAAAACGCCAAATGTCAACTGGTGCCGATCCCGATTCAAAGCTTGCTGACGAGTGGACGAACGACGTTCGAACGCAATCTTTGATTTAGGAACGGAACCAGTTGACATTTGGTGTCGATGTCAACTAGCGTGTGTCGGGCCAACCTTGCTTTTGTACCGTACACATTTGTTATTTTCGTGAACAAAATTATGCGCGTGTCAAGCCTCTATCTCAAAGTGAGTCGCTAGTGTGCGAATAAAAATTGTGCGTGAATCAATAGCGGAGCGGACTGATGTGCATTCCCTGTAAATGCTCTGGTGCCGGTTCCGCAAGAGGCAAAGTAAAGAGTAAAGCTAGAAGTAAAATAATAACGTGCAAGTTGAGAGTAAAGTAAAGAGTAAAGTTAAAAGTAAACAGTAAAGTTTAAAATAAAGGGTAAAGAGGGTAAACTTTTATCTTTACTTTGCCACTTGCGGAGCTCGCCCGCAGCGCGCGCCAGATGCATGTTTTTCTGAAGTTACCCACCCATGTATTTACCCTGGCGCTTTTTGCACCTTTGACAGATGTGTCTACATTATTGTTCACATCAAATAGAATTTTGGTAACTGATTCCCCCCGTTACCTGGATGAACAGTTTAATGGTGCGCAACCATCCTCCGCGCACGATTTTCCAACCCAAGTAAAGCACCGGGATGACTAGGAAAATGGCGGCGAACAGCATGGAAAGACGGGGCCAGCCGAGCAGATACGGTACCAGGATTATTACTAGGGCCACCAGGGCTACCTGCACCGGGGTGGGGGGGGGGGTTTCTGCTAGGGTTGTAAAATTTGGTGGTTTTGTGCAATGTCAATGGCCCTACACACGCTAGTTGACATCGGCACCAAATGTGAACTGGTTCCGTTCCTAATTCAAAGACTGCGTTTGAACGTCGTTCGTCCACTCGTCAGCGAGCTTTGAATCGGGATCGACACCAGTTGGCATTTTGTGTCGATGTCAACTAGCGTGTGTGGGCCCAATGTGAACGTTACAGCATAAGTTCTGCAACTTTTTCAGCATTCGTCCAGTTACCGCCGCCAACCCCCCCACCCCCCGAAAAAAAGTGGCCCTTTTGCACCTTTGTTAAACCGGCTTGTAACTATGGTGTAGACCGGCTGTGATTATGGCTTTGCGGTAAACGGTACGGCAAGGTCAATTTTTCATTCTACCGTAAATGGTACGGTACGGAAATTTTCCTATTTTTCGGTACGGATACCGGATGGGTACGGTAAATTCTTTTACCCTGACCCCACTTGTAAGATGTTCACAGGGACGTACGCAGGATTTTTGAGCGGGGGGCGGGTTGTATACGGAGCCCGGCGAACGGCCCCCCCCCCCCTAAATTTTGGGCCTCTAGTAAGGGATGGAGCCATGGCGCTGGCGCCATTTGTAGGCGTTGGCGCCAACGTCTACTATATTGGCATCTATTTGTACCTATATATATCATACTATTACCATTTTCGGTACTCTTTAATGATGTTAGACCGTAGAAACAAACATATTGAATGACGGGGTGGGGATTTGTTTTTTTTCAAAGTGCCTACAAAATCGCTTGAGAAAAGTGCCATTCCTGGCAAATTTTTATGCCCGGCCCGGGAACGGGGGGGGGGGCCCCACCGCGGGGGGGCCCCCCACCGCCCCCCCCCCCTGCGTACGTGCTTGGATGTTCACGTTTGTTCACATTAAATAGCATGTTGGTGCCTGATACACCGCACCGCAGTATACTCCAGCCAGCGACATTACACCTTACAATGAAATCTACAATATCCCATCTGAGCAAAAGAACAAACATAAAAAAATTCTCATCATATTTATCAAATTGTTTCTACTTTGGGCGAATTTGGCGCAGTTTTCCATGTGACCTTATTCATCAAAATATGGTATAATTCATTGTAAGGCGATCTGTCTGTCCAATTTACCTGGATGAAAAGTTTAATGGACTGGAACCATCCTCGACTCATGATTGTCCGCCTCGTTAGAATCGTCTGCCGATCAATAGACCTACTTTCATTGGCGGGAAATTTCTGTCGCACCGTTTAAATTCGCCGGTCGTTTGCTGTTTTGGTTGCATTTTTGTCAGTTTAATGGGCGGTTTTGCGGATAGCGTCGGATATTAGCATGTGCGCTTTTCGCGAGAATAAACCGGCTGTTTGTGTTCCCAAAGCCATGTAATTTTTGCCGTTGTTAGAGAGCGTAAAATATTTTCGGTTTACTTTTTGATGGGGACCGTAACATTTGATTGATTTTATTCTTTTTATCATGTCCGTGGAAGTTTATTGTAAATATGATGTTGAATTAAATCAACTTCGTTAACTTCCATTTGAAGCAAAGCACTTCAAAACCTGTCTATTTCAAATTAATAAGGTCTACTGATGTACAATGAAATCTACTATATTCCTTCTGAATAAACGAACAGACATGAAATTTTATTCCATCACATCACATTGCTCCCACTTTTTGTTAATCTAGTGCTCAATTTCTGACCTCACCTTATTCATCAAAATATGGTATCATTGATTGTATAGCGTTATTTCCGTCCAGTATACTTTAATACCTGGCTTAATTTATATTTCCCCATTTATCACAGGCACTCTGGCCGCGGTGCAAACTCAACATCCGGGCATTTACTACGAATCAGCCGCAAGGGAATCTGTCGTCAGGAGAAGTTTGGTGGATGGGATGAAATTCTCGCTGCGACACGAACAGTATCCAGTGGAGCGAGATCCACTGGCAGCGGCGGAAAAGTTGCAGTTTTGTGGTCAAAGACCGTGGAGGGTCGGCCTGCCGCCGGGCGTTTTGGTGGTTGGTTTTTGGTTATTTCGGGGGTTGTTTTGATGCAGCGTTTTTTGGCAGTGCGAACGTGGTTTTTCCGGTCAGGCGGTTTTGGACGCGTAAACGCTGCTTTATTGTGCCTGCGCATACTAGTCTTCACAAGAAATTTCGAAAATTCACAAATCAGCCTAGAACGCATTTGAGTTTTCTATCATGAGGTGGCCGTCAACTACAGTTGACGGAGATTGAAAATGACTCGTTGTGGAAAACTCAAACACGTTCAAAGCTCATTTATGTGTTTTCGAAATTTCGTGTGAAAACTAGTGTGCGCTGGGCCAATGTAATCTAATTGGCTGTTTTGTAAGATACCTACTAAGAAAAGCCTCATCTTGTGCGGTTGCCTTTACAAGTGTAACGTGTTCAAGTAGGTTTCAAACACATTGGATGTGTATTATATACTGCACTAACATCACAGCTTATTATTCACATGGTAAATAGCATGCAGAAATGGAGGGTTTGCCACGAAAATAAAACAAAACCGATGAAAACATCCCAAATCTTTTTTTGCATGTGAAATTGTATGCTTTCGTGCAAAAAAAAATCAAGCCACCTAGTGGATAAGTATCCACTGAAAATGTAAACTGCCAATTTTTAGAAACTGTTTCAATGCTTGCATTTTTTTAAAGTAAAAAGATCTGGCTAATCACGTTGAACGGCCGCAAAATTGCTTCGTTTTTGTCGAAAACATGGTTGGTTCGGCGGACGTTTAAGGGTGTCCTGAGGGGATCGCGTGTAGCTGCGGCCTATGATTCAAATGGGGCCTGGGTTTCTGGATCGGGACTAGCAATTTGAAAAGTCGGGATTGGTACTGGAGTGTCGGTCGGGATCGGCAAAACCGAACATTTTACCCGACTTGTGATTGCGAACGTGATTCACAATGCTTATTTGCATCTTTAAGCTGTCGGGATTTGAGACGATTTCGGATTTCTGATATCGGAATGGGTACTGCAAATACCGACATTTTGCGTCACTCCGGATCGTCATCGGAATCCCATTTGAACCCTATGCGTATTTGGTATGGCCAGTATTATTGGGTCGGGGTCGGATTACATTCGGAGCCCGGAAAGCGGGGGGGGGGGGGGCGCCCCCCTAAAATGTTGCCCCTATAACAGCGAATGGAGGCGTGACACTGGCGCCATTTGTGGGCTCCGCGCCATGTAGGAATTGGTGTTGGCGTTGACACCGGTGCCTACCAAATAAATATATTGCGTGAGTGTATATACCTAAATATATGGGAAATGGGCACCGCATTGGGTACTTTTTGTGGTGGTGTTTATACTCATTGAACCTATAGATGTTTTGTAGTGTGGAAATGCATTCCTGGCACTTTATGGCCTGGGAAGGGGGTGAACGCCCCCACCCCGCCCCTAGAGTTGTAAAAGTACTTAACTTTTTTCAGAGTGTGCGTAAACGTAAAGTATTCATTTTTACTAACCCCTGAGTACAGAAAATGTAAAGTAATTATTTTCTTTTACTCATGAGTAAACATGAATAAAATACTTTTTCCCCAGAAAACATAAAAGTGAATATTTTGGAGAAAATTTGAACCACATTTTTACACAAATTCACTAATCTATATACATTGTTGCCCATTTTCACCTTCAAATTCACTAGTTTATGTTCGTTTCTGTCTATTTTCAGCTATTTTTGTTTATGTATGTGCTTATAAACTAATCTCTGGCTATTTTATCTTATTTTTTTCTCTATCTTTCACTTCTATACCTTGACAAGCCTCTATAAAAACCCGTCAGAAATACGTTTTCTGTACTTAAATACTTTTAAAATATATACATAAAAGCTACTACTGGTAATTCTTTTCGTAACGTAAACGTATTTACCCAGTACTCGAATACCTATATGTATTTTTCGAGTAAACGTAAATACGTTTTAACAACTATACCCTGCTCCCCCCTGGCTACGTCTTTGCATGTAGTTAATTGTAATTCAAGCTTCTGTCATGAACAAATTGGGAGCTCAAAAATATCAAGGGAAATACTTAACGACAATACATGGTAAACATGTTTAAAAAACGTGTCTCATAAACGTGTAGTGTCGATGCTTCCAGACAGTGTCTGTCTGTTGCAACAGTCGGAACCGTTTTCAAACGAGAGCCGAAAAATGTTATATTTCCACTAGGCTCAAAAATTGCAAATTCGCAAGCGTGCAATTTTCCATTGTTGTGAAATCTTATGTGAGATTATCGTGCGCACATTTTCTACTAATTTGGAATATCTAAATAAGACTCATAAATCAGCTTTGAACGCATTTGAGTTTAGTTTGGCGCCGCAGTGGGTTATTTTGAAATCCCATTAAGACCAGGTAATTTCTCGTAAAAACCCACGTGAATCCCACGCCAATTCAAACGGGACCACGATACCGGTAAATACATAATAAATTTCCACGACTGGGGTGGTCCCGATCCCGACCACCCACCCAGTCCCGGTCCTATAGTTGTCCCAGTAAGGGATGAAAAAGACGTTTTTTCAACGACCTGGGTTGTTAAATTTTTTTTTTACGTTTTTAGTTTGAACGTTTTTTTCAAATGAAACCTTATTTCCAAACGCTCCGAAATTCAAGATTGAAAATATGGAGTCAACTTATACAGGTATACAAGACAAGCGGCAGCACTTTATGATGTTATATAAGTGGTGATTTCTGCCAAAAATGCAACAAAAATTGCTTTTGGCTCATTACATATCGAATCTTCATGACCTAAAGTTAAAGAACCATCTCATGAAAGATAAAGATAAAAAAGTTGTTTTACAAAAAAAGCTTTGAAAAACCATCTCATGAAAAACCATCCGACCATCCCTGATTTCTATCATTTTTGAATCCTTCTCTTATTAAACCCGGCCACATTTAACATCTGTGCTCGCAGGCGGACTCTGCGACCGAATCGCTGGGCCAGCTGGCGCTCAAATTGCGCCACTGCGGCGTGACCGACCTTTCCGCCAATATTATCACGTTGGTCGCGTCCGGCGCGCAGCACTTCAAGCGATACAAGTGCAATAGAATGAGGTTGAGATTGGTTCTGATCAGCGCCGATGAGTATATGATTTTGGGGCAATATGGCAAGGGGGCGCAGGTGTTTGCACAGGTGGGTGGTATAGTGTTGGTGCGATTATTCCAGAGTTGTTTAACTTGCTGAACTTTTTGAAAGTATATGTGTATGTAAAAAACTTTTTTACAGGTACTTTTTAACTTTAGATGTAAATGTATTTACCCAGTACGTACTTGAGTACCTATACCTATTTATGTATTTTTCGAGGAAATATAAATACATTTTTACAACTGTGTATGATTCACTCTTTCACTTTCTCTTGGAACCTTTATTCAGTTGGTTTTCATACCGCCGTGCCTTGATCGATGCCTCAAAAATTCTCTTGCGCTCAGATAATTTGGGAGCTGCGTCAGGAGCGTTGGTGGTCACTATTGGTACCGCCTTATTTTGGCGCGCTGAAGTGTGCATTTTGTACTGGCGCACTGCGGGAATATGTCACGCTGTGTATGGAGATACTCAATCCACAGGTCAATCGTAGAATACCGTATTTACCTACTTGAATAATTCCTCTCCTCGAATATCCCTCCCCTCTTGAATAAGTTCCCCTTGTTAGACAAGAGGAGAAGGAATAAAATCCCTCCTTGAATAATCAAAGGGTAGGATCAATTTGCTGTGTTCAATTTGAACAAAAATGGTATGTTATTGTGTTAATAAAGCCTATTGAGTGAAATGAGTTTATATAAACATGCCTGAAAATTTTGACGAAATATAATTCCCCTTGAATAATTCTCTCCTCGAATAGTCCCCCCCTCAAAAACGTCTGATGTCAAAATAATTCTCCAGGGGTATTATTCGAGCATACACGGTGTTCGTTTAGAAGCTGCATTCTTGATAAGTAAAGCCACTGACATTCCTGTTTTCAGACGGTCGGCCGGCTGCTGCCCGCCGCAGACCGCGATCGCATTGAAGACAACTTTTACTCTCTGATTCACTCGGCTAGAATTCCGGTGCCCGAGCCGCAACTTGATGAATCTGATGCTTATCAGGCAATTTTCTTTTCTTTTTTCAGACATCACTATAGAATTTCAAGATTTTCGAACTTCGATACAGGCAAACGGCGTTTGGACCCGACTGCTGTCGGACCGGGCATTTTTCACCGTGCAAATGCGACCCCTTTTTGGTTGCATTGAAGCCAGGTGCACTTTTGTCGCGCGCGCTGAATTTCCCGGTAGCCCTGTTGTCATCAAAGCCGGTTAGTTCGAATGTGCCTCATTTGAGTTCGGTGAAGTGATGCCACAGATGACACTAGGGGTGCCAAATTAGCACCATTTTTTGGAGTGGCTCGAAGGGCACCAAACTCACGCCATTTTTATGGAATGGTGTTAGGGGTGCAAAAATATCACTATTTTATGGAATGGCGATAGGGGCACCACACTTGCACCATTTTTGGAATGGCAGTAGGGGCGCTAAACTAGGGTTGGGACAATATGACTTTCGATATCAATATTCAATATCGATATTTTTTCTGAAACTCGATATTCGATATCGATACAATATGGACCCTCGATATTTGATATGAAAATATGCTCGATATTTGATATCAATATTTCGATATTTTCACATTTTCCTTTTGGTATAGCAGGGCATATTTCAAATAGCAGATTGTAATTCCATTTGGACACAAACATACCGTATTTCCTCGAAATACCCCCGGGGGGTATTTCGAGGAAATACGGTAAGTGATGATTTCGCCAAAAAGTCCTTTTTTATGTCGACTGAAAGGAAGCGTTGGGAAAATGGATGATTTGGAGAAATATTATTATTTTATTATTCTCCGAAAATGTTTAAATCTTTCTGGAAAGAATATAAATGCGAAAAGATAAATAGATTTTTTAATATTTTTTAATATTTTTTTATATTTTTTGAAAAATCTCATGATATTATGAGATCTTATGAGTTGACAGACTGCATCCATACAACGCATTAACTCGAATTTTGAGGAAAAAATAACTCCCCCTTCGAAAAGCGCCCCCCCCCCCCCTTGAATAGCTATGCCCTCAAAAACTTCTGACGAAAAAATTACTCCCCTGGGAACTTATTCCAGGATTTAGGGTACTTAGAACTATCTGATAGATTATTTTTCTTCTCTCAGCGTGGAAGCGCGACCGCCGCTGGTAAATATCGACGCGCAAATAGAATGTAGCTTTCTGCGAGACGATGTGTACAGCGCCGTTATCACCGTGGTAAACATGGAAAAGTGCGAAGTTGGAAACGTGAGGTATGCTTTTCCATTTTCCTGTAATTTTACCACTTCCGCACCCCCGCACCCCCCCCCCCCCGCTGCAGATTGAAAGCCGAATCCCTGGTCAATGGAGTGCCAATTACCAATGATGATACGAGCCCCGCAAAAGTTCTTTTCCTGGATCCACAGATAAATGCATATTGTAATCAGCTGAACTTTGATTTGGCACCGATACAAGCAGGGCATACATCTCAGACAAGTGTGCATTTGAGTGCGGTCGCTGAGGGGTCGTATACTATTCAGTTTTCGGTTTGTGCTTTTAATGCAGCCCCCCCCCCTTCCCGGGGTGAGACTAAAAAAGTCCCGGAAAATGCAACTTTTCCTGTATATTTTTCGATGTTGCTTAAAAATTTTGCGCGCAAGCGCGGAATTCCTTACCCATGCATTGTATTTTCAACGGATCGGCACGCTGTAAACCAAAATCCTTAGAAAAGAACACATTTTTGCGAATTTTGCTGTATATGTATGCATATTTACATACATATAAAGCGGTTCCTGGCGCTGGCGCTCACGCCATTAGCGCCATGGCGTGGCTCCTTTGTATGGCGCTAGCGCCAAAACGCCTTACCGTCCCTATATAGGGAAAAATTTTAGGGGGGGGCTGAGCCCCCCCCCCCCCGTTCGCCGGCCCCCGTAAACAAGCAGCCCCCCCCCCGCTCAAAAATCCTGGATACGTCCCTGTTTTAATGTATTCGTGTCGGTCTGTCTACTGAAATGAATTTTATGATACACTATTGCAGCTGTTGCCGAGCTATCATTGACTTTCAGATTTCCTTCTAAATATGTACTGCAGTGTAGGGTTGGGAACCCGAACCTGATACCCGCACACTTTTTGGAACCGATAACCGATACCCGAACGCGACTCTACTACCCGATACCCGACCTCAATACCCGAAAACAGGGGTTTCCAAGATTTTGGCCCTCGCGGGGGCTGGATAGATGGCAAATCGCTCCTCCGGAGGGATAGACAGCTGAAAATTTTTCTGGGGGGGGCTGGCGGGGGCACAATATATAGGCTTTTTCAAGGTTAAGAAGGCAGAAAGGAGAAAAAATCGCTAAAAATCAGTTAAAAGTAGCCAAAAGTAGGTTTAAAATGGCTAATAATAGGTATATAACCATCCATACAGCCGGAAAGCACGATTTTGAAGGTGAAAAACTATAAAAATCGTGATTTTGAGCGAAAATTCGTCAAAATTTCTAAAAAAACCACTCCAGATAGACAGATAGCTGAGCCATTTGGGGGGGGGGGGTCTTTGGGGGTAGTAGACAAAAATTTTGCCTCGGGATAGATACATAGCTGAGCGGCCTCCGGGATAGATAGATAGCTGGCCGATTTGGGGGGGAGCTTCATTCACATTTGCAAAAAAATATTCAGTGGAAGGCAATTCATATAGCTGCCTATCCCTATGCCAAAATGGCTGCCAGAGTTTTTGGGTGCACTTGATTTCAGCAAAACATGCAAAAAATATGTTACACCATCTTTGGGTCCCAACAGGTGCAGCCATCACCCACTCTCCAAAATATCAGAACCATTAAGCTCAATTGCTACAACTGGAAATGATTACAAGATAAGAATCATTGAAACATATTTCTGCTAGGTTCACAGTGCAATTCCTTTGGCAGTTATTACCCAAGCATGTTGAGTTTAACTGTGGACCAATCATAATCAACCAAAAACATGTTTCACTATTTTTGGGGAACTCAGTCCCACAACAAATGGAGCTGTGTTTTTTTCATCACAATTCAATGGTCCTTCTTTTTTCATGGGTAATATGATTTTTTGGAAAAACTGCTACATCTCCATGTGTATTTGCACTTAGTAATACACATTGTGATAGATACACTATACCATGGTGTATTTTTGTTGTTCAATCCAATACCAGATGATTTTATTACCCGATAACTGACATTTTGACCTGAAAACCCGACCCGATACCCGACCTCAATACCCGAACCCGATACCCGCAAAATTTTTGGAACCGATACGCGACCCGAAATTTTTAGGACCCGATACCCGACCCGAAATTTTTAGGACCCGATACCCGAACCCGACAATTTTGAAATTCCCAACCCTACTGTAGTGTGGATATCTAATTTTAGCCCATTCACACATCCAAGGACGTTACCGGGGGGTGGGACACTTCCCCCCTTTCCCGGGTCAGACATAAAAGTTTGGCAGAGAATGACACTTTCCTCTAGTGTTTTTGAATGAAATTGATAGAAACATGCTTGAAAATTTTGACGAAAAAATCGCCCCCTTGAATAATTTCCCCCTCAAAAAAATAATTCCCCGGGGGAATTATTCGAGCAAATACGATAAGATTACCTGTTGTAGGTTGATTCTCTGACTTATTTTTCAGATCCTCTATGATGTCATCGAAATGTGTGGTGGTCAGAATTCTTCGTTTACCTGCTCAGTGCAGTGTTCCCGAGATTTCCAATGCATTGATCCTTTTGGTGCAAATTTCAAATTTTCTTCGCTGCGCGTTAGTGTTTTACATTATTACCTCGAATTCCCCCCCCCCCTTGAATAAACCCATACCATCGAATTTATCGCCCACCCCCCTCAAAATGGCCTGGGGAATTGATAATCCCCCTCGAAATACCCCCCTCTGGAATGATGTACATCATGTATGCAATATACATGATACAATATACATGATACAATGTACATGATGTTACTGCTAATTTGCATCGCAGCTACACATAGACTAGTTTTTTAAGCTATCTACGTTTTTATGTCCAAATATATCCTCTTTGGACACATTTATTACCTGTTTTGGGTACGCAAATGCCTACTATTTACTACGATCCTAACGAAAATTTCTGACGAAATAATATCTCCCTCGAATAAGCCCCCCCTCGAATTAACCTCCCTGAAATTTTTCTGGCGAAATAAATCCCATGGGGGTATTTCGATGTAATATTTCCAGTTAGTATGCTATCACCAGAACTCAGTGACATTTGACATGAAACATCATTCGTAGCGGGATTGAAACTGTATACCTGTATCATCGAATATCAAGTATTTTCCATGTCAAATGTTGATATGAAAAATTTTTTCATTGTCAGAAGTCGGCGCCAAAATATCGGTTGATCGTATCGGATATGGAACTCTTTCAGATTTGATATTATATCAAATATTACTGTGCCCACACACACTTACCGTATTACCTCGAAATACCCCCATGGGGGTTTATTCTTTCGCCAGCAAAATTTGAGGGGGGTTAATTCGAGGGAGGGGTTATTACTTCGTCAGAAATTTTCGTAAGGATCGTAGTAAAGAGTAGGCATTTTTGTACCCAAAACAGGTAATAAATGCGTCTAAATAGGATCTGTTTGGATTGGACATAAAAACGTTTATTGCTACACAAACAAGTCTATGTCTAGCTGCGATACAAATAAGCAGTAATAAATACATCATGCATACATGATGTACATGGTCGGGCTGAAAAGTCCCCGGGCAGTGCTCGCCATTCGCGCTTGGGGTAAGCTACAGTCATAAAATTTGGACAGGTTAAGATATCAGGTGTTTTGAGTTTTCACCCAAAATTTCAACCCTCTAGCTCCACCCACTGCGGAACTGTGGGGGTAACAATTATGGTCATTTTGTACTGATGTACAAATGGTGCTCTAGCTCAATGCTGCTTTAAGTTGTGATCATGAAACTTTGGCTAGTGTGAGCCACCAGTGTTGGCAATGTGCCAGCACTAACCAGCATTAACTATGATATCATGAGCCTAGTCCATATTGTCATTACTGTTACTACTCTCACTACCAAATTCATCATTCTGCCTCTCCCTCTCAAAATAGCCCCCCTTGGAGTCTACTCACTGCTGTTGAACACAAGTAATGTGTCCACTACACATTAGTAATTAAACATAGGGGAATTTTATCCACATAATTCATTTACTGCACAGTACAAAACAACATTAAAATCACTGCAATACAACATGATCTCAGATGATCACCAAAAACATCAATCACAGTTCCCACGTTTCTTGCACATCACCCTGATCTGTATATTAATTTTACCTTAAGCAATCATGTGTATGAAAGTGTTGAATACTATCAGCACATTGCCAACCCTGATGGCTTACACTAGCCAAAGTTTCATGATCACAACTTAAAGCAGCATTGAGTTGGAGCACCATTTGTACATCAGTACAAAATGACCGAAATTGTGACCCCCACAGTTCCTCCGTGGGTGGAGCTAGGGGGGTGAAATTTTGGGTGAAAACTCAAAACACCTGATATCTTAACCTGTCAAAATTTTTTGACCGTAGCTCACCCCTAGCGCAAATGGCGAGCACTGCCCGGGGACTTTTCAGCCGGACCATGTACATCATTCTGGAGGGGGGGGGGGCTAGGGGGGTTTATTATTTCCCCAGCCCATTTTGAGGGGAGGGGGGTAATTCGAGGTAATACGGTATTTTCAAAATCGGAATAAAAACGTTCAAAACTAGTGTGTGTATTGTATTTCTGAATGTACGACAAAAGTGCCGACTTTCGCTACGCATAAGTCCACGCGCATTTAAACCCCGATTCACA
>OZ038450.1:21199259-21354820 GCA_964036195.1 Sphaerolaimus hirsutus | reverse complement strand
AAACCCATTATACCATTGAATAGCCCGTGTCGAAAAGTACCCCCATGCAAATTTTCAGATCAAATGGTTGAGTTGGGAGGAAGTTATTACACATTTTCTTTTCTAGGCGGTGTTGTTGTTGTTGTTGTTGTTGTTGTTCTTCATCTTGTTCTCCCGACAATCTTCAAACTGCAATAACTTCCTTGAAACACGACCGATTTTCATGGTTGATGGCTCATATGAAAGAGCATATGATGCCATTTCTTATTTTCGGGAATTTTATTCACAGGCTCCGCCCACTTTGGGACGGTATCTGTTTGAAATTTTCAAACCTCAATAAATTTAAAATTTGAATACAAATGCGGCAATAAAAAAAATTTGTTGATGTGCGCCATGACTAGAGCTTTCAAATGAGCCAATTTTTGGCAATTTTGGTACAGATTTACAAAAGTTATTCAAGTTTGCTTATTTTGCATAAAATGCGCAAACATGCCTGAACTACTGCTTGATGTGATACTGAGCATGTGACCTTGCATGGTGATTACTATCAAGTCATAAATGTCTAGTGGTTAATGTCAAGTCAAATGTCAGGTTATAAATGTCAAGTCAAATGTCAAGTGATAGATGTCAAGTGATAAAATATCAAGTGATAAAATATCAAGTCAAATATCAAGTGATAAATGTCAAGTGGTAGATTTTAAGTGAAATGTCAAGTGATAAATGTCAAGTGATAGATGTCAAGTGATAAATTTCAAGTGATAAATTTCAAGTGAAATGTCAAGTCAAATGGCAAGTGACAAATTTCAAGTCAAATGTCAAGTGACAAATTTCAAGTCAAATGTCAAGTTTAATGTCAACTCATAAATGTCAAGTCAAATATCAAGTCATATGTCAAGTCAAATTTCAAGTGATAAATGTCAAGTCAAATTTCAAGTGAGAAATGTCAAGTCAAATGTAGAGTTTAATGTCAAGTGATAAAATATCAAGTCAAATGTCAAGTTATAAATGTCAAGTCTCAAGTCAAGTCAAATGTCAAGTGATTAATGTCAAGGTGAATATAAAGTGATAACTTTCAATTGAAATGTCAAGTCAAATGCCAAGTGAAGAAATTCAAGTGAAATGTCAAGTAATAAATTTCAAGTGAAATGTCAAGTCAAATGTCAAGTTCAATGTCAAGCTTAATGTCAAGTGATAAATGTCATGTCAAATGTCAAGTTTAACATCAAGTGATAAATTTCAAGTGAAATGTTATGTGTAATGCCAAGTGATAAATGTCATGTCAAATGTCAAGTAATATGTCAAGTATCAATTTTCAGGTGATACCTGTCAAGTTGTTTATGTCAAGTGAAAACTATCAGGTGAAAAAATGGCAAGCAGTTCATGTCAAGTCATAAATATCAAATGATGCCATTCAGTCATAAATGTCAAGTGGTTTATGTCAAGTTATTGTCAAGTGGGTAATTTCAAGTCATAAATGTCAAGTGATAACTTTCAGGTTCTAAATATCATGTTGAAAATCTTTTGAATCTTAGTATTTGGCTTCTTCTTGACTATAGATTGTATTGCTCAGTGCCACATTTGACATTTGCTTGATTTGCAATAACTTATAAAATTTGGGCCTGTGGCCCTCAAAAAGAAGTATATCCCATAAAAAATGGCTAAAGCCAACAAAAAGTGGACGCTGCACCTGCACATGTGTATGCTTTTGAATGCACAAAAGTAATATATCATATACCATGCCATTTTCTGTATCTTCAATGATTGCAGCACTGACACAGCTCACACTGCCATGCAAAAGTTTGGTGAAATTGTTTCTTGTGATGCAGTTTGCTGTGTTGATAGCCTATATTATTAGCATTTGTATACATTTCCCTTGATATACACCTTTTGATAGCTCGATAAGAAAATGGCATGGTATATGATATATTACTTTTGTGCATTCAAAAGCATACACATGTGCAGGTGCAGCGTCCACTTTTTGTTGGCTTTAGCCATTTTTTATGGGATTTTGGCTCATCACATATCGAATGTTCATGACTTAAAGTAAAAGATAAAGATAAAAAAGTTGTTTTACAAAAAAAGCTTTGAAAAACCATCTCATGAAAAACCATCCGACCATCCCTGATTTCTATCATTTTTGAATCCTTCTCTTATTAAACCCGGCCACATTTAACATCTGTGCTCGCAGGCGGACTCTTCAACAGAATCGCTGGGCCAGTTGGCGCTCAAATTGCGCCACTGCGGCGTGACCGACCTTTCCGCCAATATTATCACGTTGGTCGCGTCCGGCGCGCAGCACTTCAAGCGATACAAGTGCAATAGAATGAGGTTGAGATTGGTTCTGATCAGCGCCGATGAGTATATGATTTTGGGGCAATATGGCAAGGGGGCTCAGGTGTTCGCACAGGTGGGCGGGATACTGTTGGTGCGATGATTCCAGAGTTGTTCAAATTGCTGAACTTTTTGAAAGTATATGTGTATGTGAAATACCTTTTTACTCACCCCTGTGTACAGAAAATGTAAAATACCTATTTATCCGTACTCATGAGTACATGTGAGTAAAATACTTTTCTCAGTAAAATGTAAAAGCAAGTACTTTTCCCTCGGAGAATGTAAAAGTGAGTACTTTTTTCATAGAGTATGTAAAAGTGGGTACTTTTTAATGTAAAATGTAAAAGTGACTACGTTTTACATGTGAAAGCGATTTTTACCTGAAAGATATAACAGATGTCGTTTTAAATGTTTATTAAAAATTTCAATTTGACATTTCTGAAATACATTTGATGTGCATGTGTACGTTTCAAAAGTACGCGTACAGGTGAGTACAGGTACTATTTAAAATTAGATGTAAATGTACGTACTTGAGTATATTTCTGTATTTTTCGAGTAAATGTAAATACATTTTAACAACTGTGGATGATTCACTCTTTCACTTTCTCTTGGAACATTTAGACAGTTGGTTTTCATACCGCCGTGCCTTGATCGATGCCTCAAAAATTCTCTTGCGCTCAGATAATTTGGGAGCTGCGTCAGGAGCGTTGGTGGTCACTATTGGTACCGCCTTATTTTGGCGCGCTGAAGTGTGCATTTTGTACTGGCGCACTGCGGGAATATGTCACGCTGTGTATGGAGATACTCAATCCACAGGTCAATCGTAGAATACCGTATTTGTTTGAAAAATTCCCTTCCTTGAATAACCCCCCTCTTGAATAATTCCCCGTGTTAGATGAGTGAGGAAAAATAATCGGTCCTTAAAGCATTGAATCAATCTGTTGTGTTTAATTTGAACAGAATTGACATTTTAAATATACTGTTAATAAAGCCTATTTAGTGAAATGAATTTATATAAACATGACTGAAATTTTTTACGAAATTATAATTCCTCTTAAATAATTCCCCCTCAAAAAATTCTGATGTAAAAAACATTCCCGGAGCAAATACGTTATTCGTTTTGAATCTGCATTCTTGATAAGTAAAGCCACTGACATTCACTTCTGCCGTGTTTTCAGACGGTCGGCCGGCTGCTGCCCGCTGCAGACCGCGATCGCATTGAAGACAACTTTTACTCTCTGATTCACTCGGCTAGAATTCCGGTGCCCGAGCCGCAACTTGATGAATCTGATGCTTATCAGGCAAGTTCGATTTTGTGTGACATCATCATCGAATTTTAATAAATTTAAAGTTCCATCCAGGCGAACGGCGTTTGGACCCGACTGCTGTCGGACCGGGCATTTTTCACCGTGCAAATGCGACCCCTTTTTGGTTGCATTGAAGCCAGGTGCACTTTCGTCGCGCGCGCTGAATTTCCCGGTAGCCCTGTTGTCATCAAAGCTGGTTGGTTCGAATGTGTCTCATTTGAGTTCGGTGAAGTGATGCCACAGATATGACACTAGCTAGGGGTGCCAAATTAGCACCATTTTTGGAGTGGCACGAAGGGCACCAAACTCACGCCATTTTTATGGTGTTAGGGGTGCCAAAATATCACTATTTTATGGAATGGCGATGGGGGCACCACACTTGCACCATTTTTGGGAATGGCAGTAGGGGCGCTAAACTAGGGTTGGGACAATGGCCCTACACACACACACTAGTTTTCACCGTGACTGATGTGAAAACTGAAATGGCGACATGGCGACATTCAGCCTACTCATTTTGTATGCTTTATGTGTTTTAGTTTTCAAATTTTCAAGGCTTAACTATCATTTATTTAAACTCAAATTTGAATAAAATCAAATCATTCAACCGTGATTTTTAATTTGCATTTGAAAAAATTTCAGTTTTCACACGAAGTCACGGTGAAAACTAGTGTGTGTAGGCACATTATGACTTTCGATATCGATATTCAATATCGATATTTTTTCTGAAACTCGATATTCGATATTGATACAATATGAACCCTCGATATTCTATATGAAAATATGCTTGATATTTGATATCAATATTTCGATATTTTCGATATTTTGACATTTTCCTTTTGGTATAGCGGGGCATATTTCAAATAGCAGATTGTATTTCCATTTACTCACAAACATAGTTGATCATCTGTTACTGATATGTAAATGGGACAGGTGATTAAAAGAAGGTTCACAACAGTCAAAGTGGCACAAAACATGAAGAATTAAATTGGCAATCAATCAGGCAAAAAATTATTGGCTGACATGAAAGTTCATGCTTGAATCTAATTTATTAAGGGTATTTTGAAAACACAGCAGCATATCAGTGTTTTCTGGTTTCAAGTTTTTTGTTTGCTGGTCATAATATTCTCAGCTCAGCTGAATAGGTATTCAAAACCAGGGACGTAGCCAGGATTTTTGAGCGGGGGGGGGCTGCTTGTTTACGGGGGCCGGCGAACGGGGGGGGGCTCAGCCCCCCCCCCTAAAATTTTGCCCCTGTGGTAAGGGAATGGCGCCATGGCGCTGGCGCCATTTCGTAGGCGCGACGCCATGGCGCCCTTGGCGCTGGGATTGGCTCCAAAACAGATGTTTATGTCAATGGTACACCCCTAGCGTCGCTCCATTTAAATTATGTACTTTGGCACCCATAGCACCACTGCACAAAAATGGCAAAATTTGGGTGCCCCTAGCACCACTATGAAAAGGGCATGATTTTGGAGCCCCAAGTGCCACTCCATTTCAATGGTGCAAGTTTGGCCCCCCTAGCACCCCCACCCATAAAAATGGTGCTAGTTTGGTGCTCCCAGTCCATAAAAATGGCATGACTTTGGCACCCATGGCACCATTCCATAAAAATCACATGTTTATGGAGTAAATGTTTACACGTGGAGTTATTGGAAATTTATGCCTAAAAAGTCAACATAAAAACCTATATTTTTGACAGAATTCACCACTTATAATGCTATCCCATGGTTCCGCAGCCATTTTATGGCTATATATAACATCACAAAGTACTGTAACAAAGTCATGGTCCCAAACCTCCCCCCCCCGCGGATATACCGTATTACCTCGAAATACCCCCACGGGGGTTTATTTTTTCGCGAGCAAATCTTGAGGAGGGTTAACTCGAGGGGGGGGGGGTTATTATTTCGTCAGAATATTTCGTAAGGATCGTAGTAAAAAGTAGGCATTTGCGTACCCAAAACAGGTAATAAATGTGTCCAAACAGTATAAATTTGGACATACAAACGTAGATAGCTACACAAACTAGTCTATGTACGTGTAGCTGCAATGCAAATTAACAGTAATATATACATCATGTACATTGCATACATGATGTACATCATTCCGGGGGTGGGTATTTAGAGGGGGTCTATTTTTTCCCCCACCCATAATTCAAGGGGGGATAATTCGAGGTAATACGGTAAATGTAGTTAGGGGAGGGGGGGGGGGGTAAATTCCCCAAAGTTTAAGACTTTCATTCAGTGTACTTGTCCAAAATTTCCAAACCTGATCAATCCAACTTAAACCTGATAAATCTATCTTATCTTAATCTTACCAGTAGCTCAAGTACTTATTCCAGTAAATTGAAATCTGCTCAAACCGACTTAGCAGTTTTTTAAATTCGCAAATGTGTATTGGCTTATTTCCAAAATTTTCCAAAACAGCAACGTTTGCCACTCTCAATCGTACTCATACACAGGATGTACCCCGTTATCTTTACGAGTGCAGTTGCGCAATTGGCTCTCGCGCCCTATCACGTGCATTCACGCATTGACCATTTTGTTGGAACCTAGCCAACTTTTGACGAAATTGGTTGAAAATGATTCGAAACGTTTGATTCTGCCACCAAATGGCAGCGTTGTCCAAATTGATTTCGACGTGAAAGTGGACCAGAATTTAGTTGGCAGTTGTGTCAGCGTGAGTTCTTTCCTTGTCTGGACGGACATAATGCTATACAATGAATTATACCATATTTTGCTGAATAAGGCCACGTTAAAAATTGTGTACCAAATTAACCAAAGGTGAGACCAAGTGATGTGATGAGAGGAAAAACTTAATGAATGTTCGTTTATTCAGATGGAATATGGTAGATGTCATTGTTAAGTGACATGTCAGTAAACTATATTTAGGTTATCCCCGATTATAAGAATCGGGAATATAAACGCAAAATTCAAACGCTATCTCAGGTCGCATCGATAGCTTTGGAATTGGGCCAAAGAGGGTCTCACTTATGTGGTTCCATCCAATGGGAGGGTTCAGGCGCACCTAGCGTGAAATCCGTCAAACAGGAATATTTGAGTGCTGGAAATTTAGCAAATAGCAAACAATATTGTTCGATTGACTGCACTGATATAGTGGATAAAGTCTTGTGAGTTTTAGGCTTTTAAATGTCTTTGTTCTATTGAGAGCTTCTATTAAAATAAAGGTTTAATAGCAGTTAGGGTTGGGAATTTCAAAATTTTCGGTTCCGGTTCTCGGTTCTAAAAAATTTCGGTTCGATTCTCGGTTCTCGGTTCCTTGGAAAAACATTTGGCATTTTTGATGACATTTTACTTTACTGGTTTCACTTGACTAACTCATCTTTTGAACCATTAGAGTTGTAAATGATAACTTACAAGTGACCAGGTTATGCTTTTTGCAGCTTTGGGGTGAGCTTTCCAATGGAAAAACTCAAAAAAAACTTTCCTGTGTTTCCGTGTTTCTGTGTTTTTGTGTTCTCCGATAAAAAACTCATGTGAGTTTTGAGTTTTTCTAAAATTGTAAAACAAAAAAACTGTAATTGTAATTGTTCAATTTATGTGCTTTTCCCATCATTGGTGTGTACTCATCATTTTATTGTTGTTGGACAGTTTATGAGTTGACAGACTGCATCCATACAACTCTAATTAACTCTAATTTTGAGGAAAAATATCTCACCCTTCGAATAGCGCCCCCCCTTGAATAACTATGCCCTCAAAAACTTCTGACGAAAAAATTACTCCCCTGAGAACTTATTCGAGGATTTAAGTGTACTTAGAACTATCTGATAGATAATTTTTCTTCTCTCAGCGTGGAAGCGCGACCGCCGCTGGTAAATATCGACGCTCAAATAGAATGTAGTTTTCTGCGAGACGATGTGTACAGCGCCGTTATCACCGTGGTAAACATGGAAAAGTGCCAAGTTGGAAACGTGAGGTGTGCTTTTCCATTTTCCTGTAATTTTTCCACTTCCGCACCCCCCGCACCCCCCCCCCCCCCCCCGCTGCAGATTGAAAGCCGAATCCCTGGTCAATGGAGTGCCAATTACCAATGATGATACGAGCCCCGCAAAAGTTCTTTTCCTGGATCCACAGATAAATGCATATTGTAATCAGCTGAACTTTGATTTGGCACCGATACAAGCAGGGCATACATCTCAGACAAGTGTGCATTTGAGTGCGGTCGCTGAGGGGTCGTATACTATTCAGTTTTCGGTTTGTACTTTTAATGTATTCTGTCTACCTAGATAGTAGATAGATAGTTCTGTCTACTGAAATGAATTTTATGATACACTATAGCAGGTGTTGCCGAGCTATCATTGACTTTCAGATATTCACTTAAATATGTACTGCAGTGTAGGGTTGGGAACCCGACCCGACCCGACCCGAACCCGAACCCGATACCCGCACACTTTTTGGAACCGATACCCGATACCCGAACCAGACTCTACTACCCGAACCCGATACCCGACCTCAATACCCGAACCCGCACTCAATACCCGAAAACAGGGGTCTCCAAGATTTTGGCCCTCGCGGGGGCTCGATAGATAGCAAATCGCTCCTCCGGAGGGATAGATAGCTGAAAATTTTTCTGGGGGGGCTGGCGGGGGGACAATATATAGGCTTTTTCAAGTTTAAGAAGGCAGAAAGGAGAAAAAATCGCCAATAATCAGTTAAAAGTAGCCAAAAGTAGGTTTAAAATGGCTAAAAATAGGTATATAACCATGCATATAGCCGGAAAGCACGATTTTGAAGGTGAAAAACTATAAAAATCGTGATTTTGAGCGAAAATTCGGGCAAAATTTCTCAAAAACCACTCCAGATAGATAGATAGCTGAGCGATTGGGGGGGGGTCTTTGGGGGTAGTAGACAAAAAAAGTTCAGATCTGATTTTATTATGTACTGCATGTTTTCATTCACAAAATTATTCAGTGGAAGACAATTCATATAGCTGCCTATCCCTATGCCAAAATGGCTGCCAGAGTTTTTGGGTGCACTTGATTTCAGCAAAACCTGCAAAAAATATGTTACACCATCTTTGGGTCCCAACAGGTGCAGCCGTCACCCACTCTCCAAAATAACAGAACCATTTAGCTCAATTGCTACAACTGGAAATGATTACAAGATAAGAATCACTGAAACATATTTCTGCTAGGTTCACAGTGCAGCTCCTTTGGCAGTTATTACCCAAGCATGTTGAGGTAAACTGTGGACCAATCATTATCAACCAAAAACATGTTTCACTATTTTTGGGGGACTCAGTCCCACAACAAATGGAGCTGTGTTTTACATCACAATTCAATGGTCCTTCTTTTTCCATGGGAAATATGATTTTTTTGGAAAAACTGCTACATCTCCATGTGTATTTGCACTTAGTAATACACATTGTGATAGATACACTATACCATGGTGTATTTTTGTTGTTCAATCCAATACCAGATGATTTTAATACCTGATACCCAACAATGCTATTACGCGATACCCGACAATTTTATTACTCGATACCTGACATTTTGACCTGAAAACCCGACCCGATACCCGACTTCAATACCCGAACCCGAACCCGATACCCGCAAAATTTTTGGAACCGATACCCGACCCGAAATTTTTAGGACCCGATATCCGAACCCGACAATTTTGAAATTCCCAACCCTACTGTAGTGTGGATATCTAATTTTAGCCCATTCACACATCCAAGGACGTTACCGGGGGTGGGACACTTCCCCCGTTTCCCGGGTCAGACATAAAAGTTTGGCAAAGAATGACACTTTCCTCTAGTGTTTTTGAATGAAATTGATCGAAAAATGCTTGAAAATTTTGATGAAAAAATGACCCCCTTGAATAATTTTCCCCTCAAAAAATAATTCCGCGGGGGAATTATTCGAGCAAATACTATAAATTTACCTGGTAAATTTGTAGGTTGATTCTCTGACTTATTTTTCAGATCCTCTATGATGTCATCGAAATGTGTGGTGGTCAGAATTCTTCGTTTACCTGCTCAGTGCAGTGTTCCCGAGATTTCCAATGCATTGATCCTTTTGGTGCAAATTTCAAATTTTCTTCGCTGCGCGTAAGTGTTTTACGTTATTACCTCGAATTACCCCCCCCCCCCCCAGTGGCGTAGCCAGGGGGGGGGCGGGGGGGCGGCCGCCCCCCCCCCCTTCCCGGGCCAGACAGAAAAGTTGCGAGGAATGACACTTCTATGGCGATTTTATAGGTCGACGGCAAAAATTCTGCGCGCAAGCGCGCATTTCACACCTCCAAATTTCTGTCACACTTATTTGCGTCTCAGAGGTGTAAAATACCACTTAAAATTGCTAAATTTTGCACCAATTTTCATACATTTAGGTACAATTTTGTTCTATTGTAGCCACTGGCGCCAACGCCATCGCCATGGCGCGGCGCCTACAAATGGCGCCAGCGCCATACGTCCATTCCGCTATCGTTTTAGGCAAAATTTTAGGGGGGGGGCGGCGCCCCCCCCCCGTTCGCCGGCCTCCGTACAATCCGCCCCCCCCCGCTCAAAAATCCTGGCTACGCCACTGCCCCCCCCACTTGAATTAACCCATACCATCGAATTTATCGCCCCCCCTCAAAATGGCCTGGGGAAATAATAATCCCCCTCGAAATACCCCCCTCTGGAATGATGTACATCATGTATGCAATAAACATGATACAATATACATGATACAATGTACACGATGCTACTGCTAATTTGCATCGCAGCTACACGTCATAGACTAGTTTGTGTAGCTATCTAAGTTTTTATGTCCAAATATATCCTTTTTGGACACATTTATTACCTGTTTTGGGTACGCAAATGCCTACTATTTACTACAATCCTTACGAAAATTTCTGACGAGATAATATCTCCTCCCTCGAATAAGATAAGCCCCCCCCTCGAATTAACCTCCCTGAAATTTTTCTGGCGAAAAAATAAACCCCATGGGGGTATTTCGAGGTAATATTTCCAGTTAGTATGTTATCACCTGAACTCAGTGACATTAGACATGAAACATCATTCATAGCGGGATTGAAACTGTATACCTGTATCATCGAATATCAAGTATTTTCCATGTCAAATGTTGATATGAAAAATTTTACCATTGTCAGAAGTCGGCACCAAAATATCGGTTGATCGTATCGGATATGGAATTCTTTCAGATTTGAAGTTATATCAAATATTACTGTGCCCACACACACTTACCGTATTACCTCGAAATACCCCCATGTGGGTTTATTCTTTCGCCAGCAAAATTTGAGGGGGTTAATTCGAGGGGGGTTATTATTTCGTCAGAAAATTTCGTAAGGATCTTAGTAAAGAGTAGGCATTTTTGTACCCAAAACAGGTAATAAATGCGTCTAAATAGGATCTGTTTGGATTGGACATAAAAACGTAGATTGCTACACAAACAAATCTAGGTATGTGTAGCTGCGATACAAATAAGCAGTAATAAATACATCATGTACATTGTATACATGATGTACATCATTCTGGAGGGGGGGGGGCTAGGGGGGTTTATTATTTCTTCAGCCCATTTTGAGGGGGGGGGGGGTAATTCAAGGGGGGTAGGTAATACGGTATTTTCAAAATCGGAATCAAAACGTTCAAAACTAGTGTGTGTATTGTATCTCTGAATGTACGACAAAAGTGCCCACTTTCGCTATGCATAAGTCCACTCGCATTAAACCCCGATTCACAGTGTGAAGAAATCGATGTTTTGCTGGCCGAAGAAACATGTATCCTCAATGCGGAATTAACCTGCTTAACACCAAACAAAGTTCTACTCGAATCTATTACGTTTGAGCTGGTTCGTTTCATTTAGCTATTTTTTAATGCTTGATCGATAAATCTGCATACGTTTTTTTCCTTTCGCAGGCCGATTTTCTCACATGCGATACTCCGCAAATGATCACACAGCGGGCGAATGGTTTGTAAAATGTAACTCGTAGTTGTTGTTTTTTACCTGTGCAGTATCTAGATCTCTACCTATATTTCATTTAAAATACGCTGTGGTATTTTTGGCGCGGTAGGCATGATTTAGTTGAACAGCGATGGAATGGCACCCAGAAAACGTATTTGCAGCGTAGTTGAAAATTATTTTTGTTATTAGTGATAGCTACGCAGCGGTGTATACTATGCTACTATGCACGGCACGTTTTTCCGCGCCCTTTTTGAGCGTTGGCTGTTTTTTTTCAAATGCGCCGTGCAACTTTGTGCTCGGCGCAATCTCTATTTCCCGTTTGTTACTATTTATAAGTGTATTTAGGTGGTCTAGAAAATGGCCCCTTTTTCCTTTCAGTTGATGGCCATTTCTTTTTTGTGTGTGATTTACCGTATTACCTCGAATTATTCCCCCTTGAATTGACCCCCCCTTCAAAATGGGCTGGGAAAATAATACCCCCCTCGAAATACCCCCTCCGGAATGATGTACATCGTGTATGCAATGTACATGATGTATTTATTACTGCTAATTTGCATTGCAGCTACACATAGACTAGTTTGTGTAGCTATCTACGTTTTTAAGTCCAAATATTCTCTGTTTGGACACATTTATTACCTGTTTTGGGTACGCAAATCCCTACTTTCTACTACGATTCTTACGAAAATTTTCGACGAAATAATACACCCCCTCCCCTCGAATCAGGGGTCTCCAGGATTTTGGCCCTCGCGGGGGCTGGATAGATAGCAAATCGCTCCTCCCGAGGGGTAGATAGCTGGAAAAATTTTCTGGGGGGGGGGCTCGCGGGGGCAAAAAGGAGAAAAAATCGCTGGTAATTGGTTAAAAGTGGCTAAAAGTAGGTTTAAAATGGCCAAAAACAGGCATATAACCATGCATATAGCTGGAGAGCACGATTTTGAAGGTGAAAAACTATAAAAAGGTGCGAAAATTAGTGATTTTGAGCGAAAATTGGGGGAAAATTTCTCAAAAACCACTCCAGGTAGATAGATAGCTGAGCGATTTGGGGGGGGGGTCTTTGGGGGTAGTAGCCAAAAATTTTGCCTCGGGATAGATAGATAGCTGAGCGGCCTCCGGGATAGATAGATAGCTGGCGGATTTGGGGGGGGGGGGCAGCCCCCCCCCCCTAGGAGAGCCCTGCCTCGAATTAACCCCCTCCCCTCGAAGTGTCCCCCCTTCAAATTTTGCTGGCGAAATAATAAACCCCATGGGGGTATTTCGAGGTAATACGGTATTTTAGTAATTTCAGGGTTTTTTCTCGAAACTTGCAATTTTTAGTTGACATGGAGCGCGACAACTGCTTTATTGGAAACTTGGCCGTCAAAGGTAATAGAATACAAAAAACTGATGGTTCTTTTGGTCACCTGTTATACACATGGAAACGGTCAGTTCCGGGCACATCTATTCTTATTTTCAACCCGTTTAAGACTGCGCGACTATTGGCAACGGTATTTTGGGGCCAGTTCACGAAGATTGAGAAGTGAGAAGTAAATTGGCAAATGTGAGGTGAAATGGCAAAAGCGAGGGGAATTGTGAAGTAAAATGGCAAAAATTACTTATTATTATTTTTTACTTCACTTTTGCCATTTTACTTAGCTTTTGCCATTTTACTTCTCAATTTGCGGAACTGGCACCAGAACGTATACAGGGGGCGGGGTTTTCGCAGCCATTTAAATGTTTTTTTCAGGGTTCAGCAATGGTCAATACACAGCGATTCAGCAACGTTATGGCATGTAGTGCCAACAGTGAAACAACGTGTTGACAAGGCATTGTCAACACGTTGTTTCGCTGTTGTCTCGATGTGTCATAATGTTGTTTCAATGCTGGGTTTGTGCGCGTCACAATTGAAGCATGCATTTACATGCTGTGGGACGATGTTGTCCAACCCTGAAAATTTACGTCAGAACGTTGTTTTCAAGTTGGTGGAAATGTTGTAAACACGTTGGCATTACATGTCATAACGGTGGTGAATCGCTGTGATAGTCTCAATAGCCCTACAAATGTACCCAAATCTGTGCTGTGTGCCGTTTTTTAATTAAAATCACATATGTAAGTATGGTACTTGATTTTTTACCAACTGATTTCAAAAAGATCTGGTTTAAAAAAAATCAAAATTGACTTTTTCCAACCATCGACATACAGGATGCGGCAATTGAGACTGACACTTTAAATTTTGAATACCGTATTTCCTCGAAATACCCCCCCCCCCTCGAAATACCCCCCCCCCCCCTCGAAATACCCCCCCTCAAAATGGACACTATGAACTTATAAACCCCCCCCCCTCGAAATACCCCCCCCCCAAATTTAGTGTACAAGTCTTTAGAGTCTTATAAATGGCGATTTTTGTTGCATTTTCGACGTCTGCGTACGTTTCAGACGACAATTTAGTACTTGGTTTTCAAAAAATTTCTGGCGAAATAATAAACCCCCCCTCGAAATACCCCCCCCCTCGTTTAACCCCCCCTCAAAATTCTCACTCTGAAACAATAAACCTCCCGGGGGTATTTCGAGGAAATACGGTAACTTGACACTGGGTGGTCGGATGAAAGTCAAAGATTATGTGAAAGTTGACAACTAAATAGGAAATGTTTCCACAAAATATGGCTGCGATAGCTCCACTCGGTTACAAGTTATTCACGCAAATGCTTTTTTGTTACTTAACCACCACCTCGTGATAGGGTTCAAACGGGATCGGAATCGGGGTAGTTCTTTAAGTTTAAATGCTTAAGTGCGTGCGCGCCACTAATCCGCCTCAAGGACGTAGCCAGGGGGGGGCGGGGGGGCGGCCGCCCCCCCCCCTTCCCAGGCCGGACCAAAAAATGTGCCGGAAATGTCACTTTCAGAAGACGATTTTGTCGACAGTTTGAAAAAATTTTGCGCGCAAGCGCGCATTTTCCCTCCACAACATCTATTTTCGGCTGACCGGTCACCGCGGCCTCAAAACCAGTGAAAATGGACACCATTCGTGTCCATGTCGCTGTATATGCCTGTAAAATACAGACATATACTGCTGTTTTGGCGCCATGGGCTGTTTTGGCGCCATGGCGTGGCGCCTACGAATGGCGCCAGCGCCATAGCGCCATTCCCCTACTACAGGGGTAAAATTTTAGGGGGGGGGGGGCGCCGCCCCCCCCCTTCGCCGGGCTCCGTATACAATCCGCCCCCCCCGCTCAAAAATCCTGGCTACGTCCCTGATCCGCCTTGCCGATAAGAAAATCGGTGGCCGCTTGCGTAATTGATCGTAAAGCGAGGTGGTCGTAAAGCGACGAGTGGTATTGGTGTTCGCTTGAACTTATTTGTGTTTGCTTGAATAACTTTTGAACCGGTAAAGCGGTCGCAGTCATATTTGGTGGAAACCTTTCCTATTTAGTTATTATTGTTCACCTAAATTTTGATTTTCATCCGACCACCCAGAGTCAAGTTATTTAAAATCTCAAGTGTCCATCTAAATTGCCGCACCCTGTACGTAAATAGAAAAAAATAGATATATTTATGATATATAAACCAGTCTGCCAAATCCGTGGATGCGTCCCAGACTGTCACATAGGATCGAAGTGTTCTCGCAGTTCCACTGCCCCGACCCTGGCACTTGCACCAAAAGCACTGCAAAAAACCTTCCAATTTGCGGCGCCGGCTTTCATTCTGCGTGCTTTCAAAATGAGATGCATTTATGGCGCACCAGTTTCATGTACTCACAGTTAGGGTTGGCCGATGTTTTTTTTAAAACGTTTTTTATTTAAAAAAACGTTGTTGTTTTTTAAAAAACATGACGTCCGAAATGTTTTTTTTATAAAAAAACATCGACCGAAATTTTTAGTACTAAGCACTAGGTATTTTGCAAGATTTTTGCGCGCAAGCGCGCAATTTCACACACAAATTGACATTGGTGGTTGTTTTCATTGGTTTTGTGGCATTTTTAGTATCAAAGTATCCATTTATATATGCTACCATGGGTTAATAAGCCGTCATATGTCGGTGTAGTAAATAATATTGCGGTAATGTGCTTCCATGTACCTCCACAGTGTGTAACTTCATTCCCAAAGTAACAACCTCCTTTTATAACCTTGTTTCATCGCCATTCCATGCCAAACTTTACCTGAGGTCACGATCATTCGACTATAAGGCGATATAGGAACGATATGTCGACGAAAAATGGATATTTTTGACACAAATCACCACTTATAATGCTAACCCATGGCTCAACAGCCATTATATGGTCATATATAACATCACAGAGTATTGCCACTGTCTGATATACCTATATATGTTGCCACAAGGTCATATCTGGGAGCTTTTTAAAAAAAACGTTTTTTATTTTAAAAAAAACGTTCTTTACTAAAAAAAACGTTTTTTTTATTTTAAAAACATCGAGTTAAAAAAAACGTTTTTTTTCCAACCCTACTCACAGTATTTATCATTTTGTTCTTTGCTTCCAGCCCTGCCGGACCGTCAATAACGCACAGAGTGGACATAACCCCGAAAAATCCGTGCTCCATTAAAAAATGTCCAATTCTAATAACATGCGAGGGTCCAGATTACACTGATGGCAATATGCCAAGTGTTCGAAAACCGATGAAACTGACGTACACTGTGAGAACTGTCGTTGAGAAACCGCTGAACTTGATTTTGACACTTGATGCCGTTGACGCTTTTATGTTCAGTGGAAGGAAACAGGTTTGTTGTTCCGCCGGTTTTAGCATATCGATTTCTGTATTTTTTGCGTGAGCTCTTATTTTGGCAATTGATAATTTTACATCGGGTGAGTGCAGGTGTCTCCAGGATTTTGACCCTCACGGGGGTTCGTTGGACAGCAAATCGCATCAAAATAATTTTGGTGGGAAGTAGGGATGGAAAAAAACGTTTTTTCAACGACATGGGTTTTTTAAACGGTGTTTTTTTGCAAAAAGTGTTTTTTATAAAGACAAAAACGTTGTTTTTTTCTCTAAAGCTCCCAGATATGTTTATGAGTCAACATATACAGGTATATCAGACAGGTGACAGTACTTTGTCATGTTTTATATAGCCACAGAATGGCTGTAGAGCCATGGGATAGCATTATAAGTGGTGATTTCTTTCAAAAATATCCGTTTTATGTTAACTTAATCGCTTTTCTTCGTATATCGGCATTTGTCGAACGTTTGTGACTTCAATTAAAGTTGGGCATGGAATCAATAGTGTTTAAATTAGGTTACAATCGTGGGCTGATACATTGGCAGTTATTTTTCACACTGTACAAGTGTATGGGGGCACATTGATTAGATATTATATATACTCGGCGGACCGCAAAGTATGCGCTCAAAATTATTTATGTCTTGGTCGGTAACGCGCAGGATAACGAGCTGGATACTTATGTACCGTGTTTCTTCTAATAGAACGGCATACCTCCAATAGAACGGCACCTCCAATAGAACGGCAGGTTTAAGCACTTTTTTACACCCATGAAAAGAATAGAACGGCACCTCCAATAGAACGGCAGGCAGATATTACGTTGTAAGAGTACCAGAACACAAAAATATATGAGAAATTAGTGGTTAGAATATCCAGGCTGTTCAGAACTATGATTCAGTGGTTGTTTTCACATTTGGTTTTGTATCAATTGATGATCTGATAACAAAATGTCGATCATATCTCACTAAAAATACTATGTTCAAATGAAAATTGTGTGAAAAAGTTTGATGAAATAAATAGAATGGCAGCCTCCAATAGAACGCCACCTCCAATAGAACGGCAGGTAAAAAAGTTGACGAAAAAATAGAACGGCGCCGTTCTATTAGAAGATATACGGTATGCACTTTCACGACAAGAAAACAACTGAGTCTCATACAAATGAGGATTTTTTTCTCGTCATGTTTTTTTTTTTGCTCGAATTAGTTTAATTTTATGTATGATGACGTCATGATGGAGTGTTTCCTTCAGAAAAATGCATAGCATGCGGTCCGTCGAGTATGCTACACTCACATATCACGGCTTATTATGGCACAATAGCACAAACAAATAGGAGCTTTTACACTAAAAATGCTTTATAACTAGAGGCCAAACGGGATCCCGATCCCAAATCCCGCAAAATTTCGGGTAAAGTTTTTTTTTAAACAACAGCTTTAACAAAAAAAACCTAGTGGGGTTTTCCCGGGATATAGACTTTTTCAAGTTGTAGAAGGCAGAAAAGAAGGATTAATCGAAAAATAGGCTTAAAATATAGAAATAATTTAAAAGTACTCCCTAACCCCACTCACCCCCTGCAAAAAGCACCAAAAAGCTCAAACCTTGTGTTCCAACCTCACAGACGCGCGTGCAACTGCTGCCCGGCTGCATGCAGCACCTGCATTACGTCGTTTTCCCTCTGATGGCCGGCCACGCGGTCACGCCCACCTTCCGAATATCGCTGCCCGCTGATCAGGTGCCACTCCCACACCCTGTAAAATGTCAAATGTTATGCAAAGTGTCAAATGTCATGCAAAGTGTCAAAAGTCATGAAAAATTCCCTGTGAATGTCAAATGTCATGCAAAGTGTCGAAAGTAATAAAAAAATTCCCTGTCAAATGTCATGCTAAGTGTCAAAAGTCATGTAAAATGCTGTGTAAAATACCAAATTCGGTGCCATTTTACATAACATTTTACAGGGTCTGGGAGGGCTCCAGGGTGAATTTGCGGAACTTGGAGACGACATCATTCCGGTTGACGATTGGAGTAACATGGCGCAGAGAATGGTTACAAAAAGTGTCTTTTCTTTGGTCGGTTAGAGTGGCTGGGTTTGATCGAAATGGGGAACCAAAATTCAATATAAATATACTGGGTGCGGCAATTTAGACCTGCGCTCTAGATTTCGAATAACTTGTCACTGAGTGATCGGATTAATGTCAAATTTTGGGTCAACATTGACAACTCAACACGAAAGGATCCCTGAAAATATGGCTGCGATAGCTCTACTCGTTCACAAGTTATTCATGCGAACGCGTAATTGTCACTTTTCCACCACCTTGTGATATCATTCAAACGGATAGACTTTTCGGGACGGGTGTCGGCATCGGATTGTTTTTTTCTGTTTTTCTTTTCTGATTTTCTTTTAAGCTGCATGCCTAAATGCGTGCACGCCCGCCACCAATTCGCTATGCCCATAGGTAAGGAAATCGGCGGGCGCTTGCGTAATTGGTCGTAAAGCTAGGTGGTGGAAAAGTGACAATTACGCGTTTGCATCTATAACTTGTGAACGAGACTAGCTATCGCGACCATAATTTCAGGCGTCGTTTCCTATTTAGTTATTAATGTTGATCTAAAATTTGACATTAATCTGACCACCCAGTGAGAAGTTATTCGAAATCTAGAGCGCAGAAATTGCCGCACCCTGTAGACTTAAGGTGAAAAAAAGTCTAAGATGATGTTTAAGGTTGCATGTGCGTCGCGCAAGCATTGTCCCCGCACGGTTGAAAAACCTTCCAAATACAATGTCCAACGGCAGCTTAGCAACGATTGTCCTGCACACGCTAGTTGTCAATGACACCAAATGTCAACTAGTTCAGATCCCACTTGAAAGTTTGCTGACGATAACAATACCCATTTTTGTATACACGTATTTATCTCGTGGCAGCCTTGTAAATACGTTATGCACATATTTACCGCAATCTTTTTTCCAACACCACAGCTTCATTTTGTAGTAGTCGATTTACAATTTACAACACGCTTCAACAATTTTGCTTTTGAACATCGTTCGTCAGCAAGCTTCTAATTGGGAATTGGGATCTGAAAAGGGAACCAGTTGACATTTCGGTGCCATTGTCAACTAAAGTGTGTATGGTCGATGAGACAATCCCTAAGGTCGTCCGTAATTGTGTTTATGTTCACCATTGTGCGCGTACACCGCCAGCCGCACCCGGTCCGGAGATCGGCTGCAATTAAGTTGTGACGCCATACGTTCGACGCTGAGACTTCTATGTTCCTAATGTGTACTTTGAGCGTGACTTTCGTTCATTTTCGCACTTTTTTATCATCTTGGGTTTGGGCGGAAGGGGTGGATATGACGCAACGCAATTTTCCCGTTATTTTTCTGCAAAAAAATGCGTAACGATTATTATCTATTATGCATTATTAGGCATTATACGGGGCCGCGATTTATGCGGATTACGGTAACTTTAATTCATTGTCAACAACTGGACGCGTGGCGAACAAAAATGACTCACCTCCACTCAAAAATGCTTTTTTTACACACGCAGCCGTTCGTTCACGAGGCTATTGACAGTTTTGGCAGCCTGCCAAGTGCGCGTGCCGCCGCCGCGTCGTAAACGTCGTTCTGACGCTGGAACGCAATTTTAATCCCGGTTCGCTTGGGGTTGGTGTCGTTTTTCGTTGTTTTTTCTGTATGTAGTTTTGTAATTCGTTTTTGGCTCTGAAATTTTTTCCGCGGTCGTATTTTCCGGCTAACCATTGTTGTGCTGTCGCGCGAGACCCCTTTTCTGTGAACCCCCGTGATCTGTGATTTTGACGAAACCCCATTTTTTTTGTTTTGTGGATGGGCCCCTTTCAATCGGCACCTATATAATGTTTTTTTCCCTGATCGGACCCGCCGCATTTTCATAACCCGTGAGTCCTACTGTAGCGCGAACAAAAGAACGTAACGCCGCGTAAATTCTGATCGCTGGCTGGCCAATTTGTTTTATGAGTGGGTGGGTGCCATTGTGTTTTCAGTCGTGATCCATCTCATGAGTTTTGAGTTTACCGTCTAAAAGCGTACGGTAATGATGCCCGGTTATCATTCGATAAGTGTCGCACGGGGGGAATCAACGGAATACGGGCCCAGCACGATCGAAATTCTTGGACACGGCCGCCCGAATTACTTTACATGGGTGTACCTATGCCTGTACACTGATATCGCGCCAACGGATACTTATTCTCGAATAAGCCCCCCCTTTGAATACCCCCCCTCGAATAACTCCACCCTTTTGGCAGGTGAGGAAAAATTTCCTCCACTTGAATACCCCCCCCCCCCTCAGTGCTGGGTGGAAAAGATGTTGCAAAAAATTGTAAAACCATCGATGAAGTCAGATAGACCAAATAAAGCTACGCCTGGGCTGATTCATCAAATGCAAATGCAGTTCAGTGTCCGAAACGAAAAATACAAAAGAATGTTGGCCTTTGGCAGCAACAGTAGATACATCATGTAATTCTGAGGAAAAAAACAACCCCGTGATTAACTCCCGTCTCAAAAACTCTGACAAAAAACTCCCTGGGTCTTATTCGAAGATATACGGTATGTACGCATGTAAACTGATGTCCCTCCGTCGGACACTGAAATATTTGAAAATTTTTCAATTTTTGTTGAATGACGTTTTTTGACATCATGATCGAATGTTCCCTGCTGCACAACGTAAAGCATGCGGTCAGTGGGCCATAGATCATATTTACGAAAAGTTGAGCTTGGCTTCTCGGGTCTGCATAGTGCTATTGGGATTTCAATGTCACTGCCGACGAACCCCTAGGTAATCTTAATTTAATAAAAGGCGAGTTGACAAATGCGTCACCACTCCCCGCGGCGCCATTTGCGCTTCTTTCGTGTCAGGCGGCACTTAGAACCGATTTTAAATGTCAAACGTAAGCGACGTCAATCCACTTGGCATAAAGTACGCTTTTGCACTGGACGCTATGAAAAGTACTAATGATAATAATGGTAATTAGTGGATAGGTATTCGTTTGTGTTGGTTTGTGTATTGGCTGTTGGCCCCCATATTTGCGTTCAGTTTCGTATAGAATTTTTTCGAATTGTGTGCTACCGTAACGCTGAAGCAAACATGGCGCCACGGCAAATTGAGCCCACACACGCTAGTTGACATCGACACCAAATGTCAACTAGTGCCGATCCCGATTCAAAGCTTGTGGACGAGTGGACGATCGACGTTCAAACGCTATCTTTGAATTGTGGACGGAACCAGTTGACATTTGGTGTCGATGTCAACTAGCGTGTGTGGGGCCAATGGCGACAAGCGCCAAGAGCGCCATGGAACTTTTGTTTTATGGCGCTAGCACCAACTTCTAAATGTTTAGTACGCAACTTGTCAACCAGTGTGCGGGCCGCCATATTATCTTGGAGATGCAATCGAATTCTCCATGCTCATGCTGAAATTTTGGGGGTAGTGAATGTTTTTTTATAATAGAATAGCTACCAGGTATGTATGAAACCGTTTTAATTGTAAAGCATGGGTGAGATAAATGACTCCGCGTAGGTATATTAATCGAGTTTTAATTTCACTTGTGTGTTTTGTGGTTGTTTCGTTGACTCTGGGTTCCAGCTCATTTCATACATCATCGTTATATTCATTTTCATGCACAGAGAAAGCGCAGACATGGTGCCAGTTCCGCAAGTGGAAAAGTATACCAAACCATTTATTAGTGAAAACTTGAAAGTTGAAAGTAAATTTTTAAGTGAGAGGTCAAATGGCAAAAGTTACAAAGACAAATGGCAAGTATTATACCAGGGAAACGCCAAAGACATTTTTAAATTTGTACTTGCCGTTTTACTTATCACTTTACTTTTATTTTAACTATTTATTTGCTATTTCACTTCTCACTTTTTAATGTTCTTTTTACCTTTCACTTATAACTTTTTACTTCTCACTGATAAATATTTTTTTACTTGTCCACTTGCGGAATTGACCCCTGTTATATTCGAAAGAAAAAATGAGAAAGTGTACCCACATTCATATTATGTGTCACCGTCTTTCATGGCTAATATGCACAGTCGTATTATGCTTCAGGTGTCCATGTAAAAGTGTTGTTTTCAGCGAAAATATATGCACAACTGTTTGTGCATATTGTCCCGATGTGAATCAACACATCAATTAAATAAATACAATATTTTAGACAATACGTGTGTAGGTAAGTAAAACTTTGGTATGGATAGGATACAGAACACGCAAATATTGCACGAACGATATTTTGTATCGATAATCGAGCATTTTTAACATATTTATCATATCGATAGCATATATCGTCCGCACCACCAACACACAAATGCAAACTTTTTCTATCCTAAGCTAATGAGACAACAAAACATCAACAGAGTGTGGCCACTCACGCTAGTACACCGTCGAAATTTGGGAAAGACATGTATTTATGTGTTTTGAACACATTTGAGTTTACCAGATATTTCTTTATCGCCCTCAACGGCAGTTGACAGACTCCTTATTCCGGTAAACTCAAATGTGTTGAAAACATATTCATGAGTTTCCAAAATTTCGGTGGTTTACTAATGTGCGTAACTCCATTTTCTCAAGGGTGGGCACTATGCCTGAAACATGAATATGCCCATCCCCAGAATAAATAACTTACTTGATGCCTACAAATGAAATTTTAGATCAACCTAAATACATCCACATTTACACATGGCCATGATAAGTCCTTTAGTGTATGTATGTATGTAAATTCCAATGTCGTAGTAACTGTTTTCGAGTACAAACCGAGTGCACCTAGTTGGTGTATTTAGTACAACATTCATATAAAAATGTACATGTATTTATGTAAAGTGTGTCGATACTTGATTACCTGTCTGATGCGCGAACAAGGATACCTATTTACATAGATACATACACGCGTAAATTACAAATGTACGCAATTAGCTAAAGCGAAATTCTGAGATTATCTTACCTCGTGCTCTTGTAAACATTTATTAGATGTATGTATTAATGTATAACATTTATGTATAACTTTATATAAACGATTTCATGTAACGTGGAGCAAATCAAGCTAAAACTAGCGGGTCATTTTAGCGTCGTAAAAAAGCTGCCTTAGAAATGCATGCATGTCGCTGATGGGTCCACACACTAGTTGACATCAAAATTAGTGTCAACTGAGTTTTGGGTAATTGTATGAGTTCAACTTTCCTATGTGATGGAGCATAGGCAGTTGATTTTATATCGTGACACTTAATTTAAACAATGAAAATTTTGATGGTTTAAATTTTTTTCGTGTTTCTTAGTTGACATTCAGTTGACATTTACTTGCGATGTCAACTAGTGTGCGTGGGCCCAATGTTGCCACTGTTGCATTTTGAAGTGTTTTCCGAGCATGCTAGTCTATCACCTTGAATTGCGCCGTCATGCACACTCGTGCCGGGGTAATTAAAAAGGTGCTGATTATTATCGACTCTTGAATCAGCAAAACGAGCTCTACATAAATGGATACAGTGGGCCGCTTACTAATCTCAATTGCAATCGTTCTCCGGCGACGCGGTAGCGCCGAAAATTCGGTTCCGGTGCACCGCGCCGCCCTTGTGGATTTTGTGTGAATGTAAGACAGTTATAAATTATATCCACTGTTTTTACTCATCACAAGCGTCGGTGCGGCGTAAATCAAGTGTATCAATACATTCACACAGGGGGCACTCCTGGACCCTGTAAAATTTGACGAAGTTTGTCGTTTTACAGAGCAATATGCACGGCATTTTACAGGGTTTGGGAGTGCACCCAGATGTACAATAGAGACGAAGTGAATCGAATCATCACAGACAATCCACGGGGCAATCCTATTTTACATTGCCTTTTCTGTACATTTGAATAGTTTTCGCGGTGCCTAGAATATGTTCTTATAAGTAACTTTCAAACGGAGTCTCATGACGACATCAAAAGCATAAAACAGTAATGCTAAATGATAAGCCTTTTTTATTTACCTATTACGGCACTGCTCACTTCCTCAACATGAAATATCCTAAAATCAGAATGACAAAGACAGCACAAACACATCACTCACAGCACCCGAAAGATCCGAAATGTAAAGCAATGAATAAAGATGATGTTCAAGACAAATTATCAATCAAGAGTTTGTCTCGGATAATTTAATTAACCCTTGAATTTGTATTTGTCTTGAACACCTGTTCAATAAATATCTAACTGTGCACTTTCCCTAAGCAGAATTTTTTCTGCAAAATGCATTTGCTTTTGCATGATACCAAGCAAGTGGCCTAGTTCGGAAAAAGTGGACTCACTAGTTTTTTTTAAATTTTAAACTCAATTTCATTCAAATTTGATGCTCATTGGTTGGCCAATGTAAATATGTGACCCACCTTTTCCGAAACAAACCAGGTGTTTATTGAGATTCCTACATAGCACTTCCCATCCACTGACTCTCCAAACAAACAAAAAAATTAAGACCAAATCAGCAGTGACACCCTGTATGTAATTATTTTGTCCAGCAACATGCAACATTTGCTCATACCCGATATGCCACGGTTTTTATGACAGTCAAAAGATGAAATGGAGATCCATAGGTGACAGACACCTCAGACATAGATACAAATTTTTTGCATTAATTTCAACCACTCCTTTGCTGTTTATGTTTCCATTGAAAGGGGTTGATATGAATGCAAGACAGAATATTCTAGGTAAAAATATTATTGTGGAATTCATTGCTTGGTCACTTTTTGCCAATCAGACGGTGGAAAATTGGCAGAAAATGATCAATGTATAAGTAAACACATCTGTTTTCTTACACTCAAACAAATAGCGTCTGATCCACAAAAAGTGAGCCATCACCAGCGAGCAGACAAAAGTCACTCAAACACCCCCTCAACCACAAATGCACTTTGTGGCGACCATATTCGGTATCTCCTTCACGTGCACCTGCGGGGGGCTGTTGCCATCCATGTACACCACCTCCAGCGAGGTATACTCGCTGGGGTGGCAGCACAGCAAACCAGGCGCATTGCCACTCTGACTCAGCAGGGTCGCGTGCTGAGTGGCCACTTGTTGGTTGCTGACGCACTTGCCGCCGCAGCCCTTTGCGTTGTACTGCTTGGGCGCGACGACGAAGTCCCACCCGTGGTCGGCGAACGTGATCTCCAGGTCGTAGAGGCAGCACGAGGAGTTTGCGTTGCATGTTGGTGGGTCGATTGTGGATCGACGTGGTCGATTTGTCCAGCGCGTGTGCGTCGAGATTGTCAGCATCATGTTCTGGGGGAGAATGACTTTTGTCACACTTGTGTTCAATATCCATGGTGTTGGGATATTTTTGGTGCCTTTATTGAAGTGTACTCTACTGACAGCACAATTAACAGTGAAATCTTGGGGATTATGAACAAAGATTTTTCAGCTTGATATATTGTGTGCCTGCGCACACCAGTTTTCACACGAAATTTCGAAAACTCACAAATGAGCTTATAACGCACTTGAATTTTTTACAATGAGGTGGCCGTCAACTACAGTCAAGGACGTATCCAGGGGGGGGGCGGGGGGGCTGCAGCCCCCCCCCCTTCCCGGGGTGAGACCGAGTTTTCGAAATTGCGTGTGAAAACTAGTGTGCGCAGGGCCAATTCGTCACAGAATCTGTCACATCCCTTCCACCCCTCAAAACAGTCACACTTTCCCAAGAACCCCCCTAACTCACATAAATACTCTGTCCATCATCAGGATAATCGACCAACTGTGCATCCCTGTTCCACCTCGTGACCACGTGCAACCCCCTGGCGTGGGGTACATTTATCTCGTTCTCTGTTTGCGCGAACCACTGGGCCACGGTGCGGGTGAGATTCAATTCGATCCACTCGTCTGAAGCCAGTTCTTTCTTCCACGTGTAGTGGGTGATCGGTGAGGGGGATGGCTGTGGGGGGTGCATTTTTTGGACCAAAAATTTTTATATGGGCAATGTAAATGGGTGGAAATATTATCATCTGGATGGGTGTATTATCCATTTGACTGGAATCAGCTGTTCCGTGTGTGTTTCAAATGTGGTTCTACTTAGGGTCTCAATTATCATATTACTTCTCATGAGATAACCTCCAAAATCAGCACGAAACTGCAGGTTTAATCATCTGTTAATAAGTACCCCTAGTGCTTATTCGATGCAATACGGTAGTCTCAAAAATTGTCCCTCGACCCACCTGTCCATTCTTCTCCTTGCCATACACCTCTACCGTAACCTCCTCAAAATCACCCCCTTGCTCGATTTCATCGGGGGGTAATCCATGCACGTGGACGCGTAGCAGCGCCCTGTCCACCTCCAAATGGGACACCCGATCGAAGGAGAAGTAGGCGGACTGGTGCCGGTCGGTCTCGCGGGAGAATTCCAGTGTGGAGGGGGCTGCGGGGGGGGGGGGGGTGAGTTAGTGGAGAAATGTGGGGGATATCTTTTTTCGTGTTTACCCCTCCCTACATATGTATTTATTATACTTGATAGGCTTGATGCTCTGCACTCGCACTTATTTATGTCACACGTTGGAAGCGTGCCAATCACGGTTTGCAATGGGTCAAACAGATGAAAAAATTCATTGTTGTTTATAATTTAATGTAGAACATTATAACAGCAATGAATTTTTTAACGCTTTATGAAAATCGCATGCATTGAAAATTATTGGCCTGCTTCCAGCGAGGTGTAAAGTCGCTGGGTACATCATAGTTTCATTCATATTCATTTTCTTCATTCCAATCTTAAAGTGAAGTTCATTCAACGGCGTTATTTACATTTCTTTGATCATTGTAAACTTTGTGCAATTTATTTGGTGTGTGCATGATTTATTGCACTGTTTCATTCTGTAGTATCATTTGCATGACAATAAGACACTCGAGTTTACACACATATCGTATATCCCTGAAATACCCTCCCCCCTCGAAATACCCCCCTCAAAATGAACAGTATGAATTTATAAATCCCACCCCCTCGAAATACCCCCCCCCCCCAATGGAGTGTAAAGAGAACGTAAATGACAAAAGCTGCGGTTTGTGATCCGGGCAATGCAGAATACACGTACGTTACAACATTTTTTATACCAATTACATACTTACATACGGTAAGTCTAGGGTTGGCCGATGTTTTTTTTAAACGTTTTTTTTTTAAAAACGTTGTTGTTTTTTTAAAAACGACGTCCGAAATGTTTTTTTTAAAAAAAACCTCGACCGAAATTTTTAGTACCAAGCACTAGGTATTTTGCAAAATTTTTGCGCGCAAGCGCGCAATTTCACACACAAATTGACATTGGTGGTTGTTTTCATTGGTTTTGTGGCATTTTTTGTATCAAAGTATCCATTTCTATGTGCTACCATGGGTTAATAAGCCATCATATGCTGCTGTACTATATAATATTGAGGTAATGTGCTTCCATGTACCTCCACAGTGTGTCACTTCACTCCCAAAGTAACAAGCTCCTTTTATAACCTTGTTTGATCACTATTCCGTGCCAAACTTTACCTGAAGTCACGAACATTTGACTATAAGGCGATATACGAACGATATGTTGACGAAAAATGGATATTTTTGACACAAATCACCACTTATAATGCTATCCCATGGCTCCACAGCCATTATATGGTCATATATAACATCACAGAGTATTGCCACTGTCTGATATACCTATATATGTTGACACAAGGTCATATCTGGGAGCTTTTAAAAAAAAACGTTTTTTATTTAAAAAAACGTTGTTTTTTTAAAAACATCGAGTTAAAAAAACCCGGGTTTTTTCCAACCCTAGGTAAGTCTATGGACTCTTATATTTACATGGTGCTTATTGTTGCATTTTTCTACGTCTGCGTACGTTACAAACAACAAATTAGTACTGGAAGTTTGAAAAAATTTCTGGCGAAATAATAAACCCCCTTCGAAATACCCCCCCCCTTCGTTTACCCCCCCCCCCCCCCTCAAAATTCTCACTCTGAAAAATAAACCCCCTGGAGTATATATTTCGAGTATATACGGTAAATAGGTATATAGTGTTAGGCATTATTCAATACGCTGAGCTGAGCTATTCATTTAGGAATCCTACCGAATCTTCTGATCCGGTGTGGAAATGCGTGCTTGCACATGAATGTTAAAAAATATATAAAAATGGTGTAAAAAATACATTTCTTCGACATGATCCATCCTTGACCTTGACTTGAAACTTTACAAAGTTTCCGGTTGAGTCAGACAAAATCTCGAGTCTTGAGTTTTGGCCTAAAATAACAACTCGAGTCGAGTCAAGTTTGAGTCCTAATTGTAGTACTCAAGCTTGAGATATCAGAATAGATTGTTACGTAGTGAGTGCATGTGTACTGTTGACTCATTTACATCACACTGCATTTCACTACCTACGGAAACTACACACATCATTGTCGGGGAGGCCCCAATGGCCAATTTTTCATGCTTTTGTGTCCAATTGACAAACCTAGTGCTTTACAAAGAAAGAGGTACACTATTTTGATGGATAAAGGCACACGTAAAAATTGTGTGCCAAATTCATCCATAGTGAGACCAAACCAATTTTGATGCGATGCGAAGAATGTTTTATTCAGTTGGAGTATGGTAAGGTTTAATTGTTAAGTGTGCGTTATAATCCTGGAGCATTGATTACCAAAATCTGGATATCATTAACAATTTAAAATACTGGCAGATAATTTTTTCCCGCTGGAGCGCTGTTAATGACCGATTCATTAATTACTTGAACCAGGATACCCAGGAATAACTGTGCTTTTGTTATCTACCTGGCAACGTTACCGTATTCCGGCAGAAGTACCTTGATGTGCAAATCTTGTAGACACTGATAAAACATGTTAATGTTAGTCGCACAGATGCATAATGCACCATTTGCATAATTTAGAAGATCGGCACATATCTTACATACCGTATTTCCTCGAAATACCCCCCAGGGGGTATTATTTCGCCAGCAAATTTTGAGGGGGTTTAATTGCAGGGTGGGTATTATTTCGGTATAGGTATATATATCTACACAAATTAGTAAATACCATATTTCCTCAAAATACCTCGATTGAATTAACTCTCCCCCATTGAATCAAACCCCCCCCATTGAATCAACCCCCCCCCCCTAGAAATACCCCCAGGTCTGAGCGAACTGAGGGGAAAAAACTCCCCCTCGAAATACCCCCATGTTTGAGCGAGCTGAGGAAAAATAACCCCTCCTCGATATACCAACACTTCTGGAATGAGGTAAATACAGGGGTGGGCATCTTCAGTTACCGCTGGAAAAACGCGATAGCTTGAGCTACAGTTGAGCTATCACAATGAAATTTTAACACAATAGAGTAGACTCCATAGGACACCTATGCTAAAGTTTGCAACCCAAACGGCCACAGTTTGGAGGAGTTGTGGAACACACAGTTTTTAGTGTAATTTTGTGACTTCACCCCCCTTATCTCGGGACTGGGGGACTATTCGAGTAAAAAAAGAATTTGGTAGTAGCCCCGACCACAACATACTCAAAGGGCATCAAAATCGGCCGATGTACGACAGAATGGGACGACACCAACGACCGATGACCCCCCCCCCCTCAAATGCCACCCTCGATTTATCCTATGGGTGACGCCAAGTCACAAAATTACACTAAAAACCCTGTGTTCCACAATTCACCCAAAATGTGGCCGTTTGGGTTCCAAACTTCAGAATAGGTGTCCTATGGAGTCTACTCCATTGTGTTAAAATTTCATTCTGATAGCTCAACCGTAGCTCAATCTATCGCATTTTCCCAGCGGTAACTGAAGATGCCCACCCCTGTACATCATGTATGCAATGTATTTACATATTTAGGTAAAATATGTAATAATTGGGGCCAATTTGAATAACAGCTGCACATAGTTTGTGTAGCTGTGCATTATCATAAATTTATGTACGTCTAATTGAAATATACTTTTTAATTCACATTTACATATTACCAGTTTTGTGTATGAACAAGCCTATTCTTTATTAAGATCCTTCACTAAAATTGCTGGCAAAATAATAAACCCCCTCGAATAAGCCCCACCCCGAATTACTCGGAAATATTAGAGTGGACTCTTAAAAAAATAAACTCCCTGGGGGTATTTCGAGGAAATACGGTATATGTGTAGCTGCGATGCAAATTAGCAGCAATTAAAACATCATGTATTTACATTGCATACATTATGTACATCATTCAAGACGAGTAGGCTATTTCGAGGTGGGTACTTTTTCTTCAGCTCGCTCAAACATTGGGGTATGTCGATGGGGGATAATTCGAGGAAATACTTTAATTATTAAGTGGACAATTCGCGTTTTTAAATTCAGTGGTATACAAAAAAATGCGTGTGAACATTTCGAATGTGCAGTTGCACATGTATAAAGGGTAAGCGTGAGAATACTACGTCCCATTTTATGTATTCATTCATGTTTACGAGATGCGAATTATCACTCGTAAATATTTTCCCAAGTGTTACTTGCGAAAAATATCCCAAGACGAATTCTGTGCGCGAGGGTTTTGTTTTTGTTCTTTTAACGCGATTTACGCGCTGAGCCGTGAACTCAGCGGTGTTTTAATTTACATGTAATTTACGTTTATCGCCGATGACTTGATATATGTCAAGTGAGTGGCGCTCATTACACACTACAGTAGTTTAAGACACTTTGGTGCCCCGTGGTGCCTGATTTCACGCGCCATTTCAAATTAAAGTCAACTAGGCACTATAGAAACGCATCAATTAACGTCGAGAGAGGTGGCCACACCGTAAGCAAGTATCTTAAGTGGTGATTACTTTCGCGCGACATTTCGCGCGTCAATGCGACGGCACACACTAATTTACTACCGGTAAAGTAACAATATTTTAAACTCATTTATCAGCTTCTGAGCGCATCTGAGTTTACTGGAATGTGTCATTTTTAATCTCCGTCAACTGTACTTGACGAACAGCTCATTCCGGTAAACTCAAGTGTCTTTCAAAACCTCTAACTGAGTTTACTAAATTGTAAGTTTTCCGTTAGTAAACTAGTGTGCGCAGCGTCAATAGGCAACACAATCGCTCGCACGTCGGGGGAGTAGAAAAAACGTCTGCGGCACGTTTTTATGATACGATAGTAATTACTATAAATAAACGAAATAATGTAAACTGTGCCCTGCTTTTTAAATCAGTTGGGATTTTATCGCCGCCCCAATCAGTGAATAGGTAATTGCTTCGAAAGCTAGTCCCGTGATATTCTATTTGGATTTGTATTTGTGAAAGAAATGTCATGTAAATATGGCGGTTTGGGAGTACCCTAGTGACCAAGGTCCGTCTGGATGTCTCAAGATTTTTTCCTACTATTGTATGTGTGTACAGAATTCAATTGTTTAGCTATTTAGAGTTGGGAAGTATTGTTTTCAGATATCCCTTCGTTGCTCAATACCAATGTTACAGAATAGAAGTTTTCCAGAAGTATACGTAAAAGTTGAGTCATAAAATTTTTTCGTGGGATTTTACCCAAGAAAACGTGCAAATAAACGTGGTGATTTTCCATGCAGTCAAAAAAACAATTAAATTACATACTTAACAAATTTTATGGGTCGCATATGAATGTACGTTTGTGTTGTACCTGCTGTACATTCCTGGGACTTCTCCAAAACGCCCAGTAAAACAATGCAAAGTATATTTTCTGTACTTCGGACCAGGAACTACAAGTGCAGAAATGAGAAATCAGCTGTGCCTGTTTCGGGATGTAGGTAATATTAGGTGTACTTGTTCCAGGGGGGGGCTATTCAAGGCATGGGGGATTTATTTTTTCCTCGCCTGGCGAACAGGGGGGTCTTATTCGAGCATTTGCCGTAACTCAAGTGTGTTCAAAACATCTTCATGAGTTTACCAAATATCTGTGGTGCACTAATGTGCGTGCCACATGCCACTGTGTGGCCACAGAACGATCGCGAACAAATTGTGGCAATTTCTTTTTGCCAGACTCGTGAATACACTTGATTGTGGTCGGTTGATAAAAAATGTGTTTGCTGTAAACTTTGACTCGACACCGACGAGAGTATTTAGATGCCATCAGCTGATTGAGTTGGGTCAGCTGAGGTCACTTTACTACCGATTTACTCATTATATTTACAATATTTTGTGACACTTCAACTTAGAGTCAGTTTAATGGAGTGATTTGCACATTTGCTGTACTGTAGCATTTGGTGGAGATTATCATTTAAGTTCAGTCGCTGGACAATTAAAAGTTCTGGAAATGCACTACAATTTATGCAGTTGTTATGGCCGTTTGTGTTTTTAGAAACGATAACGTTTTCCCGCCAAATGTCTACTTTCGCATATTAAATTGAATTTTAGAGAACGTTTCGGCATAAGAATGCACAGAATACAAAGCCGATTCAAGAACATGTTACCACTAATTTGCTTCATAACCAAATGCACCCGGGGCCAAACCCAGACCCTGTAATATGACAAATGTCATGCACAGTTATGTAAAAGCGCCATGGCGCTAGCGCCAAAGCAAAAAGCGCTATGGCGCTTTTGGCGCTTGGCGCTATTTTCCTGTGGCGCCTGGCGCTATTTTCCTGTGGCGCTTGGCGCCATGCCTATGAAAAGCGCCATGGCGCTTTTGGCGCTTGGCGCTATATTTGGCCGGCGCCAGGAACGATATGCCTGGCGCTGGTGCTGGCGCTTGGCGCTGGCGCCAAAGCAAAAAGCGCTATGGCGCTTTTGGCGCTTGGCGACAAAATTCTGGCGCTTTTCGCATCTCTGGTCATGCAAATTGTCAAAAGTCATGTTATGCCCTGTAAAATGTCAAACGATCTTCACACGGTCTGGGAATGACACCGACAAACTTCCCACCAAACATCCTCCGTTCACCAACCTGCTTGCGCGAACGTATTAATCGTCTCCACCGATCCACGGTGGGGTCCGCCGGCGTCGTCGGCCATGACCCCCTGTTCGTTTCCGACGGGCCCGGCCGACTCGATGTACTTCTTCAGGAAGGGCATCTGGTTGATGTAGGGCGCGTCGCGTTCCACGGACACGTTGGGCGGCGTGCGGAAGCCCATCCCGTCCAGGATCATCGATAGGGACTGCTTGATGCGGGCCTGGCGACGCAGCTGCGAGGAGTGGTCGTTTTTGGGTGATCGTTTTTTGGGGTCGGTTGACTATTATAGGGTCGTTTAAGGTTTCGGGTGCCGACAAATAATTAAGTGAAGAAGTTCCATAATTCCGGAATAAAGTTCCATATTTGCAAGAAAAGGCAGTGAGGTATGTTCACTAGTTCAGTTTACACACATGCCAATTTGCAGACAATTTGAGCCTGTCGTTAAAGACTTGTTTGAAAATGAATTTCAGGTGTCGTTTCGGATTCAAAATGAAACCGAACCGTCAAAACCGAACCGACAACTGAAATTCGTTTTCAAATGGCTATGAGTCTTGATCCGACGGGCTCAAATTAACTGCAAATCGGCATGTATGTACACTTACACAGTGAGCACACGTCACTGCCTTTTCTTGCAGATATGGAACTTTATTCCGGAATTATGGAACTTTTTCACTTAATTTTTGTCGGCACAGAAACCGTGTAAACTCTGTCTTATAGTCCTGTCGCGCTCCCGCAACGGCTCACCTCAAATCCCTGGCACCCTGTACAGTCGGTCTCAGTATCATCCGTATCACCAGCGGGCTCGCTAGCCCTGGGCTGGTCGCCTTGCATCAGCTCGCGCACGTGCACCCGCTCGGGCATGACCACGTCCTCGTGGTGGTCGTTGTGGTGCCGCTTGTGCTGCCCCCCACCGTGGTGCTGGTGCCCTTGGTGCCGGTGCCGGTGCTGGTGACCGGCCAGGTGCTTGCCCGTCGCCGTGTCGATGCACGCGCCCAGCAGAAGACTCAGTAGCAAGCAGACGCATTTGACCGCCCGGCGCTTGTAGCATTGCTGCTGCGGCAGCGGCATTTTTGCGCGCTGCGTTTTTCCGACCATGGTGTTGACTACCTGCGTGACGATGGAGGCCATTTAGCACGTTTTTAAGTCATGTGGTTGCGACTTTTTATGGCGTATGGCGAGCGTCGCCTTGGAATGTTGATAAAAACGCGATATAATTTATGCAGTGATGATACACTGTAGCTTGATTTTTTTACACGCAATCACAGTCGGTTTTTATGCGAAACATTAGTTGCCTGAAACTGTATTTATTTGCTGTATTTACTTTGTCTGCCCCATTTTGGCGGGGATGCTGCGTCGTTGTTTTCAGAAATTTCTAAATTTTAAAAGTTTGTGAATACCGGTAACTGCGGAAGGATGTGTAACTTTTTTCTTATAAGGGGGAATATTCAATTGAGTTGAAAATGTGACAAAATTGACAAAAATTGAGTATTGACAAAATTGCATATGTCTTCTATTAGGTAACTGCGTGCCTCTGGTACTTACTTGTCAGTTCAGAATGTAGTGGTACAGAGCATTTTATGTGCTAATGGCCCAGGTGAAATGAGAAAATGAGTGTCTAGATAACTAAAAAAATGTATGACCATCTTTCCTAGCTTCTGTTGTTTATAGGTACAATTGTGGTTGAAAGCCATCAGTTCATTTTGCTAAAGCAGATGCAAAACTAGCAACATGTTTGTTTTTTAAGATTGCTTTTATCCCACCTGTTGTCAGTTGTGTCCACAGTATCAAAATAGAAATTTTTGTAAGTGTTTTAGATAGATGGTAAATTGCTCCTCTGGAGGGAAAGATAGCTTCAAAAAATATGGGGGTCAATATCTAGGCTTTTTCAATGTGTAGAAGGCTGGAAATAAATAATAATCACTGAAAATAGGTTAAAATAGCTGATAGTGATAAAAATAGTGATATCAGTAAACATTTTATGATTTTTAGAGAAAATTGTCAAACTTTACTCCACATGAAAGATAGTTGTGTGATTTTGTGGGAAGGTTCAAGGGATAGTAGCCAGACATTTTGCTTTGAGATAGATAGATATTAGCTGAGTAGCCTCAAGGATGAATATATTGATGGTAAATTTGGGGGGAACAACTTAAGCAAAATAGGTATATTAAGCATATAGTCAAGAATAGCTGAGAATAGACCATAACACAAATGAACTAGTGATTTTGAAGGTGAGAATGGGTGCGCAAATTTGTTATTTTGAGTGAAAATTGTGGCAAACTTTATCAAGAAATAACTACAGATTGCTGGCTGATTTGGACGAGGGTTCAGGGAATGGTAGCCAAAACTCCTGGTGCACAAAACACATGGCTTCCAATACTCAAGTGCACATGGGATGTGCTGAGCCTTAACTTGAAAATTCATTGCCAGGAATTTGTGATGGATTGCATTTCAATCGAAAATACAACAACTGGATTATGGTCCAGTGATAATGACGTTAGGGTTCAAACGGGACCAGTTTTCGGGACCGTGACTGGGACCGGAACCAGAAATTTTCCAATGTTGGGACCGGGACCGGGATCAGGACTTGGTGGTCAGGACCGGGACCGGGACCAGGAATTTTTGAATGTCGGGACCGGGACTGGGGTGTCGGGACCAGGACTGGGATTGTTGGGACCGGGACTGGGACTGGGTCGTTAGAAATGTATTTTTTGGCAGAAATCACCTCTTATAATGCTATACATAACATCACAAACTACTACCGCTTGCCTTGTATACCTATATTTGTTGACTCAAAACTATGTTTAGGAGTGTTGGAAAAAAAAATTTGCAGAAGGGATGGAAAAAATGACATTTTTACCATCACTTATCATAGAAGTCGGGACCACTGAAAAATGCCAGGACTAGGGTGTCAAAAAATTTTTTTTACGGAAAACGGAAACGGAAACGGAAAAAAAATTTCAGTGGCCGGAAAACGGAACGGAAAACGGAAAAAAATTTGCACTTGGCGGAAAACGGAAACGGAAACGGAAAAAAATTTAAGTGGCCGGAAAACGGAAAAAGGGGCCGGAAAAACGGAAACGGAAAAATAGAATTTGCATGGAAATGGAAAAATTTGCTGAAATTTTGCTAAAAAAACGATAAAATTCGCTGAAATTTTGCTGGAAACAGAATTTTTTTTACATAATTGACAATCTGCATGACTGTTTACCAGTTTGGCTGGAACAGAAAGCAGAAAGTTGAGCCAGAAAATGATGAAATGAGGCAGAAAGCAGAAAATTGAGGCGGAAAACGGAAAAAAAAGCGGAAAAACTGGAAATTGAGCCGGAAAACGGAAAAAAGGCGGAAAAACTGAAAATTTAACCGGAAAACGGAAAATGAGCCGGAAAAACGGAAACGGAAAAAAAGGTTGCCGGAAAACGGAACGGAAAACGGAAAAAAATTTCAGCGGCCGGAAAACGGAACGGAAAACGGAAAAAATTTGCCTGCGGAAAACGGAAACGGAAAACGGAAAACGGAAATTTGACACCCTAGCCAGGACCGGGACCGGGACTGGGTGGTCGGGACCGGGACCGGGACCACCCCAGTCCCGACTTTTTGCCGAACCGGGTACCGGGACCGCAGTCCCGTTTGAACCCTAAATGAAGTGCCAGTGTCTATTGAATTTTTGTCTCTGTCGCAGAGATTATCAGCTCAGAAAACACACTGCCCCATTAATTCCCGAACAGACCAAGTATTGGTTTGTAACTGTTGTACTGAGTGGATGATAGCGCCCGATTTATATGTGCCGCACATTTACAAATTTATATAGCATGTATGTACTTCACTACATTTATTACACCTCTCTATTTCTCCCAATTAGCTTGATAGGAGAGCACTTCAACAAAACATTCGACTAGAAAGTGTAATAATGTTGTAGCTGTTTTTTTCTCCATAATTGTGTTGCTTTTTTCAAGTGCCCTCTAACTTTAAGAGCTATTATGGTGTAAATAAATGGCGCTGTAAGTGATTGTGTTCCACGCCATATCTTTACTGTGTGGAACGCAATTCTGAAATATGGTGAACAATGTGCATGTTACTAGAAATTTTGCCGCAAATTAGTAATGTACTTTAATGTAATGCGTTTGCTACTTTGCAAAGTGTCGTACCGCGACATGGATTAAATTTTTTATCAGTAAGGTAGGTAATTCCCCTGTAGAACGAAGTTGTATTTTGGCGGCAGCTTTTGAAGTTTTTTAATGAAGGATTCTTAGTCGAATGTTCCATAACAATTCAAGGTATTTGTTATTATGTTCTAACATGATCATATTAGACGCGCCTCATAATTTTCAATTGTGAACACAGTCAACAAGTTCATTTAGTTCATTCGGTTTTTATCACGGCTTAACACTAAAAGTTTTTGAATGCGGGGCAGTTGGGGAAAACTTTGGCCGGCTTCTCCTAAATCAAAACGGTTCCAAACAAAAACGCAAATGTGATGAAAATGCAAATATTTATCTATGATGCCTCGAAGTAGATTCGGTCACGCGCATCAACACACGCGTATCAACACACAATACACGCGCATCAACAAAAAGCCCATTCAGTTGTACGGTAATTTACGTCGCACTTAATTTACAATGCCTCTACAATACAATCAAGCGTTCCTCTAATTGGCTAAAAAAATGCTGCCGCGCGCCATTGTTGTTCTTAGGTAGATTGAAAAGGCGTGGGCCGGTCGCGTGGGCGCAAAAAAACGTAAAGTTCACTAAAAACACCTAGCTAAGCTACCGTATTTGCTCTAAATAGCCCCCTCGAAGTACCCCCCTCAAAATCGGCACTATAAGTTTATAGACCCCCTCGAAATACCCCCCCCCCCAATTTAGTGTAAACAGAACGTGCATGACAAAAGCTGCCGTTTGTGATCCAGGCAATGCAAAACACGTTAAAACAATGACTGTGTTACGTGAGAACATGGTTTATACCATGTACGTACTTATAAATATGAGTCTGTAGACCCTTATACATGATGGTTTTTGTTGCATTTTTCTACGTCTGCGTACGTTACAAACAACGATTTAGTACTGGGAGTTCAAAAAATTTCTGGCGAAATAATAACCTAACTCGAATTACCCCCCCCCCCCCTCGAAATACCCCCCCCTCAAAATTTCAACTATGCAAAATAAACCCCTTGGGGGTATTTCGAGGAAATACGGTAAGCTAAACACACAAACAAAGCAAGCACTCTCACTAACCACTAGCGGTGCGAACAGTGCCGCGCTGGCGTCGTCGCGGCGCGCCTCGTCGATGCGGTCGCACGGCGCCGCGCAGTTCGTGTCCATCGACGCGGACGCGTCCGCCACCGGCGCGCCCGCCTGGCCGCTCTTCGAGCAGCTAGCCACCGTGCTGGCGGTGGCAGTGCACCGCTTTCGAACGCACTGCTTCATGGGTGGTTGGATTGAGAGTGAATAAATTTTGCTAGAATTTTAATTAGTGGGTTTAGTGCTGGATGTGCGCTGTGCGGAATCTGTGTGTGTGGGAAATGTTCGAAATTTGTGGTTTGTCCTTGGAATATCAGAACATGAGTTTCGCGATGTACTTTTTATAAATATGCCTTTGAAGGCCGTTTTCAAAACTTTTAGATGTTTTTTTCACGCGAATGATTTTGACCAGCGAAAAATCTCACCCGCTGGCAGCGTGCGAGATATTCAACGGGCATGGGAGTGGCATCGTAAAATGCGAGTACCCTCCTCTCAAATATGCGCGTGCCGCACGTGCACAATATTTATCTTGCAAAATGTTTCCCAAATCTGTGTTACAAAAAAAAGATAGTACTGACAAATTATGAAATGCAAATATTTTGTTCTCTCGTTTCGAAAAGGATGCAATATTTACAATCAATGTGTGGGCAAGACAGAGTGGCGCCATCAATTTAACTGTCTAGTTCGATTATCACATGAAATTAAATGCGTATAAACCATTTATCCAGGTATGTGTTTATATAGGGTGTAGATACCGACCGATACACTCCGCCCACTTCTAAATATGATTGTGGTCCGTCCCATTTCACGTCCCCATAGGCCAATTTGAGGTGACCATGACTTAAATCACAATTTGTACTCAGCTATTTTTGCATGCGCTGACGCAAAACGAAGCCGGTGAATAGGTAGTCTTTTTTAGGCATCTTTTGCCCCGCCCACGATAAAAAATGTCTCGCTATGACTCGTTACTTAAAAATATTTACATTAACAAGCTTAAGTGGATAGTTTGACGACATCGGTTACCTACGTAACTATTTACGTGCAATCGAGCAAATATTCAGCTAAAACTGTTACTTTTTCCGCTGAACTATTTTGGTGATTTTTAAAAGATTGAAGACGATAATAGTCTTCAAAAATTTCACCGCCGAAGTTGGTAACAGAGTCGTTAAAAGTACAAAACAATTTTTTGAAGTAACAAAGTATTTATTTTTTAACGACTGCTGAGTATAGAAAACGTTAAGTAAGTAACATGGTCATGAGTAAACGTGAGTACCTAAATTACTTTTGTTCCACGACAACGTAACAGTGTGTGTTTTTCAGAAATGTTGCCCAATTTTTGCTCAAAATCACAATGTCCCAACCCAAATATTTTCACCCCGAGATTCACTAGTTTATGTGTTTTTGCCCATTTTTAAGCTACTTGGGATATTTTTCCCTATTTCCCTTCATGCCTTGAAAAAGCCAATATAAAAGCCCATCTGAAATACGTTTTCTATACTCGCGTACTTTCAAAAAGTACGCGAGCAAGTGAGTCCCGGTATTTTTTCGGGAGGAAACGTAAACGTATTTACGCAGTACTCGATTATACGTAATCATCGAGTAAACGTAAATACGTTTTAACAACTTTGGTAATATTTAAACCCGGTAATTTGGTAACCTGTTCGAACGCTATTTTTTCGGTGATGAGCTGCAAATTTTGTACGACAGCACGGTGGCCCAATTTTCGGGCGTAAATAGGAAGGGAATCCCGATTTTTAACCATCTTGATTACCAAAGTGTTCCAAGTTTATACACAATGTAACACCATTTTTAAGCCCCAAACAAGTTCAATTTACCATTCGATTGGTAAGCCATGGTGTATCGGTATTTAAGCCATTTAAATTAAGTCATATTTAAGCCAAAAATTTACTGAACATTGGAGGGCACATGAATTAAATATACTCTGTGAAAAATACATAAAACATGTAGAAATACATCTTGAAAAAGAAGCTCCGTACAGTACATTGGACACATTACCAAAAATGTCCATTATCTTGCTGTGACATATAATTACACCTGCCCTATACGTATTTATTTACACCTGCTCTATTCGTATGCGTTTAAGTCCATAAGTATGTGTGCTATTTTTGCATTTTTGGCTTAAAAATCAAAAATTATGACATAATGGGTTAAAAATGATGACACTTTTTTAAACTTCGCGAGGCTTTATTAGGTATCGATACACTTTGGCTCACCCATCGACATACTTTGGCTTAAAAATCGGGAAGGTTCAACATCGTTACACTCTCGAAAAGCGCCAGCTTTAAGCGCCAAGCGCCATGGCGCTTTTTGCTTTGGCGCCAGCGCCACCGCGCTTTTACATCACTTTGGATAAAGATGAGGGGTATAAAGGTATAAAGGTATAAACACTGAAAAAATGAATGCTTTTGTAAAATACTAATTATTGAACAGTATGATCGATTAGCCTCCAATCGCGAAAAATTGCGCATAAGTGGACAATGATTACAATCAAAAATCCCGGATTTTTCGAGAATGATCAACGATTAGGTAGGTTATTTTTTATGGTATGGAGGTTGGTTTCTTGTGTTTTCTCAATGGTAAACATCAAACGATAATAATGAAAACTGGTAAACGAAGGATGCTCATGTGCTTGACATCTTTTTAATATTTTAGTTAAGTACCCTTCCGTTTTTAATTATAATTGGTCAGCTGATTTATTTTTGGCTACAGTATTTCCTTGAAATACCCCTGATCTGGGCGAGCTTCTGAAAAATACCCCCTCGAAATACCCCCCACCCGAAATGAGTGTAAAGTAAATGTAATTGCCAAAAAACTACAGTTTGTGATCTGCGTAATGCAGAACACACGTAAAAAAACAATGAATTAGTTACGCTAGGACAGGGCGTATACCATCTACATATTTACTTGTGTATGAGGTTTATACATGTCGGTTATTGTTGAATTTTTCTACGTCTGCGTACCTAACAAACAATAAATATGTACTGGGAAATTCCAAAAAAATTCTGGCGAAATAATAAACGCCCCAAAAAATACCCCCTCCCTCGATTAACCCCCCCCCAAATGTGGACTCGGAAAAAATGAACCCCCTGGGGGCAGTGACGAAAAATGTGGCAGTGACGCAGTGATTGTCACCGCCTAGATTCCGGGTGTCACCGCAACAAAATGGCCTGTCATCGCGGTGACAATCACTGCCATATCAATTGATTGAAAGTAGAAACCGGAAAAAATTGCTAAAAAAAGTTAAAAACAGCCAGAAATAGGTTAAAATAGGAAAAAATATGTATATAAGCATGTATATAGCTGAAAAAAGTCATTCCGAAGGTGAAAATAGGAAAGATGGAGCAAAAATAGCAATTTTGAGTGAAACTTGTGGAAAAATAACTCAAAATACCTGCAGTAGTAAAGTTATTATATAAAGGTGTCACCGCCACTAAAGTAGCTGTCACTCACTGTCACCGCCAGAAATTTTGACCATTTTTTGTCTATGCCTGGGGGGTATTTGGAGGTACACGGTATTTACCGTACATGTGTGTATCAATTTCGGAAATATCATCTGTCAAGTATTTAGTGTTCGTAAATAGAATCAATATTTCAAGGAGAAATTTAGGCAATACCATCATTCAGTGTGACTATATTCGAACAGGTGAATCTATATTTGAAATGCTAGAAAATATACACTTTCCAACGGTTTGGCTCTCATCCTATCACGAATACCGCATTTCTTCCGACAGAACGACATGAACCAGTAGAAGGGTACCTTCACAAGAACAACAGATTTTGGCAAGTTTTTACACCCATGAGGTGGCACCCCAGTGTGGTGCTATTAGCTCCCGTTACCGGTTCAGCTTTTTCACAACTCTGACACCACACCGCAACTGGTGCCATGGCTAGGGGGGGGGGGGGTTGCGCCTAGCTTTGAAAAAATCTCTGCGAGATTTATATTTTAAAAATCTCAGAAAATATAAGATTTTCTGAGATTTATATTTTTGCCACGATATTCCAGAGAGATTTAATTAGGTATACTTTCTTTTTGAGAGATGTTCTGATCTTTTAAAAATATCAGAAAATCTCTCAAATTCTGATATTTATGTTTATTTATATCTTTTTCCAAGTTTTTTGAGAGAGATTTAATTATATTTTATTCTTGGAGGATTTTCTGAGATTATATTTAATTATATTTCCAAAAATTGATGATTGTTTCAATGCTAGTTGCACCGCACCAGCAGTTATGGCGCTGGTGCACTGGGTGCTGCGAGTGGTGCGTAATTTTCTGTGTTACTGGGGTTGGATTGAAAGAATATTTAAAGTATATATGTTTATTTAAGTCAAAATTGCTATGGCTGTGTACAATAAATAAATTTGTTTTTGACTAATTAATTTAATTTCAATGTTATTCAAAACATGTACTCTTACACTGTACACAATGAATATTTTTAGAATGAAAAATAATGTTATGAAATGACTTTATTGAACGAATCATATGCCAGCTGAACGCTTGCAAAAAAGCCATAATGCAAGTAGATCACAAAACAGAAGTTCGGATGGTAAGTGGAATACTATAGTTAGTAAAGTGACACATTTTAGATGAAAAATGCCTCATCATAATATCATGTAAACGATCATACTTAAATAGCTATTGAAGTGGCACAAAACACTCAACATTGACTTGAAAAGTTGTATACTAACTTCGGGTAAAGTGACCGTTTGAGTGTATCTAAGTTTGGATGAAAAACGGCGTACTAGGGTTGCACTCAACTGTCATACTTAGCTAGTGAAGTGGCATAGTAGGGCGTGAAAAGTGTGAGCACGTGAAGTGGAAATCGGGATGTTAAGTGGAAATGGACCCCCTTAAACAAGTTACACCCACGCGCAGGCACACTATTTTACGAAACTAATAATCGTTGAACGCGTTTGAGTGAGAGTATAGCGATTTTTAACTTTCCCGATTGGTAAGCTCTCGATGGGTAAGCCATAGTATGTCGATGGGTAAGCCAAAGTGAATCGATAATAAAGCCACACACGGCTTAAAAAAGTGTCTCGATTTTTAATCCCTGATATGTCAATAATAAAGCCAATACATAAATACGTATGGAGCAGACGTAATGAGATGCCGCGGCAAGAGATTAAAGTGGTGTTGATGCACTGCACCAGCACCTTCAGCACAATGTTGCAATGAGCCAGATTAGTGACTGTATGACTTTGGTTTGCTTTTTCCACTGCATTTTACATGACTTTTGGCACTTTGCATGACATTTGGTATTTTACACCACATTTTTACAGTACTATTCAATGCAAAACATACTTTTTGATCAATATATTGATCTGCATACTTCACTACAATAAATATTTACATTACATTACACTTCTATATTATATTTGTGTATAAATACTTTACATTTACATACCTAGTATTTATTGGTGCCGCTTATTTTTACCTAGCAGTTTGCACACTTGATAAATGTGCCTAGACATAATTGCCTCATGTTCATACCTCAGTAATTCATTGATGTATTTAATGTTTTGTGCACACCAGTAATTCATTGATGTATTAGTATGTAAATAGGTACGTACGCGGCTTACCAATCGAGACAGTCAGGTTAAAAACCGATATAGGTACTTTGGCTTACCAATCGAATGAAAAATAAAATTTGCATGCGGCTTACCAATCGAGAGACATTGGCTTATCCATCGACATACTTTGGCTTACCAATCGAGAGCTTACCAATCGGGAACGTTAAAAATCGGGATTCCCTCGTTTGAGTTACCGGAATATGGTGTCCGTCAACTTAGTTGACGCGCGATAGATAAGTGACAGGGCTTATTCAGGTCAACTTAAGTGTGTTTATAGTTATTCTTAGTTAATTAGTTGAGATTTATTAGTTTCCGATATTTACGCCGTGAACTGGAGTGTAAAAGGATAAAGCTCAAGCGGCCTTGCAAGGGTAAGAAGGGTTTAATATGGGTGAAATAGATGATAATGAAATGACGTTATTCGTTTTCTTTGGATAATGAAAATACTTGACAACTCGAGTGAAAACCGGCGAATGAGTTTGGAGACGACTATTTTTGGAAATATCTTAAGTTACCTATCATGTTCTATTCTTAAGCGAATAACACCTGATTGTCTGGTAAAATTCTTGAGCAAACAACAAAGTTCAGCGTATGCAGACATTCACAGTCTTTACACAACGTCTGACGAGTTCAAAGTCTTAAATAATCATAATTCCAGAAATTGTGAAGATACTGAGACTGACCGGAAAAAAACACACACGAGAAATTCCAATGGCACAGTTGGCACTAGAACCACAATTCTTAACTTTGGCGCACATGTAGACTGGAAATTTTGTTCCGCGTCCGAACGTTTTCGGATGCGGAACTACAATTGTAGAAACAAGAAACCAATAAACCCTTTTCGGGATAAAAAATTTAGGTTTACAGTTGTCCTGAAAATGCACGAATATTTGAAATGTTTCAGTTTAGAGAATTACTCAACTGTGTTGTTTCGCTATATGCACAATTGACCAGCAGAAAATCGTCAAAAAAACGATCCAAACTCATTTTGCTAAAAATGTTGAGAACATTTTATGTAAATAAGACAATTTGATGATTTAACTTGAATTTTTTTTTATCATTCACTGGGTAAATGGCAGAAGTGTATAATGTCGTTATCTAGCCTAAAAAAGGTAAGAAATAGTAAAAAGTAATAATCATCAGTAGACAGGTATTTTACCATATTTCCTGGTATAAAGCAGCGTTACTGGTTGTTTTGGAAATCATAAACAAAAGCGTAAATACCTTTTTAAATTCCGAATATTTATGCTAAAACGTAGAATATTTTCAAATATCTGAGAAAATGCAAAAAAAAGCCTAAATCCAACAATTTTTTGAAGTCTAAAATTACTTATGTCTTAGTTGATAACGCGCGAGTAGGCTACTTTGCACGTAAATTCACAAAAAGCAAAATATTTTAAATGGAAATAGGCGGGCAATGCTTTTTTCTCTGACACATTTTTACCTATAATTACCTATAATCATCGCATTAATTTTGGCCGCTCTAGGATACAATAAATCAAAGCATTTAGTTGTGTACATAGTGTCATAAATAAAACATACATACAAACTGTCATAAATACGTAACACAACGCGATGTCTTTCACGTTTCAAAAACAATAGGTAAAATAAATGGTTTCAAAAATAATACAGACTTTCTGTTCGGGTGTGATAAGGATCCTACACACAGTACACACGGTAGTTGACAACCGAAACTTCCAAAGCAGATAAATCTGTTGTAAACTATTGTTTCTAGAGATAAAAAATAATCCAGCCTAGTAAACTCAAATGTTTTAAAAACATATTTATCAGTTTTGGAAATTTCGGTTCTCACATTTGAACAGATGTCTTCTGAGTGCATGAGATTTGAAATTGTGTGTTTGGCTATTTCATCTATACTCGGGTGACTTTACACCTTGTACGCGTGGTTCACACTAGAAGCGTGCCAATGATATAAACACCTTCCCAGTCAAGTCGGGCACCCAAAAATGTTTTGTGTAATCAGTGCCAAAACTTATGGTACACCCCCAAGTGGCAGACAAAAAATGTCTTTAAGCAATTCTTTGTAAGCTACTTAAAATGCTGGTTTACAATGTTTTATAGGAGAGAGTTCAAGGTGTCACATTATGTAAACAAACCTTACCTCTCAAATGACTCCATAACAAAATTGCTGCAGCAAATTTAAAACTTATATTTTTGTCAAATTTTGTTCATGTTATGATGTCATTATGACATCATAAAATTCACCCCCAGCAAATGGTCTTCTTGTATTGATACCTTTTAGATGTAAGGTTTTTTATGCAACTTGAAAGCTTGAACCTGTTTCTATAAAACATTGTAAACCAGCGTTCAGGTGTCTAACAAAAACTTTCTTAATGACAATTTTTGTTAGACACCTGAAACGCTGGTTTACAATGTTTTATAGAAACAGGTTCAAGCTTTCAAGTTGCAAAAAACCTTACATCTAAAAGGCATCAATACAAGAAGAACATTTGAAGGGTGTGCTTCTAAAAGTACTGATCTACAAAAAATCGATTTTAAGATAATTGCAATTGAAAGTTTGGAGTATGCAATACCCAAACATGGGTATTGGGTATGGGAATTTCGGGTATGGGTATTTCGGCCATCCACATGCATGGGTATAATCATTGTTTATACATATAACACTAGCTTTATAACATTTAGTGAATCATATTTTTTGTGGTACAGTACATTTTAAAGGAACAAATTGGTAATAGCATGTAGATCGGTACATTTTAAAGCACAAAATCAGATAGATGTAGACCGGTACTTTTACCCATAGTAAAAAAGCACAAATTGAGTTTTTGCTGCTGATGATGCCGAGCTGACATCGGTACTTTTAGAAGCACAAAAAATAAAGTGCAGATCGGTACATTTAGAAGTACAATTTTGAAAAATGTGTGTAGATCGGTACTTTTAAAAATACAAAAGCTGAAAAAGCTTGCATATCGGTACTTAAAAATTTCAAAAACTGTATTTTGCGATTTTTTTGCTTCTGTTGACCCCCCATATCTCAGAATTGAATTTCTCACCCCCCACATATTATATATATTTTTTGAAACACATTTTTATGGGGACCCCAAAAATGGTCCTAACTCAAATTTGAAAAATTTGTAGATCGGTACTTTTAGAAGCACACCCTTCATTTGCTGGGGGTGAATTTTATGATGTCATAATGACATAATAACGTTATTGGAATTGGGCACTTAAGTGTTCAGACAATACCTGATTGTTCATTTTTTAAATCTAAATTGGTACTGGACTTTTCTGGGACACTTTGTTTCTTTAAAAATAATCTTTCACATGGCAACCCATGCCATAGTGGGTTGCCGACAACCAGGTTTATGTGTTAAAGTTGGGGAGGGTGTTGGCAACCCCTCCCTAAAATTTCAACTTTCTACATGCCCCACAGCTGTAAATATTGCAATCGTAGTGTAAGTAATCAAGTGGGTGCCAGGATCAGATCTGTGATGGAACAGCAACAATGCCAAAAACCCACTCTGCAGTAAGTTGCCATGGCCCCTCCCTTTGATGTGGAGTAGGGGGATGTGAGGCCGTCATACCCCCAAATTTCATGATTCTACCGCACTTATGCCAGAGATAGGGTGCCCGAAGTGAATAAAAATTTTGCGTGCCTGTCTTGACCGGGAAGGTGTTTACAACGCAGGCGACTATCATAAAAATGTGCAAAAAATCTCTGCTGTTATGACATTATACCTAATTACGTTGACGTATTCACAACAAAGAATGTTCTTCACAATAACAATACTTCTTACAATAGTTGCAGGCACACGCTTCCAACATGAGACATAGGGGGGGGGGGTACAAAGTATCAAGTCCGCCGAGTAAATATATATAAAATACATACAATGTCCAAACACCTATCCAAAAAAGCTATCATCATACAAAATTACGATGATGAGACTGTTGTCTACGCTATTCCTGCTAAGAATTATCCTTTACAACCTGGATTAAGCATGGCTTTTGCTCAATCCAGCACAGTTGTCATAATGTAAATGCGTAGGTACTTTTTGAAAAGTAATGTACTCACTTTTACGCGTACATTTTAAAAGTACACTCGTACAGAGAAAATGTATTTTTTTGTTGCGAAAGTCACAATTTTCGGTTGCTAAAATAAGAAAATTTTTAAAGAAATCATATCATTTTTCTAAAAAATACTGAACAATCACTAAAGAACGACATCTATTCTGTTTTCCAGTGTAAAACTCACTCTCACATGTATAAAGTCATAGATTTTGTGTTTTCCAGGGGAAAAGTACTCGCTTTTACATTTTCCTGGGAAAAAAGTATTTTACTCACATTTACGCATGAGTACGAGTGAAAATAAAATATTTTACATTTTCTGTACGTTATGGTGTGTAAAAAACACTTACATTTACATATACTTTAAAAAAAAAAGTTCAGTAATTCTAACAACTCTGCAATCCAGACCTATATTATACGTATTTATACCGGGCGTAACGGTGATAAATAATTACAATACACTATAGCGCTTTTTATATTGCAGCAAATTGGCGCCAGGCATTAGCCCTAGGCGCAATAGGAAAAAACTAATGCGGAAATTAAAGTTCGAGGTTAACTTCGTTGTGACAATGATGGAAAATTTCACCACAAAATAAAATGCATAAAAGTGGATGATAAAGCACTTTTTCAACTTGTCACGGAATAAGCACTAATCAGTAATTAATCATGTTCAAATCTGAGCCTGTCCACCGTTTCTGGAGACGCCAATTTTTCGATGATTTCAGTCAATTTTATGTTAAATATTTTGACGTAAAATTGACTGAAATGATCGAAAAATGAATATCTGCGAAATCGGTCCATCAAAAGCGTGAATGCTTTTTTGGCTCTATAACCATGGCGCTCTTAGAATAGTGCACAATTGCCGAGTGCCATTCACCGCGTACCATTTTGGTATTTTTGGTCTTGTTTATTTTTTTAAAAATTACAGATCAGAAAGGTCACTCTCAGATAGCCAGGAATGTCTTCAGGATGTCAACTGGTACCGCGCGAGAACACTTGTCTTTCTTTCTGTGGCTATTTTGATGCTGTGTCTAAAAAAATGGCGGTTATGTACAAAATAGTCTAGTAATGAATAGAGCGCCGCTCAGGTGCTAAATGTCGCCTTTTTCCACTGTAAGTCAGCTGGCCATTTTAAGCGCCAGCAATGACATATTCCGTCAACTGAAATTCACTTCTGATAACTAAACTGTATCACTTTTTGCAGGTAAATCTGGTACCCATTTACCTACAGATGGGAGTAGACGCGCATAACGTGTCTACGCGAAACCTAAATTCGCAAACTGGAATGCGGGAAAATCGTGCCGCCTGCCCCTCCCAGAATGTCTGCTTTTTTCTGGGAACATTTTCTGTTCTCTTTTTGGGGTAAACGAAAAGACAAAGGTGCGACAACGTGACGGTGGACATAGTGATGGAATGGCGCCATTTGACACGCTAGAGGGCGCCTTGGTTCAGTGGGGGGGGGGGGGGGTTACCCCCCCCCCAAACGCTCCAACTATCTATGTAAAATTCGCGGTGTTTGTTCTGAATATTTCAATCAATCGAAAAGCAATTTTTGAGCTTGAATGTTCGAGTTGAATGTCATGTATGATCATGCTTTTTGCATTTTTTATGCAGTTGTTGTTAAACTCGGCGGACATGAAACGAATCAGCGATTCGGCCCGTCGTTACCAATGACGAATGTTTTTTAATTCGAACTTGAATGGACGGATTCCATTCGGTTCACGATATATTTGATTCAATCCCTCTTTTTATGCGAGAACGATGTGAATTTGATAGACAAATCGTTATAGTAAGTCGGATTGTTAGGTCTTAGGTAAGATCTTATCGTCGCAGTCCCGACAAATTCATTCAAAAAATTACGTATGAACTTACCGCTGCATCCAACTTACTGTTGCGTTTTATACGAACGAAGTAAAAGACACATGATTTCCGATCGCGTCAACAATAATGACCGCAGAATGCAATTAAGTCAACACAAGTGTCAACTCGTGTGTGGGCTGCCATTAGCGACCAATTGCGGTCGCTGAATCGCATTCCGCAGCCATTTTGGTTGACGCTGACGGAAATCCTGCGTCTTTCATACTTGGTAACATTCTCGCAAACGGTAACTTGGACGTGTGCCAACTAAGAATATACGCAGTCGTACGAAAATTCCTTAGACCATTGACTTCTATAATGTCCGTCGAGTTTATCATTGAACAAAGACACTATCAATGTGCAGGAAGTGAATGGACAGTGAAATTCAATATGTCCACTGTGTTCCTTACATATTCAAAATGATATCACTCTAATTGGGTTATTTTCTGTGGCGCCGTTGGCGCCACGCGTCATTTTTGTGAATCGCGCGCTTGGCGCCCCTTTACCGAATGACGCCATGGCCCCTTTTTCTGGCGCTTTTCCATCACTAGGCAGCCACCAATGTCTCGGTGTAAATTTTTTGATATAGTAGTGGGCTATTTTTGTGCGCAAAAAAGTGCCCTGGAATGCGCCAGACGGGCAAGGGCCCAGACCACAGCCGCAGATGTATTTATGTGTTGTGGTGATAGACTTTATGACATTTTATGACATTCTACGACATTGTTTTACATGAATAAATTGTACATAAATAGTATACCATATGATGCAAGTGCACCCTACAGTTGCAAAAACCGATTTACTTTTACTCTAAAAGTACGTATACCTACTCGTGTAACGAGTAAATACGTTTACGTTTCTTCTGAAAAAGTACTTGTATCACTTTTATGTACAAATTTTGAAAGTATTTTTACATTTCATTTACATTTAATTTAAAAAAATTCTTTCACATTTCCTGTACTCAGCGCGTGAGTCAATTTAACATACTTCACATATATTTAGGTTCGTAAAAAAGTGTGAAAACATCGGCACTTTTAACAACTCTAGTACAGCCGCCATTCACACACATATTATAATGTGTTTTATATAACATTTTTAAAAATCCGCGGCATTGTTATTCGCACATTCTAATGCAAGTTTAGTTTTACGGGGATTATCATCATGAATTTACTTACCTACTTACAATAACATGGAACTTCTTCCAATCTCTATAAATATAAAGAATACAAAGACATTTAATCAATAGACATAAAAGTGGGAAGGAAAGAAAACAGAAGAAGTTTATTCCCGATAATGGGTTTGTTATATACCTATTTAAAAAATTTATGTAAGTATATTTAATTTCTCATTTTAGTGTGAGTACCAGGCCATTGGTAATAGGTATGCTTGTCTAATTACCGTATTTCCTCGATTGACCCCCCCCCCTTGAATTAACCCCCCCCCTAGAAATACCCCCAGGTGTTTTTGGGCTGGGGAAAAAATAAACCCCCCCTCGAAATACCCCCGTCTGGAATTATGTACATGATGTATGCAGTGTACATTATGTATTTATATATTGGTCGCAGTTTGCATCGCAGCTACACATGTACTAGTTTGTGTAGCGATAGACGTTGATATGTTCAAATATACCCTACTTGGACACGTTGATTACCTGTTTTGTGTATATAAAAGCGTACTCTTTACTATGAATTTCGTGAAAACTTCTGACGAAATAATAAACCCCCCTCGAAAAAGCCCCCCTCGAAATACCCCCCCCCCCCTCAAAATTTCCATTCTGAAAAAATAAACCCCCTGGGGGTATTTCGAGGAAATACGGTATCTCTGTAGCATCCTTGACTATTCAAAGCACCGACAAGGACTTCCTATACTTGGGTACGTACATATGTAGAAGGTAAATATCGTCATAACGGTTACTTAAACTTTATGACAATGTAATAAGTTGTATCAAAGCACGCCAAAAAAGCACGTTTTGTATAATTCTAAGCACACGGCACACGATTTTTAACAGTGAACCCGCGCCAACCAAAAATGTGCTAATTTGCAGAAAGTTAGACCCTTAGCTGGAATTGTTTTTTTCGCTGCTGATAAGGTCCATTGGACCACCTTGGAAAAGTGCCAGAAGACTTAATAAGACAGAAGCGCTGATGCGCCAATGGCGACGTCGGACGTAACATCTCAAGAAGTGCGCCAAGCGTCAGTGGCGCCATGGTGCAGCACCTTTCTTCACCCTCAAATGGCGCCAGCGCCATGGTGCCGTTCCATCTCTTATCTAAACTAATGAAACCTGTCCGTACTTGCATTGATAGCGGGTTCATGGATCTAGTGGCGCCGCTGACGCCATTGCTGTTTGGCGCTAATTGTTAGGCGTTAATTGGCGCTAGGAATCGTGGCGCTGTTGGCGCTATTTCTAACTTTCCATCACTAATGACGCCAAATATTTATCATTCGTTTTAGTCCTGGCAGTCGCTGCTGATACCTATCACTTTTTGTCGCAATTTTGGCCGCAGAGTTTTTTTTGTCATTTTCTGTGTCTACCTATTTATGCAAATATGCACCGTACTATCTCTAAAAATAAAAAATAAAAGTTTCCAAAAAATATAAAAACTGGCGCATTTGAGGTGGGACACTAATGCGGTCTGACACAAAATAACAATTCGTCGTTCACAATAATCGGCCACAGAGTCCAAAAACACGAAATCGACAAATAACTGCAAAAAAAAGAAAAAAGAAAATAGCGAATGAGCACTGGCCGCGGTGGCGATGGCAGCACTGCGAAATCCGACATTGAACCTTTGCACCCATGCTCATGTTTGCCTGTTGTAAATATTTGACCCTAGTTCCACAAAAACCTGCGGTTGCTACTGAAAAGCATAGTTGTTAAAACGTATTTACGTTAACTCGATAAATACGTACACCCTAGTACTGCGTAAATACGTTTACGTTTCCTACCGGAAAAAAATACCGGTAAAATACTCACTTACTCGCGTACTTTTTGAAAGTACGCAAATACAGAAAACGTAATTGAGACAATTTTTTTGAGTGTATAAAAACAAAAACCACTAAAACGAATTCAAACGGCTGCAAAAATGGCAGCGGAATTAATAGAATTTGCGATCGGTAAGGAAAACGACGACTCTCGGTTTCACTTTTATTCATTTTTACATCTTTCCAGGCACAAAATCGAAAAAAAATTACTTTTTGGTTTTCCCGGAGTAAAAATACTGGTATTTACGTTTACTCACCGCTTACGCTGCGTAAACGTAAAAACATTACTTAACGTTTTCTGTTCTCAGAGGTGCGTAAAAAAACATGACATTTACGTTTACTTTGAAAAACGTTCAGTACTTTCAACAACTCTGCTGAAAAATGCATGAGGACGAGACGTTAAAGGTGGAGTTACATCATGATGACAACTAAAAGGTAAAATGACCAATATCGACAAATTACAAATATGCAAAGGCACTGAGATATATCAAATATAGATATATAAATCTATAAATTTATCACAGATACATAAATCTTACATCAAAATTTCACTGTTCGAAAATGAATGAAATTCCAATGAACGATGTCGAGATTCCAATGAAAAATTGTGAAATCTTGACGTAAAGTTCATATCTTGAGAACTACTGGAGATTTTTGGATACGATATTGATACCGGTTAGTGCTTACGGCATGTCAATTTAGAAATTCATATCTCTAAGCGTTCTTGTGTATTTGTAATTTCTCCAGATCGAATTTGTCATTTCAGCTTTTATTTGTCGTTGTGCTTTAAGTCCACCTAAATGCTGAGATCAAAGGTTATGACTTGTTATCTTATCAAATTTTGTTCAAACTTTGATTGACTGTCGGAAATCGTGGATTACTAGAGGTGGAAGTATATTTTATAAAAAAATTATCACCGGTCTGCCATTATTGTCATTTCAACTCGTGTTAATCTGATTAATGATTTACAAATCTACAATGACGTCTACTAATTTTGCCCCGAGACATAAACAAAAATGACATTATTGCAAAAACTTCCACTCAACCAAAAAAGATGTCTGAGCATATATTTTAATCTACAAAATGGTATCGGAGCTCTGCAAATCGCCTATCTATAGTTGTTTTTTATTAGTTTGTCTGTGCCGCTCACTTTGGGACATATTTATAAAGCCTAGGTATATAAGTTAGACTAGTTAGGTTAGAAGACTGTTTATACATAGTAGTCAGTCCAAAAACTGACCACCACTCGTTAAACTGATGAATGATGACGTCACAAATTATCTATAGTGCTAACAGGGCCTCTGTGTACTGTTTACACTATGACTTATTCTCAGTTGTATGTTTTTGAACCAAACATGTCTAAAAACGCCATATTTTATAAAAAAGTGTGTAAAATAGTGATACCTATTGATGACACTTTTAGTTTCAAGTGAACGTCTGCACGAAATTTTGAGTTTCCATGAATACTGTGGTTTTCAATGCAAAATCATATTGATAACAGCAAAATGGACCGATAGCTAAAAGGGAGCTGACTGTAATGGTGCTGTGAACTTCGTATTGAATGTTGATCAATATGCAGTAAATTCTTGAATAGCTCCTCTCCTTGAATACATTATCTTGATTAGATTCTCCCCTTGAACAACTCCCCCTGTTGTTAAAGTGAGGAAAAATCCCCCCTTGAACAACCCCCATGTTGTTATAGTGAGGAAAAATGCCCCCTTGAACAACCCCCACCCTTCCCACTTGTTTTTTGAACTGGTTACAGTTTTTTATTCTTTTTTAGTTGGTTTTCACTACTACTCAGGGCCGTATCCAGGGCGGGGCTGGGGGGGTGCTGCCCCCCCCTCCCGGGGCGACACCAGAAAGTGACCGGAAAATTCGACTTTTTCAACGTCAGCATGAAAAATTTTGCGCGCAAGCGCGCATTCTTCACCAGACATGAGGTATATTATCATCCGATTTGCTCCATGTGGCCGCAAATCGTTGTAAATACACTCAATGTTGTGTTTTTGCTGTTTTGTATGTATATTTACACACATATACAGCGTTCCATGGCGCTGACGCCAACGCCAATGGCGCCATGGCGTGGCGCCTACTAATGGCGCCATGGCGTGGCGCCTACTAATGGCGCCAGCGCCATGGCGCCATTCCGCCACTACGTAGCTAAAATTTTAGGGGGGGGGGGCTGAGCCCCCCCCCTCGCCGGCCTCCGTAAACAAGCAGCCCCCCCCGCTCAAAAATCCTGGATACGTCCCTGCTACTACTTGATCAATTTGGTTCCGCCTTATAATTATACAATTATGGAACCCGATCCAAACACTCAATTGATCAAAAATTATGCTGAAAATTCTACCGAATATACAACTATTTAGGTACTCTCCAATTCAATAACTTGCCAAGCAAAAAAAATGTTTGCTGGAAAAAACTTGGAGAATTAATCGAGAATTTACGCTGTTCTAAATACCTGAGGGGGGGGGGGGTATCATCAAACATTTGCAAGACAGAGTCTCTTGTTGCAAAAAAATATGTATGAACTGTCAAAAAAACTCTCAAATGCAGCAGCAGGGGGGGGGGGGATTCGCTACATACTTGAACGATCCTGGGAGCGAATATATCTATTTGCAACCAAGCCGCCAATCAGAACCACAATTTATCGCGCCATGTATAAAAAAAACATTTTTATTTATTTATAAAGTTTGCCAGAATACACCGAGTTGCCATAAAAACGTGTCTGGTTAACTAAGTGAAAATCCGAGATGCATACTATTTATATGTATAAATATAACCTGCCGCTAGCGAGTGCGTGTGGAGTACGGAAGCACTTGGCCAGCGTTGTGACTAGTGATGTAAAGGCACCGGGGCACCGGGGCACCGGATCTGGGCCCCGGTACCGGTGCGGTGCCTTTGCGATTTTCAGAGGTGCCGCTCTAATGCTGGAACTACTGGTGCACTTGCACTGGTATACTTAAGTTTTGCTTGTGACGTTTGGTGCTGGCGTTGGCTGGAAAAAAGTGGGGCACTTAGAAAGGCACCTGCGGATGACAAGGGCGTGAAATTTGTTGCCTTCCAATCAGATTCGGTAAAATCTCAGAAAAAAAATTAAATGGAAAATTTCAAAATAAAAATGAAAATTCTATAAAAATTTAAAATTTTGTAAAATTTCATAAAAATTCGTATTTTTGTAAAATTGTATAAATTTTTTTATTAAATTTTGTAAATATTTTTATCTTGTTGCTTGAGTTTCTACCTGTTTATTGCTTTATAAATTAAAGTGTCATTGTCAAGCAAATTGTATCCAAATCTTATGTTTTGTATTCAAATCTTGTTGTTTTGTATCCAAATCTTGCTGTTTTTATCTAAATTTTATGTAAACATTTGGACACAAAAACATTAAACATTACAAACATGCCACACTATGGGGTTGAATCAGGTTGGGTTGGGTGGTGTTGTTAGTGCCTTTCAGTGCCGGAACTGGCAACCCGCGGGTGCCCTTCAGTGCCAGTGCTATTTTTACAGAATGGCACCAGTGTAGGTGCGGTGCGGTGCTATGCTTTTGCTAGTGCCCCAGGGTGCCAGGTGCTTTTTTCATACGATGGGAGAGGTGCCAATGCGGTGCGGTGTCATTTTTCCCGGTGCCTTTCACATCACTAGCTATGACAACCACTAGCAGTAGAAATTAGCCCTTCTCTCCCGGTTTACGTAGGCAGATCGCTTTCAAACACGACTAATTAGCACAACTGGCGATCTGTGGGGGTGTAGTACCATTTATTCAGTCTATTTGTTCGCAGTGGGAATTGGTTGATGAGACGCATACGCATTACATGCGTACTATAACATTTGCTCATTGTTATGGCCGGCCTTTCGTGCCTCTAATTGTTTACATCAATCTGATCAATGACGTAATTTTGTCAATCTCTTAGAACGTCATTCGCTTTGACAGCGGATCGTTTTAGATAATTGGGCAATTAATTTTGTGCCAATTTGGGATGCACCGATACAAGTAAAATGTTAGAATATTTTGAATATACCTAACTGAACTGGGTGTGTTTGGGATGGTGATGGGAAAGTGCCACGGCGCTGGCGTTGGGAGCAGAGTTACAAAAGTTAAAGTTACAAACAGTTAAAAGTACCAAAGTATACGTAAATGTAAAGTATTTATTTTTACACACCCCCTGAGTACAGAAAACGTAAAGTAAAAGTTTTTTACTTTTACTCGTGAGTAAACATGAGTAAAATACTTTTTCCCAGAAAACGTAAAAGTGAGTATTTTTTAAGGAATTTTGCCCAAATTTTCACTAAAAATAACTAATTTTCGTGCCTTTTTCACCATTTTAACCTTTGAATTCGCTTTTTCATATGTTATTTGCCTATTTTCAGCTATTTTTTGCAATATTTTTTGCTTTTGTCTCAATTTTTTACCATCTATGCTTTGAAAAAGCCTGTAAACAGGCTATCTGAAATACGTTTGATGTACTCGAGTAGGTACTTTCAAAAAGCACTCAAAAAGAAAAAAGTAAAAGCTAGTACAGGTACGTAACCGTATTTACTCAGTACTCGAGTATACGTAGGTACTTTTTGAGTAAACGTACTTGGTCCAGCTGAAAAAGTTCCCGGGCAGTGCTCGTCATTCGCGCTAGGGGTAAGCTACGGTCATAAAATTTTGACAGGTGAGGATATCAGATGTTTTGAGTTTGCACCCAAAATTTCACTCCTCTAGCTCCACCCAGTGCGGAACTGTAGGGGTTAGAATTTCGGTCATTTTGTACTGATGTCCACATAGTGCTCAAGCCCAATGCTACTTTAAGTTGTGGTCATGAAACATTGGCTAGTGTAAGCCACCAGTGTTGGCAATGTGCCAGCACTAACCAACATTAGCTATGAAATCATAAGCCTAGTCAATATTGTCAATAATGTCACTACTCTCACTAGGGTTGGCAAGCGATTTTTTTTAAGCGATTTTTTTATTAAAAATTTCGATTTTTTTAAAAAAAAATCGCAGCACCCGTACCGATTTTTTTTATTTAAAATCGCTGGCAAAAAATTTTGGTACTCAAGCACTAGGTAAAATGCAAAAATTTTGCGCGCGAGCGCGCACTTTCATGCAAACAATCCACAAGTTGCTTTTTTCATGGCTTTGACAACCAATTTGGGGGGTGTAGTACCCATTTATGTGTGCTTTTAAGCGTGTAAGGTAGGCTGTGAATTATTATAGGAAGTATTCATAGTTATGCTTTGTGTTGTCACATCAAACATTTATGCAAAATGCATCCATGTTCATTTCCAATATCATTTATATTTTGTTCTGAGCAAGAACATGCTATTTCTGCAAATAAAATTGCAAATTGTCGATGAAGTGTGATTCACGTCACAAATATAACAATTTAATTACATTTACACTTAAAAATAACTGACTTTCAAGCTTTTCCGAAGCTCTACTGTACTTACATTAGCACAGAAAGTATAAGTGTGCACTCCCTACCAATTTATATGGCTTTTATTACCCCCAGAGGCGATTTTAGGCAGAAATGGGGCTAATTTTGACCTCAGCAATTTTTATTTAAAAAAATCGATTTTTTAATTAAAAAATCGATTTTTTTTTTAAAAATCGGGGTCGTTAAAAAAAATCGATTTTTTTCCAACCCTAACTCTCACTACCAACTTCATCATTCTGCCTCTCCTTCTCAAAATAGCCCCCCTTGGAGTCTACTCACTGCTGTTGAACACAGGTAATGTGTCCACTACACATTAGTAATGAAACATAGGGAAATTTTATTCACATAATTCATTTACTGCACATTTCAAAACAACATTAAAATCACTGCAATACAACAAGATCTCAGATGATCACCAAAAACATCCATCACAGTTCCCACGTTTCTTGCAATCACTCTGATCTGCATATTTATTTTACCTTAATAGCAATGATGTTGATGAAAGTGTTGAATACTATCAGCACATTGCCAACACTGGTGGCTTACACTAGCCAAAGTTTCATGATCACAACTTAAAGCAGCATTAAGCTAGAGCACCATGTGTACATCAGTACAGAATGACCAAAATTGTAACCCTCACAGTTCCGCAGTGGGTGGAGCTAGATAGGTAAAATTTTAGGCGAAAACTCAAAACACCTGATATCTTAACCTGTCAAAAGTTTATGACCGTAGCTTACCCCTAGCGCGAATGACGAGCACTGCCCGGGAACTTTTCAGCCGGACCATGCAAATACGTTTTCACAACTATGGTTGGGATTGGGAAACACGCATTACAAACATACCTATATACATGCAATTACGCATTTGAGTTTTTCAATACTTACAGGTCAATTTCCCGCTCGGCGCCATTTTATTGTGGCCGCATTGGCGCCAAGCCAACAAAGTGCGTTATGGTGTTTTTGGAGCTTAGCTGCGATGGCGCGGCAGCTTTTTTCGATTGCTCACAGTACAAAAGTGACTGGCTGTGGCACGTGGCGCCCAAGTGCTGGCGCTTTTTACATAAGTTCTATTGAGACCTCCTCTTGTATTTGAAGAAATACGGTAACATATTTTCAGGTTTTTCGCGACCTGGAGCTATTTATGTACGTTTCTGGGCTTTTATTCGTCAAATTAAGCTAACCGGTATTTTGGCACAACTATACAACAGTTCGAACCGATTTTAAAACAGGGGTCGATTTTTTGCACACTTGATACCATTTACCGTATTACCTCGAATTATCCCCCCCTTGAATTAACCCCCCCTCGAATTAACCCCCCCTCAAAATGGGCTGGGGAAATAATAAACCCCCCCCCTCGAAATACCCCCCCCCCCTTCGGAACGATGTACGTCACGTACATAATAAATACGTCATGTATGCAATTTACATGATGTATATTACTGTTGATTTGCATTGCAGCTACACATAGACTAGTTTTTGTGGCTATCTACGTATTAATGTCCAAATACATCCTGTTTGGACACATTTATTACCGGTTTTGGGTATGCAAATGCCTACTATTTACTACGATCCTTACGAAAATTTCTGACGAAATAATAAACCCCCCCCCCTCGAATAAACCCCCCCCCCCCTCGAATTAACCCCCCCTCAAATTTTGCTGGCGAAATAATAAACCCCCATGGGGGTATTTCGAGGTAATACGGTACTTGTCCAGTCACGCAGGTAAATATTTGCAAGGAAAAGAAATATACCTATGTCAGTGTTTATTATATGTGGATGTTCATGTTTATAAAATATAGGACCATGTCTTGTTCATGCAATGCGGGTTTTTATCTGAAAAAAATTATTATCATTTTATTGATGGATAAAGTCTTTATCCGTACAAACAATGTTGGTAAATACATACAGTATCAGTATACAGAGTTTGGAAATAAAATATATATTTACGTCAACTACTTTGGTCGGTAAACTTGGTAAATTCTTTCGCACGAAATATGAAAGAAATTCAGCAATGAATTATAATTACAATTATCGTTATTTAAGCAGAAACAACCGCAGTCCGCACATTTCCAGGAGTTATACCTATTTAGTACCTACCTACCTACTCTAATAACGATGGAAACCCAGTTGAAAAAAGTGTATAAATTGTGCGATTTTTCTTCAGAAAATGCCTTTTCGAATTTTCGTATTTTTTTCAGATACTTTTCGCATTAAATGCTAAAGAAATTTTAAACGCATTAAAGAAATTTTCTTCCACCAGATTTTTACATGTTCGAATATTTCTTGTCTATTTTGAATACATATTTAAGTTTCACGGCTAGTGATGTGAAAAGCGCCAAGATTTTGGCGCCAAGCGCCAAAAGCGCCATGGCGCTTTTCCAGACCATAGCGCCAAGCGTCAATGGCGCCAGAGAACAGTGGTGCAATGCGCCAAAAGCGCCAGCGCCAAAAAAATTATATGCACCCATGCTCACGAAACGAATTTTCATGAAGTTCTCGTCATTTTACCAGCGAGGTATAAAGCCTTTCAAAGCACTAAGATAAGTTGGTTTTACCTAATCAGATCAGATTACTTCAGGGGTCTCCAATGGGGGAGGGGTTGGAAGGTAAGCCCCAAATCGCCCAGCTATCTGTCTATCCTGGAGGCCGCTTAGCTATTTATCTATCTATCCCGGAGGCAAATCTTTTGGCTACTATCCCCACGCCACCCGCACCCCCAAAATTGCCCAGATGTCTAGCGGTGCGGTTAGATTTTTGAAACAATTTTGACAAAAGTTTTGCTCAAAATCACTAATTTTCACACCTATTTTCACATGTTTGTGGCTATATATGCATTTGTATACCTATTTTAGTTATGTATCCCCCATTTTTAGAAATTTTCCCAATTTCCCAATTTTCCAAAAGCCTGTATTTATATTGAACCCCCTCCCAAAAGTAGTAGGAGGCTAAGATAAACGACCATTTTTCGCGTTTTTTTCAAAAACGAGGTACCACCGATTTTTTTCGATTTGATTTTTCATTTTAATTAATAGCCAGAGGAACCGAAGCCAACGGAGCGAACCCCGTGGCTGCAACAAGATATATCCACATTGTGACACACAGCATTGGAGTAGCGTTCGCAAATGAGTTGTGCGATTCTGTCACCTTTGCTGACGTGATACCAATTATTGGAATGATTGTATAAGATCACTTTTATTTCTCCATCGTAATCTGGGTCTATCACACCCCCACCAACTTCAATTCCGTGAAACATGGAAAGACCACTACGGGAAGCTAAACGACCATAACAACCTTCGGGAAATTGAACTTTCAAATCTGTTTTGACAATTAATCGTTCTTTTGGTGGTATAAAGTATTCTTCAGAACTGGCAATGTCGAAACCGGCAGCCTTTGGAGTACATTTCAATGGAACGGTCGCGCTATTGCTTATCAATTCAAATTTCATCAACTCACACATCTGCGTCGTTAACGGTCAAATAAGTAGTTACCAACTATTTGTGTTTTTCCATCTTTCTCTAAAGTACTACATTCTATCCCATCTTTATATGGATTGAAATTTTCATTTGGTCGCCTCCTCAACCAGGTTCTTATGTAAGGGTCTCTTTTGTAGTAATGGTTCATGTTCTCCCCATTAATCCATAATGTATATTTGTAGGTGTATGAGAATAGAACTTTACGAATTTTTTGCTGCAATAATACAATATAAATCCTATCTTTATACATGTTATTTATCAGAAATTTATCAATCAACAAATTGGGACCTCGGTATTCGGGTCTTCTATATGCCAAATCTTCATTTTCATATGGGTTTACTTCTATGCGGTTGTCTGTATAACCACTGCAAGGCATTAAATTATAAATTAAATCCAAGTTGAATGGGATCTTGTGCGTCTTTCCCAAACTTATTAATATATCAGTCACTGGTGTATAGCGAGGAATAGAACAATTGAATTCATGTTTTTCAACATATTTCTCAAATTTATCCAAATCTTCCCTAAAGTCCACAGTACTCAAATCCGCATATTCCAATGGTAATGTGTAAACATTGAGGAACAATTTTTTTATATTTTTACTCTGCTTAATTCTCGTCGGTGCATTATCCATTTTCGTTTACCTGTAATCAGGAAGAATCAATTATTCTAATACCACAAATTCTAATCCTCTCTATATTACCCGAAGCATAATTGCACAAGTTCATCCCATTCAACCATATACTGTAAAATCGATCACCAGTAGCGAATGTTCTACTAATACCCATCGCAGTTTGTTCGAGTATGATGAAATGATATGTCTTATTGCCGCATAAAGGATGCACAAATTTTTCTAATGTAATGCCACTACCCATTGATCTTGCGAATATCTCCAATATGATCAGAGGCATCATTCCCTTGCACGATAATGAACTCATCAATTCTAGTACAGATGTGTTGGTTGTAACTTTGTTTTTAAAATCAATTCTTCTGGTGTGTTCATTATTGAATGAGTCCATGTTCTCCAAAAACTCTTCGTGTGTCAGCGCGTATTTGTCGAAACTTGTTTTGTATAATGTCGCTTTCCAACTTGATCTGGTGTGATTCTTTCTTATTACATAATTGTTCATAAATCTCCCATTTTTTCCAAATAGCATCTGAAATGTTGTTAAAGATTTTCCTCAACCATATAGGAGTATTCTTCGCAATCTTTTATATTTATAATTTCTATGTGCTTAAGTGCAAACTTTGTTAGCAATAAATACGCATTGCCACCATTCCCTACAGTATTATCTGCTAATCTTCTACATGCGAAATTGATGGCAGCCGATTTAGTATTGAACTTTAATGTTTTTTCTTTCAAGTATTTTTCAAATATAGCATTTCTTTCGCTTAAACTCTTTTCTTTAAAATCATCCCAATCTATAGCAATCAACATTCCCTCGTAGCGACCATCGTTTTCATGATGAGATTTCACATATCTTTTCAATTCTCGCAAGGTTTTCCCATTAGTGGCCATACCTATGAAAAATAGTGCATCATATTGCGGGTGTAACATTCACTTCATCAAGTTGAAATTTGAAAGTGACGTAATATTTATGTAGGGAATCACAAATGTCACCACTATCATGCAATCTTATATAATTGAGTGCATCATGCTCAGTACAAAAAATTTTATCTAATGTATTGTCAGCCGCTTTGGAAGGGGATAAACGTTCAATATTTATTGCGTACTTATCAATCCCCCTAGGGAAGAACAGCACTGACACGGCATAAAAACTCTTTTTTTCTTTCAAAATCTTTTTGCTTATCCCTTCTCTCAACTCTTTTTCGTTACTTATTCTCTGTATTGTCTGACCCATATCTGAGAGCGTTATGAAGTATCAATGCTGTCAGACGAATCGGTAATTCCACCATCCGACATGTAGTCGTATTCGTCATCTAACCAGGTGAATACAAAAAGAGGGTTTCTCAAGTTGAGATAAAAGTTCAAGTCTTTTAGCCAGAAAGAAATGAATGCCATTCTAGTGTTATTATTTTCATTTCTTTTTTCTATGTGGAACAATACTTTTATTTTAATCTCCCTGTCTTTGTATTTACATACGTTTAATATTTTAGACAACTTGAGTCGTCTAACATGCGTTCTTAATAACATGTCCAATTTGATTGAATTGGGCAATATTTGACAGGCATCTCGTATTTTAGAGGCTAGTCTACATGCTGATATAGAATCAGGTATGTTTTTCAGTTTCCGTTTTTCTCTACGCACTTTACCATTTTTGAAAAGATTCTGATACTCAGTGCTACTGATTTGACTGTGCACAAAGACATCTTCACTCAGCGTAAGAAGTTCCACTTCTATATCTTTAAGTCTGCCCATCTGTAAATAATTTACCCAAATCACATCAACCAATCAAAGTTAACAACTTTCTTATGACAAAATATCTAACCTTATATACTCTTTTGAATTGCTTTGGTAGATGTATCCTTTCACTATTGACCAGCTAACGGGTTTGATTTAGGCTTCGAATGCTTTTATTTTTCAAAATATGAAAGGAAAAGCAAGTCACCCACTCTTTTATACCGCTCTCTACAATCCCATGTAAAGTTATAAAAGTTATTGTCAATAAATTTTATGTCCACTAAAATTTTATATGCGCCATGATTCACCATAATAAAATTTTATGACTCTACGGCAGCATTATAAAATGGGTTGGGAATCGCCCAATAGTCTCCATTTGACGACGGACGACGACGGATGACGCGGCGCAGCAACAAGGACGACCGACCGACCAACCGACCAACCGACATGACTGATGAACAACGAACCTACGAGTTGGTAGACAGCCCACCCCCTGAAGACCAACAACCCCCTACAGAGTTTTCATCATCAGATGACGAAATAGATGAAGGTAAAATTCAATACGAAGAAGCTGATGACGTCAGTCTGAATAAACATTATGAATTCATCAAGGACAATATTAGAGAAATCGACAATACTGAACCCAAGTGGAAGGAGTTGTTTAAGATTGAAGAACCGTGGTTAGAAAAAAATGGTAAGTTTTATACTAATTATTACGTGTATGACGTAAAATTTGTCCCAAATTTAGAAGATAAAGTTAGTGACCCTATAACTTTTTTGGAATATATTTTAGCCAAATGCATTGAAAAAGTTTATGTCGATTATTTTTCAGACAAGCAAGTTGAAGAGAAAAAAAGAATTTTCGTTGGAATAAAAGTTATGTCAAAGAGTTTTGATAGGGGTTACATACTATCAAAAATTACTCACCTGCAGAATGTATCAATAGCTTCTATTTTAAATAGAGTTGAAATGATTTTTCAATCCGCGGGGATAGAAGAAGACAACTTACTGAATGGTTTTTCAGTGAATATTACGACTGTGGAACGTAAAGATATTGTAGCAAAAGGATTTGATTCGTTTACAAAGTTTTTACCAGATGTTCAGAGTAGAATAACTTATCACAAGAAAGCTCTATACAACCCACCAAACTTGTCATCTCTACCTGATCAATGCTTACCCATTTGTTTGTTTATGGGGCGTCAAAGTATCTTGGCAACCATAAGTAAAAAACGTAATTTATTCAAGAGGTACAAAAGGAAAAATAGAATGGGTCATTTCAAACTACTAGAGAAAGATGTAACCAAATTTGTAGAATTCGCCAGGTCATGTTTTAAGTATGATATGCAGTGCAAAGATTTGTATGGCAATATAAATATACTTTTGAAGGCGCTCAACAAATTTCCACCAGTATACAAACACGTAAAATACAGTTGCAGGGTTTGGTCTATTAGGGAAGGTGGGGTGGAATTGATATTTCAAAGTTTCACCGGCAAGAAAAATGCATGTATCGATTTATTGTATGACGAAAGGGAACAACATGTGGTATTGATTAAATCAATAAGTACATTAGCTAATTGCTACAGAGTCACAGATTGTTGCAATAAAATCATTTTCAACAAGGATACTCCATGCAAATGTTCGAAATCAACTTGTTCCATGTGTTACGCTTCGGAAATTTGCCCTATAGACAAAGGCGCAAAAACTATAGTTTGTTCAAAGTGCAATAGGTCATTTTATAGTAATAAGTGTTATGAAAACCACTTGGTAAATGTATTTCCACACAAATCTAACGTCACCATTACTAAAGTGTATGGAGACACAGACGATTCAGATAGTGACAGTTGTTTGAACACAAGTGACATACAGAGTCTGAGCCCACCTTCATCTTGCGAACCATTAACTGTGTGTCAGTGCGTGCATTTTTGTGGCAAGTGCAACAAAAAAGTAACTTTGGGTCAAAATCACGATAACTGCGGTTTTACCAAATGTAGTTATTGCGGAACCAACGTTTCAATGAAAAAGACATTCAGGACTCACCAGTTTGAATGTTTTTTTCAGAGACCTATTCCATATGAGCACAAGTTCCCCGGTAGAAAATTTCAATTAATTTTCTACGACACTGAAACGTTTCAAAAACCTGTTGTAGAAACAAAACAAAAACAATGGGGGGAAGAAGCTCCATCAGACAAAGAAAAAGTATTTCGTAAAGTACATTCGACTTATGCGGTGTATTGCTTAAAAAGGTGCAATGAATGTTTTTTACAAGAACGGGCATGTGACCCGTGTTTGTCATGCACTAGATTTTTTTACGGTTTAAATGCTATATCAGAGTTTTACTATTTTTTAATGGATTACAAGAGACACGTTAACTTAACAGTAGTCGCCCACAATTTGAGTTTTGATTTATGTGAAATATTATCCATTTTTATTAAAAATGGGCAAATTCCAAAATTGTTGCTTTCAAATGCTAGACACATTTTTTATATGCGCCTAAACAACCAAATCAGTTTCATGTGTTCATTAAAATATTTCCCCATGAGTTTAGCACAGGTCGGGAAAGCTTTCAATTGCTCAGTTCGCAAAGGTAATTTTCCGCACCAAATTGTGACGGAACACAATTTGCATGCCACATATGAAGTATTACCTTCACCAGACTTTTACGATGTTGAAAGCATGAAAAGTGACGAGAGAAAATTATTTATGGAATGGTACGAAAAGAATAAGCATATGGAATTTGATATCAAGAAAGAATGTTACGAGTACATCAAATCAGACACCATGGTTTTAGAAGAGGCTTTTATCAAATTTTCAAAAGAGATTTATTATACTTTTAATATAATACCACACCTCAATTCAAAAAGTCTCAGTAGTCTGGCCAACTTTATATGGAAAAGTCAACATGTGGACACATCACTTATAGTACACACACCACCTCGCAACAGTTTTAACACTGGCGACAATCAGAGCAAATGGGGTTTGAAAAGTATAGTCGCTTTGGCCAAGTATTTCGACAACAAGTATATTCAATATTCTAGATCACAAGAAGGTGAAAAGGTAGTGTCCTGTTTTGACCAAGATGCAAATTCATACAGAAAGTTTAAGATTGATTGTGTGGTGTATAAAGACGAAAATAAAACAAAAATTGATTTTTTTCGCGAACTGTTCGGGTGCGCAGTACACTCTTGCAAACAATGTTTCCCATCAAGACACACAAAAATGAGGCAATCTCACCTGTCACACAAGGAAAATTATGAAAATACTATGAAACGAATTGACATGATTCAAAAGCAATTGGGTGTACGCGTAGAAGTTTGGTGGGAATGTGATGTTCATAGACTGAGGAGGGAAAGTTTAATATTTAGTAAGATATTTAATTCTTCAAAAGTTAGGGAGCCACTGGATATGAGATCAGCTTATTTCGGAGGCAGGACAGAACTATTCAAGTGTTTTTTTAGTACTAACCCAAACGGGAACCTTTTCGAAGAAAATTTACCATTAGACTTTGACCCAAATCGAACTATTAATGCCGTGGATATATGTAGTCAATATCCAGCGACTATGAAAAAGTTCCCCATGCCTATCAAGGCACCCAGGGTACTATCTCAAGAACAATTAGAATTTTTAACTAATTATTCTGGTAAATTGTTACCGTTTACGGCAGGTGTCTTGCAGGTTGACATATTACCACCCCGAGATTTACTCCTTCCATGTCTACCTATGAAAATAGATCAATTTTCAGTTTACGCTTTGTGCTACACTTGCGCAAAAAAGTATGCATCGGGTAAAGCAAAGTTACCTCCACCAGACGGATCCTACGTGTGTAATTGTTCAAAAAAACAGAGAAAAATGTCTGGTACTTGGTCAGTTAACTGCCTAAACATGGCTTTAGAGAGGAAATATACCATCATTTGCGCTTATGAAGCACTAATATATGACCACGTATCCGTGTGGTCACCAGAATCACCAACAGAAGGTGTCTTTAGCACATTCATCGACAAAATTTTTGCTCTAAAAGTTTTGTCCTCTAAACACAACTTTAGCAATGAACAAGAGAAGTTGGCATTTTGCGAAAAGTTTTACCAAGTAGAAAAGTGCAAGTTAGACCCAGATAAATTTCAAGAAAACCCAGCCAAGACTAGAGTCTGCAAATTATTGCTCAACAGCTCATACGGTCAATTGGGGCTAAATAGCCAAAAGTCAAAATATGTGTTCATAAAGGATCCAGCCAAGTTCATGACTACTGTTTTTTCACCAATGAATGATGTAGACGAAATTTTTATCATGGATAAAAATATCGCCCGAGTAAAAATGAAAACCGCTAATGAGTACGTTGTGAATTCCACAAATTCTTGTATCATTTTGGCACTTTATATTACTAGCTATGCTAGATCTATATTACAAAGGCTTTTAGAACAATTCCAATACACACAATTATTGTATTCTGATACGGATAGTTGCTATTACGCTACCGGGACTAAAGAAGGCCAGTTCCACCCAGAACTCAACCCAGGTATATTAGGTGGTTTAGGTAGCGATGTCCCAGATGGTGAATTTATAAGTGAATTTATCGGCATCGCTAATAAATTTTATTCACTCACGTACAGGAAAAAATGTGATCCCAGGAATGTGTATACTACGCTGAAAGCTAAAGGAGTTCGCATGACGAATGAAAATCAACATTCTTTACAAAGTAATGAGTTGAAGAAACAATTGGTATCTTATTTCTCTCCACAAATTTTTTCACCACATTATATAAGTACTGAGAATCTCCAGTTCAGACACACACCAAACCTTTTATCTATTACAACCGACAAGGTCATTAAACGCGTTCATTTTCAACTTAAAAAAAGATATCATTACTGGTTTAACGACCAACCTTGGTCCATCCCCTGGGGATATTTGGGGCAAAGACCGCACCAACGCACTGCTGGTGGTGATAATGACGAACGAAAAGTACTTCACTGAACAGGATGTCCGATTAGCAAATTACGGTCAGTCATACTTGATAATCGGTCCTAGTAAATGTGGCAAAAGTTCTTGGACATTGAAGTTTATACAACACGCATTAAGAGGGTTGTTTAATTTGGATCAAATACCAGATAAAGTTTTAATTTGCTCAGGAAGCAATCAGAATAATCACCCTGTTTATCAACAATTGCAGAATGAATTCCCCGATAAGGTGGAAATATTGGAACGCAATAAAGTTCCTTCTCTAGCTTCACTGGAAGATACTAATTTGGCCCAAATAGTCGTATATGATGATATGCAGTTATTATTACCACAATGGTACACCAGTCGACTAATTACAAATTCTGTTAGTCATTCAAAGAATTTGATAACATTAATACAGGTACACGATCCTTATTACAGCCCCAGCCTTAAGGTGATTAGGAGAAATTGCTCTTATCTCGTTTTGTTTAAATACCCGACAGAACAGGTTGTAAATTCATTAGCTACTAGTTGGTTCGGGAAAAGTGAACAGAAAAAAAAATTCCTACTTGCATATAGTGACGCAATTTCTCAACCTTACGGATATTTATTAGTATCATTTCAACATATACCCAACCCTATTTTTCAGGCGAGATCAAACATTTTCAACGAAAACTCCCAAGACCAAGTCGTGTATGACTTGTCAACAAATTACGGTGACGACCCCAGCAAAGCAACCAATTTTATAACAGTGTGTGATCAATAAATATGAAGAATTTTGGCACCAAAAAGCACATGACACCCAGAGTGAAGAAATATGCGAGTGTATTGGAACAAGCCGCAACCCTGCACAGTGATAAAAAGCTCCGATCCTATTTAAGTACCGCCAAGAAACCAGTGATTTATTCAATTTTGGATATAGCATTCAATGTCAGCTATAATAGCGACATCAAGAAAATATTAAACTCATCTACTAATCGTTCACTAGAATATTTCTCACCGATAATAAATGCATTGTCAAATTGTCAGTCAGGCAAAAGTGGGAGAAAATTACTAGTTAAGCACGCATCCATCGCATTGATAAAGTTATTAACCAAGTCAGTAGCCTCCAAGTTGTTTTCTTCAAGGTAGTATGGCTAATCAACATAGAGGTAGTAGCATAAATGTGAATGACTTTAAATATGTATTAAAAAAGTTTGTGGATGAGCAAGTAGGCAAAGAACAATTTCAAAAACTCATAGAAGAAATACTCAAAAGCAAAAAATTAACAGACGCTCAAAAATATCATCTACTACTAGCAGCGAGAAATAAATTATCTTTAGTATTGAATAGTGTTAAAGAAACGAATGCAAACAACTCACCAACCAAAATACCTCAAACTATCAATCTGAGCGGCTATAATGATGATCCGCATCCACGCCAATCCCCCCCGCCACAACCCCCCTCACCAGCAGTATACGGTACCCCCGAATCACCCCAGTTCCAAGCTGAATCACCTGGTAAACACTCGACACCTTCTTTTTTTCCACTTTATCAACAAAGTGAACCCCAACCATCAGCTGAAAAATCCTCTCGAAAAAGCGCTCGTCGTCATCAAGTGAAAGTAGAAGAACCGACTCAAGCTAGACGACTGTTGAATTTTGGTGACAAAGACTCATCAGGAGAAAATGACGAACCTCTTCCTTCCTCATCAACACAACAAGAGAAAAAACCACCAGCCCTGAAAGGTACCCCAACTATTCAATTTAAAAATAATGATCCGGATGAGTTGGTGGATAAAATGAAAGAATTGCACCGAAGATATACGGGTAGAGTGTGGGTAGACAAACAAAACCAAGTCGTAACTGCAGGAAAGGCCGTGGAAAAATCAAATTATTCAGATATCATTCGATATATTGCCAAATTTACGTTAAAAGCTCTAGGTTCCAAACTTTACCCCAACTTAACACCTCCATTAGGATTCGACGAGTTTTGGGATCACATGAACAAATTACGCCAACACACACGAGCATCACACAAACGACAATTACTAGATATTTTAGGTAAGGGTAAAAAAAAGAATCGCAGCCGAAATCGTCAGCAACGACAACAACAATTTTATTGGCTTCAGAATACTTGGTAATTAATACCGGGTGTGGGGAACTGCTAAAATGAATAAAAAAACAGATGCATTATTGAAATATTTGTGGTACGGAAAATATAGAAAAGGAAGAATAACTGCAAAAAAAATAACTCAGGGTTTGTTCGCCAGAACCCAGGTGCTTTTCGACGAAGCACGCAAGTACGACAAAAACATAAAACGTGATCAAGTTTTAGAATGGTTGAAAAAACAGAGAGGATACGTGTTTACCAAGCAGACAAAGACATTAAAAAGACGTACGCGTCCCGTAATTAGTACAGGTTTGTATGATTGTTTAAGTATAGATTTGGCCTTTTTAGGACCACCCAAAACTAATTATGGTAATACAGCTGTACTATTAGCCGTAGACACATTTTCGGATATGATCCATTTTAGAATATGCAAGTCCAAGTCGGCCACACACATTAAGAAGAAATTTGAAGAAATTTTGCGTGAAGTAGAAACAAGAGGCGGTAGCGTGGAGACGGTATTTTGTGATTATGCAGCAGAATTTTTAAGCAAAGAATTTACAGAATTTTTGTCCAAAGAAAAGATTACTTTGACCCCATTAGCCAGCTACCAAAAAAACTCACCAGTTGAGCGAATAATTTCTACAATACGTTTGAGATTAGCTAGATTTTACGCCACTACTAAGCACAGGAGATATTACTTTGCTTTGAAATACATAGTGGATGCTATAAATAGGACCCCCCGAAAGTATTTGGGGTATAAAGCACCTATTCAGTTGAATATCTTAAATGATCGTGATATATTTAAATTGAGATTTCAGCCAAAACTAGAAAAAGGATCCTTGAAGAATATACCTATCGAGAAGAGACCCAAGCGCAAATTTGATATTAATGACCCGGTTAGAGTTCGAATTCACAAAACTTTTGCAAAGTCAACTGATCAAAAGTTTTCCTCAAACATTTATTACATAGCAAAAATAAAAGATACGTTCATACCATACACATATCGAATAGCAAAAGTGAAAAACGCTTCCGAATCTGAATTACTCCCAAAAGTTTATTACGCTCAAGACTTTGTAAATGTCGAAGAGAACTCGCTCAACAACCAAGATGAATAATACTAATGTAGAAGCTTATAATCACACCACAGAACCTCTAGTAATGTCTCCACCCGTGTCTCAAAAGGCATTTACGTGTAATTTGAGTAAAAAGCTAGTTGTTCAAGTCGGAGTGACGTGTGTTCAACTGCTTACTGTGATAATCATACTGATATATATTTCCACCAGATTACCACCAAACATTATATATGAAAAATCCCCCGATATATTAAGGGCATTTTTGAGAGTTCTAGATAAAAATTCAGCTCAGGAACATATTTACGATTTAATTTTTGCTAATCACAGGAATCACACTAATTATGGAACCAAAATCTAATGAATACCACATAGATATCGTTTTGGAACCCAATAATGAAGATTATACCGCCTCTGATATGGTTTATGATTTCCCCAGTAATATTCAGTTCAACCTGTCTCAAAGTTGGGAAATATGCATGACTTCGATATCTTTTTCACATGTAGACCGCTCTGAAGCTGTTATAGAACATCGTAGACACGATAAATACCATCTGGTATATGATTTTAATTCAAAGTTCCACTATAGTGAGTTAGATTTTTCTAATCTCATGATAAAAGATAAATTTCTCAGAATACCCAGCAGTCACGAATTGCTCAAGTGCGTGACAGACTCATTCAAAAATGCAGAACAGTGTGATAATTTACAAGACTTGAAAGAGAAGAATAAACCCCATTGGCATCACCTTTTTGATTCAATAGAAGCATATCAACGACCTGAAACAAAATTTTATACGCCACCTTTAACGGGGAGTAGAAAGCGGAGACATGTCCCATTTGAAGATTTGAAACGTAATGAGGAGGGATTAGTCAATGTTGAAAATTCCATGCATTTGTTGAAAGATGGAAACTTATCACCCATTTCGTCTGTGGTGGGAAAAAAAATACATCCTATATTGGAATTTCAAGAACACGGAGATAAAATTTTTACAGTGAAAACAAACATTCCCATGTTGATAGTATCTGAAGAACTTAGAAATTTGTTATCACTAAAAAATCATTTACTGGAGAATGGAGATTTAGTATTCCCTAGCTCAGGTTTTTTTCGCGGCAGCCAAATAGTATATATAGCCGAAGTTTCCACTCTTCAAAAAACACTTTTCGGTTGCAACAAAGTTGCATTAGGAAATATTTTCTTGGATAAAAACCAGGTTATCCAAGACGTTGATTATCAACCTATTCAACAAAAATTTCACCCATTTGATTCTGTGTATACCAATAGATTACAATTTTCCCTGTATCACGAAAACGGCTCATACGTGAGAATAGCACCACACACCAGGATTTTTATGTCTTTAATGATAAGAAAACGCCCAATGCTGCAATAAATTATGGACCCAGATTCAGAAAAAGATTGTGAACGAATACACAAATTTAGTAGTGGAGGAGTTTTCAAACCCCCAGATTCATCCTTTTATGAGAAAAATATAGAGAGAAATGCCAATTTTACAGGTCTGGTAGGATTAGGTCCATCGGACGTTGTCACTACGAGATCTCTAGCAGAACCCATGGTCACTAGTGAAAGTAGAAATGCCGTAAGGTCAACTGGGAGTGAAAAAAAGAAAAGAAAAAAGAAACAGGTTAAACAAATCGGTAAAGGGAAGAAAACGACTACCAAGGGCAAGGGCAGAAGACGTAGGGGTAGGAAGCGTGGAAGAAAACGATTGTCTGGGTTGTGGAAAAATAATTTTGGTAAAGGTAAAAAGAGGACTGGTAAAGGTCGCAAAAGGCGCAGTAAAAAGAAGAAGTTTCCAGTTTCTATCCCGGTATTTCCACGTTAATTGGTGAACCCTTCACCCTATATATATAAAGGTAACCAAAGAAGGTATTCAATTCAGATTGAATAATTTCTCAAAATGGCAGCTTCCACATCTAACAACTCCGGCGCCCAAGTTTTTATGCCGGAAACTGTACTCAAGCAAAAAGTCGACCCGTCATCTACATTCATCACAGCCGATGAAGTAAATTATTATTCAGCACCAGCTATAGATTCTACATTTATTCAATCACAACTCTTCGAAGTTCCTCTAACCATACAACACAATGATTACAATACCAGTTGGACATGGACAATTGATTCCTCCCAGTATTACATCGATTTAGCGAATATTTATGTGCGCATGAAGTTTAATGTCGTAAACGAAGATGGTACAGACATACCAGCATCCATAACGACGGGGACGGGGGACGATGCAGTAACAACTTCCACTTTAGACAAAGTAGCCCTGATACCGGGTTTTGGTAGCACGTGCTGGCGCAGCGTGAAACTGTTTAGCAAGGATGCTTTAATTATGGACATTTCCGACACCTACGGGTATATGGCTAATATGAGACACAAACTATTGCTTAACATGGATGACGTGTATAAGGAGAAAGAAATAGCTGGATTTTTTAATGAAAATTACACAACGGATATAGAAATGGACTCTTCTGAGAGTTTCAAACAAAGAGCGTCTCAAATAGCGGGGGGTAAAACATGCATTACATATTCGAAATTAGCTTTAGACCTTTTTACCACTAAACCCCGATGGCCAGCGGGATACCCACTCACTATAGAGTTGGTAAGACACAATGATCAATTTTGTATAGAATGTTTCAACCCGATAGTAGCTGATTCTGCTAAAAAATACAAAATAAAAGTGTCCAGAATACAACTGTTTGCATTGCATTTGCAACCCAGTTCAGAATGCGCCATAGCTGTGGAAAGAGCAGTGGGAAGAAGACCATTAAAAATACATTTTCTAAATACTCGAGTTATACGGGTAAACGTGCCCGGGAACCTTAAACAAACATCCCAACAGGCTATTTACTCTGGGAGGTTACCAAACTTTTGTATAGTTCAAATGATAGAAGGAGATCGGTACTTGACTCAAGATGTGAGAAAAGCAAAATTTTGTTTCAAACCATTCAAAATAGAAAGGGCGGCGATGCTGTTCGGCGCAACCCGCCACCCAATGGTACCTTTTTATTTCGACAAAGCAGACCTCAACACGACGGATTTGGGTTACGCTTTGGCTTTTTCTGAATTGTACAGATCTCTGAAGAAAAATTTTGATGTGAAAAACTGTTTATCTTTCGATGAATTTAAACACAATATGTTCGCCCTAAGTTTCGACCCCGTAGTTTGCCCAGTGAGTGCGCAGAAAACTGATCTATTGTCGATCGGTTCACTAGGCATCGACTTTTCATTCCACGAGGTAACACCAGCATCCGGTCTGGTCATTTTAGTTTATTGTTTCAACATTGCCTCACTTCATTTGCACCCAGACCGTACTATTTTGTCTAACGCTAATTATTAATCAGTGGTGAGCAGGCGTGGTATTTGTGAAAGGGGAGAGATATGGAGGTGGGAGACATCAAAACCATAATTAGTGGTGATACGGTCTTAGACCAAAATGGTGCCAAATGCGTGATTTTAGGCGATGTAGACTTGAACAAAGTTATTTTGGTGGGGCGAGGAGTCGTATGCTTTCTACAATATCCAGATTTGACTTGGGGTCATTTTATAACCATATATAGAATATCTCGTGATCATATGTTCATTTTTGATTCATTAGGTCGGCAGAATTTGTCACGCAGGGTGATCAATGATATTAAATTACAATTTGCCAAGGATTGTACCTTTAGTTTCAACACCGTTGTGATACAAAAGAAAGCCTCAGACACTTGTGGCTTATTCGCACTCATTTTTCTAAAATTGATGTTTTTGTGTAAGCCGATTAAAAATAAAAATGTTGTTTTGCGAATTATATCACTGATTTGCAAACACGATGTGAGATATTTATTTTTCACGTTATTCGCAACTACTTTGACGACAATTATGGGTCAATTGTCAAGCGCCGCAAAAAATGTAATAAAAAAATGATCAATTAATCAATTCGTTTCCATTCGGATAAGCTCTTCTCATCACTCGTCATGAATGGCTTGTCCCAGGACAAGTAAATGTTTCGTTTGGCTTGACGTTTCATCCTGTTGATATCCGGGTCGCTTTCGCAATTCTCCAACGTGGGCTCCAGTGGAAGGCAAAACTGTTGGTATGCAGGCCATTTCTTGAATGATTTCATATCACAGAATGTCGAGGGGCATTTAGGTGTGTACCAGGAACTGCCCCATATTTCTTTGTATCGGTAATCTTCATCTTCCAAGATCTCAGTGTCGTCATTCACTATATCGTAGTAATAGTAAAAAGTTGAGATGGGTAATGTTTTTCCATGTCCTGCAGACTTACTTACCATTAGTTGAGGGGATGGGGTTTTTTCCACTCGCAAAATCCATCCGCGCGAGGAAATCATGAAATTCCCGCTCCCCGTTCATGCAGAAGCTGGATTTGAGGGGGGCGTCGGGAGGTAATTCCACCATTTTCGGTACCATGTATTTCTCGAGCACTATGTTGGCTATGTGCATTCCTCGAAATACAAAGAAAGGTCTCGTCGATGTATTGAGCAATAAAATGCCGCAATTTCCACCGGTGTCGATTAAATCTGTCCAATGAGTGGTGTTTCAGTCAACCTCTTGTCAACCTACTCAACTTATCACTAGTGAACTCACCATTAATGGCCATTACACCATAGAACAAAGCCAAGCACATCTGGTTAGATACCCTCAAATACACCCCCCAAGGGTTTCGAAAGCGCAAGTCCAACATGATGTAGCATCGCCCTCCTGGTGGGATGTGGTACTCGTAAGCTGAGTACACCTTGAACCCGACATCATCATACCGATAATTGGGAGAGAAGGCATTGCTCGTGATTTTTTGAAATGCAATTTGCATGGGTCTTTCACCAAAAAATATGGCTGGGTGGGTGGTTGGTGGCTTTTGGTTGTTGCCTTCCATGATGATGCTCCAAAATGAAATTTTTAGGCTCAACTAACCACCATTAAATATACCCACCGGCAATTTCATGACTAGTCATAATACTTTATGACTAATAAATTTTACAGTTTTCCATAAAAGGTAATGACTAATAAAAAAATTCCCATAAAAAATTCTTATGTTGGGTAGGATATCGGTATAAAAAGGCAGAAAATTTTCCCATTCTCTTTCATATGCGATTCCAGCTCCCGAAGCAACTACTCTCCGACCGACCGACCGACCGACCGACCGACCGACCGACCGACCAACCAACCAACTTTTACACAACACGATGGCAGCACACTTGGCCACCAAAGTGGCTTCAGCAACCCACAAAGCTGCCGAGGCCGCTATCGAGCGAGCTATGGAGGACAACCAGGACAGTCAACACCCACCACCACTACTGGTACCAGAAGACCCGTCTCAAGGTGATGGATTAGATGAAAAACAAAACTTGCTAATTGATAAACAAAAGCAAAATGACGGTGGTTTTGGTGGAATTTATGGGCGCGAACGCCGAGAAATTGTCTACAAGCGGAGAAAAATGAACTTTCCCCTCTGCACAATGTTCTCTTACAAGTTCCTACAGTTTGCACTTTGTAGGATGTGCGAGACACGCACCAAATATTTACCGTCAAAGCTTTATAGCGACGACAGTGTGGAAGTGCAAGTCAAATTATGTCGTGGGTGCAGAATAAGACATGAAAAAATGATCGATGCAATTCGTCACAGACCGACCACAGGAACAGCCGAAGGCAACAACTCAGCAACAACGACAGACGGCTGCTTCGATGACGGGCGTGCGCCACCCAGATACCCTGACCCCGCCGCAGGCGAACAACCCCCAGCAGCAAAATACAAAAGACAGTTTTACTAAGGGACCAGTGATTGATAAACTTTTGGAAAAAGTCAAAAAAATGAATCAAGCAGAAAATCTCAAGCTAGTTAACAAGGGACCGGAGGATGATCAACAAGAGGGTATGGAGGTTGAAGACCGAGAAGACCTCGTGGGGTGTAATGTCAAGAAAAATATTAATAGTGAGTCACCGACACCCACCAACATTCTGCAACCATGGGGAATTATTTATCGTTGGAGTGATATCACCGGTAATAGTAACGATGAAGAAGGATTTTGTGATCACACTTGTATCATAGAACCACGCTGCCCCCAGCAAGGCAGTGGAAATAGTGATAAACATGCCGCCGCCAGCGGACGCTACGGCAATATAGTAGTCAACATAAACAACTACAAGTGATTTTCCCTCCCTACCATGGTGATGGGTGATAACAGTACATAACAGTAGCAAAAATAGTAGTCAACAAGTGATTTTTCCCCCGCCATGCAGGAACTTTCCCAAAGTTCTGGTTCAATAGAAAAGGCAGAATTTATATGCTGAACAACCCCCGAGATTTTTATCTTCGAGCTGATACCAAACCCGGTCAATTAGACTGCGTCAGGCACCTAATACACATCGTCGTGAATGAACAACTAGATATTCTCAACATGAGTCTCAAAAATTTGTGGGATATGAACATGGCAACTCACATAGAATGTTTTCAAGCATTGCGACACAAGCGCTCTCCTTACGCGGGGCGTGCGGGTTTTCTGCTCGCGCAGCGGTTCCTCCATCTGCAATACGCCATGAGACCTTTTCAAAATGCCTTCCTGATGGGTGCTACTTCACCTCAAGAACTGAATTCTATCATCAATGTGTGGCCCGGGTGTGAACAGAACAAGCACATGGCAGCCTTGCACGTGCACGAAAAATACTTGCTACTCGGAGCTAATGATCTGGAAAACGGTCTCTATCACGACTGGCCCCGCAACGGTGACATTGGCCCCTGCGATGGTAGAAGGGCCATAGTCAAGGCCTGGCAATTGGTGGGCTACGCCTGCCACCCCCTATTCGATATGTCCCTACCGCATTGCCATCTCAAGGATGAAGACGAGAAAATTGCCGCAGCCTGCGACGGAAATTGCCTTTGGCATAGAGCCAGTAATTTTTTGTAATTTTTTCTGTTTTTGTAAAAAATAGGCACCCCATTTTCCTATTTTTTACTTTCCTATTTTTTACTTTCCTATTTTTTACCTATTTTTTACTTTCCTAAAAAATTCCTAAAAACCTAATTTTTCCTAAAAAACCTAATTTTTCCTAAAAAACCTAATTTTTTACAAAAAAAACTACCCAAAAACCAACCAAAATGCAGTGGGCCGCGCCGACGTGTCTCCGCGACCGCTACGCGTCGTGGAGCAACCAGCGCATCTGCTCGCGCGGGCCGCACTTAGCTAATTGGTTTTTCTGGCCGCCACGCTTCCATGATTGTGATTTTTTGTGCTCTTTTCTTTGGTACTAGATTAGTATACTTTTGAAAGTTCGTACTAACGTACTTACTGTGTGGCTACTCGCCACATAGATTATAGCGCGCGCGCACAAAATGTACCTAAATAGGATGTGAAATGCACCTACAGATGTGAAATGCACCTATGGATGTGATACATGTGATTTGTGGACCTATGGATGTGAAATGCACCTACATGTGATCTGTTTGTGTTTAGGACATTGTTTTTAGGGTTTCCAACACTGTTTCCCACTTGAAATTAGAGGGAATCGTGGTGATCACGTGTAAAGTGGTCGCAATAAAGTTTCATGGCCGGTATCTCTGTATAAGCTGAAACAGACTGATTTTTTGCGGCCACTTTACAGGTGATCACCACGATTCCCTCTAATTTCAAGTGAAAAAAACAGTGCATGCATATTTACTGGGCATTCAAAACATTTTCAAATTTTCATTTTTACTAAAAACGGTGGATGGTAAAATAAAAAATAACACAAAAAATATTGCAACCCTGTTTATCAAAACTAAAGCACATTTAAAGTTGTATAATGCACGCGGGAGATTCAATGATGCATAGACTGGCCAGACATGCTTTGCACGGCAGAAAATTCTTGCTCAAAAATTGTCAAAAAGTGATCCCAGTGCAAAGCATGCTAAATGAAAAAATCTCAAATAATGTACACATGCACTCGCACAGATACCGACCTATTTGCATGAATAATTTTCATGGGTTTTTTTTTTTAGAGGGGGGTCTATTCGAGGGGTATTATTTCGTCAAAATTTCCACAAAACTCACTCTCAACATGCACAACTTGGGTGGGTAGGGGGTTTAATTCAGTGGGGGGGTGGTTATCTGGGCGAGTGGGTGGAAATCTGAAGAAATCTGTAGGATATGGTAGGTTTCACTGTAAAGTGTGGGATATAAGTGACAAAAAGTAAGTGAAAATGTATTGTACGTGTATTTGGGGGTCTACCTACGAGAAAACAATGAATACGTAATCACACGCTAGTTGACATTACAAATTCAGTTTCAGAAAATTTAGTTGACACGAATTCAGTTGACATCCAGCGTGTGTGGCGCTACATCCTAAAAATATTGCAACATTCCTAACCTACCTAAAAATATAGCGCAACAGACCTACCTAAAAATGCGTACGACAGTCCTACTAAAAATATAAGTCAAATGTCCTACTTAAAATAGCTAGGTGTATTCACGTGTCACCAAAAAAATCACTGGATTTTTCTGTGAAATTCATCGATAGTTAAACGTGTGTATGGGTCTGAATTGTGAATTGAAAAAAAAACTAGTGATTTTTTTGGTGACACGTGATTTCTGTAAAATTCAGTTGACATCCAGCGTGTGTGAACTTTCAAAAAGCGCAAGTGTCCTACAAAAAAGTCAAATGCCCTGCTAAAAATAACTGCAAACACGTGTCACGCAAGCAAAGTTTTCTTTACTTTGGATTGGAAAGCTCAGGTGAATCAACTACAACCATAATATGTGAATCGAAATTGTGAATTTTGAAAATAGTCAGCGATTTTATGTTGGTGTGACTAGGGTTCAAATGGGTTGACTTTTCGGGATCAGGGTCGGGATTGGGGTTTCGTGGTCGGAATAGGAATTGGGTTTGGAGTTGGTATTTTGAGATTTCATGATCGGAATTGTTTGGGTCGGGATCGGGACCACAAAATCCCCGAATTTCACGGGATCCGGGATCGGGATCTGGATCCCGTTTGAACCCTAGGCGTGACACGTGTTTGCCTTATGGCAAAAAAACAACCTCCAACCAAAATCTGCGGAAAAAAATCTTTCACACTCTGAAACCGACCAAAATCTGCGGAAAAAATCTGCTCACAAAAACTGCACGCACCGCGTCCGCCCAGCCCAACTGCCGCTGGCGTCGCGTTGTTGTCTCACACGTTCAAAGCTGCATCAGAGGGTGGGGTGTAAATGAGAGATGTGGTGACAGTGGGGTTGTCAAATATGGTAACAGTGGAATGCGAAGTGTAAAAATGCACCTCCAGCGCCTCCGCGGTGGTACTGGGCCCCCGTGAACTCGTGGCGCCCGGATGGCGTGCGCTGCAGGTAGACCCGGTCGTTGGTGGTGGTGAACGAGCGCAGGGACCTGTTGCCGTCAACGAACGGGTTGTTGGGGCCGTATTCTTGGTAAAGGTTGCGGGTGGGGACAGGTGGTGCGGTGCGCGCGCTGCTGCCGCTCACGTTGACTGCCGCCGCTGCCCCAGCTGGCGCTGCGTTGTTAGCGAGAGTGTTTTCGTGGGAGTTGACCGCTTTGTCTGTCAACTAGTTTAGCTGTTTTCGCTGTAAACTCGAATTTTAATTGACAGTTGTTTGCATTGTGGCAATGGAAATTGTATTCTGCTCATTTATGAACAATCAATTAAAATCCCAGTTTACAGCGAAAACAGCTAAACTAGTTGACAGACAAAATTGAATGAAAGCGGTCAAACCAAATGACATTCAAAATTATACCTAAATTCGAGTTGACACTGAAAACATATATATTTAGCCTAAAATGTTCGATATTCGATATGATATATTCGATATTCGATCTGATATATTCAAAATCAACCCAAAGCCTGAACAAAACCTTGAATTTGGTGGTTGGGGGGTGGTGGCCTTTGGAAAAGTTCCTCCATGCGCGCCCTCATATCGACCAGCTCTTGGTACATGACATCTGGTGGGACTGTTGGGGGCCTAGCGAACACGAGTTCGTTTGTGGCGATGCGCGCCCCACCAGCCACCGGGGAACAGTTCCAAGTCTCGTCAAGTGTCAAAGTGTCAAATGTTGTGAAAATTTGTCAATTTTTTATCATTCACATTTTTGAAAAATGAAAGTAAAAAATGAATTTGCATGACATTTGACAAAATTGTGAATGATAAAAAATTGACAAATTTTCACAACATTTGACACTTTGACACTTGACGAGACTTGGAACTGGTACCAGGTTGTGCGCCCGAGAGCGCAAAGTGTCCGCCATATTGCTGACCATGCTGACGCTGCCCTTCCGGGTTCGGGGGTGTGCGCTGCGGTTGCACCCCAATTTTTCCAGCAGCCACTGCGGGGTTGAGGATAGTAAAAATTGATGTTTACCAATGCTTGGGGGGGTTGAGGGTAGGGTTCAAACGGGATCCCGATCCCGATCCCGGATCCCGTGAAATTCCGGGATTTACCAGTCCCGATCCCGATCCCGATCCCGAAACCCCAATCCCGATCCCGATCCCGATCCCGAAATCTCAAAAATACCAATCCCGATCCCGATCCCGATCCCGAAAGTTTTCAAATCCCGATCCCGATCCCGAGAAACTCCCAAGTCCGGGATCCCGATCCCGGAAAAATTAGTGGAAATTAAAAAAAGTGAAATAATGATGTTTTTGCATGCAAAAAGTGGATGCAAACCCCCAGCGTCAATTTTTTGCCACTTTTCTGGCATCCAACAGTGTTTTGAGACCTTTATGAACAACTGTGAATGCCAGAAAAATGGCCAAAATCTCTATCCCTAGAACCCAATCCCGATCCCGGAAAAATGCCTATCCCAATCCCGATCCCGATCCCGTGACCCCAATCCCGGCCAATCCCGATCCCGATCCCGATCCCGAAATTTCAAAAAACCAATCCCGATCCCGATCCCGATCCCGAAACCCCAATCCCGATCCCGATCCCGATCCCGAAATCTCAAAAAGTGAATCCCGATCCCGATCCCGATCCCGAAAAGTCAATCCCGTTTGAACCCTAGTTGAGGGGTGGGGAAATACATATTTTCACCTTTATTCACAATATTCAGCGGGTTGTGGGGGGGAAAAATGTATACTTTCATTGTTATTCACAATGCTCAGCAGATTGGGGGGGTGAAAAATTCAATGATCTCACCTGATACGCAATTTGGAAACAGTAGGCGCCAAAAAATATCACCAAATTGGTACCCCCTTGGAAGGCGTTGTCATACGCCTTATAAAACCAATCTTCTACGTATTTTTGAATACTCTCCACGGTGTCCAGGGTGTGTTCGACAATGGGCAGGGTGCGCTCGACGATGGGTAGGATGCGCTCGACGGTGCCCAGGGTGCGCTCCACGATCTTGATAATGCGATCAACCTACAAATTTAACATTTCTTTTTAAATTCACATTTTACCAGGTACTGCACCACAAACCGAAAATAGGTTTAAAAGACAACCTATTTTCAGTCAAATCTGTCAAAAACAAACTAAAATCTATTCTAGGTGTAACAGTGACAATTATGTACCTTTTCAGTCAAATCCTGATCCACCAGACTTTTCTCAGAATCAACTCCACCAGATGATGATTTTGCACCATTACTGTGTACCAAAAATGCCATTTGGGGGGTATCATTGGTAACAGATTGTGCGGATGTTTCAGCTGTGGTAGGCGTGACAGTTGTGGTGGGCGAGACAGTTGTGGTAGGCGCGGCATCTCTAAAATGGTGCACCAAACTTGTCTCACATACTTTTCAGAAATCGAGAAAAATATTCGAATTGCAACACAGATCAACTCACATTTTCCTGAGTGATTCATGATATGCACACAAACGACCCACATATTCATTGTCTTTCATAACCATGCGCACAGCTTCTTTGAATTCACACTTTGGCGGGGGTGGTGTGCATGGGGGGTTTGTCGGGGGTGAAGGGGGTAGGGTGCGCGGGGGATTTGTCGGGGGTGAAGGGGTTAGGGTCGAAGTCGAAGTGGGAGTGGATGGATGGGGGGTTGTCAAAAAGGGGGTGGTCAGGAAGGGGGTTGTTGAAATGGTGGTTGTGGGTGATGTCGCGTTTGGTGGTGATGGGGTGATCTAAAAAATGGCCAAATTGAGTAAAATACTTTGGTATTTTCACATTTGACTCTAAAAACAAACAAAACACACCCATATGATATGCGGGGTGCATTTCTCTGTAGTTGTACAAGGAGGGGGGGTGGAGCAGGGGCATTTCTTGGCACACGCATTGCAGTCACATTTATAAGATGTGACTTCACAGTATTTCAATTCACCATTTTTAGATTTGTAAACCATTCTCTGTGGGTGTGGTTTGGTCTGTGTTGTCAATTCAGTGGATGAGACAGTTACTGACAAAGTAGGTGCACCAGTCATAGATTTAGTGGTAGGTTTGTCAGTGGTGGTAGTCAATTTGTCAGTGGTAGTAAATTTGTCAGTGGTAGTAGTCAATTTGTCAGTGGTAGGGGGTAATGTAATAGCCAAAGTTGTAGACTCACCAATCAGTACTGGTGGCTGCAATATTTTGAAAAAATTTGCACATAAATTACTGATTCCAAAAACCCCCGAAAAAAACAATCCTGACCCCGATCCTGAAAAGTCTCTATTTTGAAACCCACCCCTTTCAACTATTTACCTAGGCATTTTTTACTGATATTTACCAGGATTGATAAATATGTTTTTACAGATTCCACCTTACCTTGTTCCAAAATTTTGTAAAAATCTCGCAAAAAAAACCCACAAAAATGTTCAGACCACCCCCCCAAACACCCCAAGGTTCAGAAACCTCCAAAAAACCCCAAATTCTAACCTTTTTGTCGAGACTGTCCGCATAATTGTTCAAATTGAGCGGTGCCGCTGCCGCCGAACGGAACGGTGCCGGTGCCGCCGAACGGAACGGTGCCACTGCCACCGAGCGGAACGGCGTGAGTGCACTGATGCCGGAGCGGGTGCCGCTGCCGCCCTTCTTGCCGTTGCCCTGAATTTCGGGGAGACATTTTTTAGCGATGAAAAAATGTCCACAGAAAACCCCCTGAAAATACCCACTGTCTTTTGGGTATTTTTTTGATGAAAAAACTGTTCACACGATAAAATTCACACAATAAAACCCACCGTATTTTCACACTCGTAATTGTCGGCGTACGGGAACTTTTCGCGGACTGCGTCGCACAGGGAGCGGGCGGGGGCCTTGACAACGAGGTTCCGGATGTCCGACTCAACCCCGTACCTGCGTGATAGCTGGGTTTGTCAGAAATCTGGGGTGGGTGTCTGAAATGGGTGTGAGATGTACAAATGGGTCAGAAAATGGATTGGGTAATTGGTACTGTGTGATAGGGTTCAAACGGGATCCCGATCCCGATCCCGAATCCCGTGAAATTCCGGGATTTAGTAGTCCCAATCCCGAAACCCCAATCCCATCCCGATCCCAATCCCGAAATATCAAAAAATAATTCCCAATCCCGATCCCAAAAAGTCAATCCCGTTTGAACTCTACTGTGTGGTCGGAACTGTGTAATCGGAACTAGATAATCGGGGTTTAGGTGATTGGAGCTGAAAAATCGGGGTTGGGGGCCAGTGCTTGATAATCAAGGTGGGGTTGGGGTGGTTAATTGGGGTGGGAAATTAAAACCGATATCAAACTAACGATGTCAAATCATGGCGGGGCAAAACGGAGCAAATTGCCTTGTCACCGACGCAATCGCACAAACGGTTGTCGCAGGGTGAATTGGCGCTGACCAATTGCACGGCCGCGATGAAAAACAGCGCCAAATTAAAAAACCACATTCTAATACGCAGCTCGGTGCTCTTCTGGTGGCGAGGGGGTCTGTAAAGTTGAAAAAATCCAATTTCAATACATTGTCCCAAATAAAAGGCTAATAAGTGGGCGGGGCATGAAAATTCACCATAGAAATATCAGTTGCCATTTTTCAACACTATTTTACATGACTTTTGACACTTTGCTCATTAGGACTCAAACAGGATTTACTTTTTAGGGTTGGGATCGGGAATTAGTTTTTGATATTTCGGAATCGGGGTCGGAATTGGGTTCCGGGGTCGGAATCGAAGTCGGGATTGGGATTTTGAGGTTTCGGGATTGGGTTTTCAGTGTCAGGTTTGGGGTCGGGATTGATATTTTGAAATTTCGGGGTCTGGATCGGGAACAGGGTTGGGTTTCGGGTTGGGATCGGTATCCCATTTGAACCCTACTTTGCGTGACATTTTAAAGGGTATTTTACTGGGTTTGGGATTGAATCCAGGAAAAAACTGACAAGGAAGAATTGCACCTATTTTAACTTTCAATTTTCGCAGCCCGCCCACTTATTAGTCTTTTTATTCGGGGTTGACTATTGTTTTATTCCAAATAGATAGACATATTTTATTGCCGTTGAAATAAACTCGAGTAGAAACATTAAATAGAATGACATTTTTGATAATTTTTGGGCAGATAAAATGCATACCTTGGGGTCAAAAATTCATCAAATTGCAAAATTACCCAAAAAGCACTGAAAATTACCCAACTTTTTCACGGGTCCGTGGTAAATTTCTGGATAGCGGTGTGTAAACTTTCACCGAAAATTTATAAAAATACTGCAAACCGGCCAAACATGATAAAAACTGAAATGTAGCAACAAAAGATTGGATTATTGGTCCTACAGACGCTAGTTGACATCAACTGTCAACTGGTTCCGAGATACTAGTTGACATTGACACCAAATGTCAACTGGAGCCGATCTTGGATCAAAGCTTGAGTTTGAATGTCATTTGTCGACTCGTTAGCAATCTCTGAACCGAGGTCGGGCCCAGTTGACATTTGGTGTCAATGTCAACTAGTACCTCGGAACCAGTTGACAGTTGATGTCAACTAGCGTCTGTAGGGTTGATTGGGCGAAAAATATGGAAGCGAACGAAAAAACGTAACATAGCGCAAAATAAATCAATATGAGCTTAAAAAAGCGCATTTCAGCAACTAAAAATGTGCGAATTGATGTGAACGTCTGTTAGATAAGGATTTTGCTAGCTATCTGGGTCATTTTGACATTTCAAATCCAGTGTAATACACATTCGTACTTATTTGATTATTTGGAAATGTGCCAAAAATAGGTATTTTGCTGAAAAGTGGCCTTGATGATCAAGCATGTTAAGAGAATGACTTCTATTGATTTTCAACACCCCATTCACACTCGGGATTAGAAATTCTCGCTTTTGCATTGGATGTATTTATTCAGTGGACTGACTTCTACGTGGATTTTCTGTTTATTTGCATAAAATACAACTTACAGGTTGGTTTTTTTGGAATTTCATTGGACAATTTTTTCGAATTTTCACACCCTACCTTGGTACATATAAAAATTCATCCATATAATTAGGAACAGTAAAAATAGGCCATGCTCTCCAGAAGTGTTTTGAAAAAAAATTGTATGCATTACATTTCGGAGTCGCATTACGCCATGTGATGCACTATTTCGACCGGTAAAATTCGATGTAGCGTACTTGTAGAGACTAGGTGAATTTTCGCGGATGAATATATCCATCATATTCTTGACAAATGTAGGTATATAGCCATCTACAGCCCACATATTTGCAAATATCATCTCTCTAAAGGTCCTATTTATGTTAAAATTGTGAATTACATCATATATATAATTCCCATTTATCACAGCCTGCATATTCCCGTTTATGGCTAACATTTTACCAACCCCGACCATTGATAAAAACATTGCGACCATATTGCTAATGGCCATCTGAAAAAAGGCAAATAAATTTATATTTTATTACACTTGGTGGACAAGACTGTTTATGCTGAATCCTACCATAATTTGGTGAATAAAATCTTGTAACAAAATTTGTTGTTACCTTATTCAGGTGAGTTATGGTAGGTTTCCATACTAAGTGTGATGTCCACCAGTAATACATTCACATAAGTACTTACAAAAACTGCCAAAGTGGCTGCATCATCGATAATCAATGTATTAGAAATATTGTGGTTCCAAACTGGAAACTTTGCAATCACACCAGCTCTAACTAATTGCCCAAGAGTTCTGCAAAAAATTTCATTCTACATCACAAATTTTTTATATTTTTTTTTTGGAAAATCACCTAAATTGATTGAAAATGATAAGTTGCCTTGAGTCCATCCCAGTCAAATATGGGTGAATTTCCACATTCACCACGTTATTTGCATCCACAGGGGGTGTCATCATTTGATAAATAGTTTGAAAGCAATTTGTCCTTCTTGGGGGTGCATTTTGGGGTCTGTTATTAAATACTTCTTGCTTCAAAAGGTATGCATTATAAGATATGATTTGATATTAACGTGTAAACAAACATGACTGTGGGGAAATTTGCATTCTGTTGTGGTTGTTGGTGTTGAAATGGGGGTGCATTAGGGTTCAGGTGTCTCCCCGCCACATGCCTTTTATGTCACACAAATTTTGGGCATATATACAAAATAAAATTATGGAAAATTTATCTAACGCACTGTTCAACTTGTCTTGGGTGTGGTATATTTATGACATTTTGAGTGGGTCTCAAACTGCATGGGTAAAAACTTTGCATGTGAATTTGGGGGGTTACTTCAGATAAAATTGAAGATATGGGGGGTATTTGTCCACCAATTGGTTGCCCTATATAACTGTCCGTGGGTACATTACTTGGTTGAAAACTGGGTCTGGTGTTCTGTAAAAGATTTTTCCAAATTTTTCGAATTGTATTTTTGGTACATATATAAAACAACCTGTTCATGCTGGCTATTCACTGGGTTAGGTAATGTTGAAGACATTCTTAGCATTTGGTTTGATGTCTGAAAAAATAGGGCTACTTGTGAAATGTACTACTAATTTACTTTACAATACCTGATTTTGGGGTCGGTTCTGTTCAGTACAGGGTGTCCCACCAACAACAACAGGACGTGGTTGAATTGCATTTCCATGTATCCCATCACTGACTAGCCCAATAGTTGCTTGTGAAAAGTGCCTATCACCTACTGGTAGAATGGTGGTAAAATTTTCTGTACCATACCGTACCGATTACAGCATTTTACAAATTTAATGTGTTGACATAAAATGGAAATATTAACAGCACCTTACCGTGCTGTTTACAGGGTAAATTTTAGAAGTTTACCGTACAGTAAAAATTACTTTTTATGAATATTTACCATACCATTTACCGCAGAGCCCTACCATTTACCACCCTACCTATTGGTGCGGTATTCCCTTGGGATGTGTGACGGTCACCACCCACGGCATTTGAAGTTGATGGTGTGTTTGCGATGTCTTCTTCTATTAGTCGCTCAATTAGATCTGATTTTTTTCCAGAATTTAAACTTGATTTTTACCATATTTCTTCTAATAGAACGACCCTTTGTATTTTTTCATTGACTTTTTGTCTTACATACTCAAATGATGACCCATTCTAGGTGACATACAATTAGAAGTCTGCATTTCTATTAGAAAAAATATGGTATTTAATTTTTTAAAGTCGCACCTGTATTTATTGGTTCAAAAAAGTCATCCAGACTTTCCAAATTTTTGTCATGGGTGCCCTGATTTCCGCCCCCATCGGGTCTAAAATTTTTTGGAAAAAATGAAATTTTGTAAATTATAAAAATGTTGAACCTACCTTAACACAGTGTGGCATGTTGTGATCAAAAAAGTATGTAAAAACAGCAAATGCCAAGTCTTTTTGATTCTGTTCATTCCTACTTTTAGTTGGTGGAAGAAATAACATGGGTAGAATACACTGAATTCTGAAAAATAGCTTTACCTATATGTGTGGCTAATGCATAAAAAAGTGAAATAACTTTATTTATTGTAATTTTTATTGCACAGATCGAGAGTTGATAATTTTGGGTATAGGTAGAGACATAAAATTTACTGGTTATAAATTTTATGGGTAATATGTGGCCATGGCCATTTATTTTGAAGCCAAAATTTTCATGACGTTTATGCTTGTGTGCTGCTTCACCCCCCAAGCACTGGTTTTGGGAATATCTATGCATGATCATGCACATTACATTGAGTGGCTATAAATTTTATGGGTAATATCCGGCTAGGCACATTTTCATGAAAATTTTTCACTGTTGGCCTACTGCTTCTGGGGGGGGGGGGGGGCTTTTACTCATGTGTGGGTATTGTCTTAATTACGACCGTCTTTGGGGTGTAATCGTAAAATTGATGACTCATAAATATTTTACAGGTGAAAAACATATAAACATTTGCTGCATTGGGGGGTATTTAAGAGCGGGATTTTTCATATTTAGCACAATCTGAAACATTCAGCCCAAAAATGTCTACTTTTACGCCTGATGACCCAATTTTTGAATCTGATTCGGAGACAGTTTTTGAATCTCCGAGTTCTCCAAAATCACGCAAAATGTCTTCACCATTCACGTTTCAGTTAGTTTTGGAGATTCGAAAATATTCTAAATAACTTTTGGACATGCGTGACATTTGACATTGATTGAAACTCTTCCGATAAACTTTAAGTACACCGGGTGAACTACTTAAAAATGCATGACATTTGTTATTTCACAAGTTTTGAGATACCGTATTTGCTTGAATAATCCCTGGGGTTATTATTTCGTCAGACATTTTTGAGGGGGAACTATTCGAGGGGGGGTTATTATTTTCTCACTCGTCACAAAGGGGGGTTATTTGAGGGGGGAGTTATTCAAGGGGTAAGTATTCAAGCAAATATGGTACTAAAAAACTAAATCAAAGTATATTGCAGATATTCAGCTGCTTCTCCGCCGCTGGAGGACGATTCACAAATGGAGCCATGTGGCAATTCGAACATGTTGGTGGGGTCGGGGTCTGCGCCAAGAACAGCACCGTGCGGCAATTCGGACGTATTGGGTGCACCGGTACCGGTACCGCATTCAGGCGGCAATTCAAACACGGCGATGGTGCCGGAACTGGCGTCGAGTGATACTTTGACTACAGCGAGTGGTAACAACTCACCTACCGTACCTGGTAACGACTTTCCTATGGTGTCTGAGGACAACTTGGCAAATGGCGAACATGAGGGAAAAAATCACACTAGGTACATTTTGTTTTTTATTTAATTTTCACTTTCATATGAGGATGTAAAGTTTTTTGGGGTGTTTTTATAAAACACCCTTCCAAAAATTTGCTACCGGCCCGGTAGCTGTCCATTACCATTGAGTGAGTATGTATATTTGAGTATATTTTAATACTTCTGAGTATGGAAAATCAAAGAAATTTTTTGTTGACATGAATTTATGAAACATGATCTATATGGGTTCAATATTTACAAACCGTCTATAAATAAAAACGAGTCCATAAAATTTTCAGTGACCGCAGTGAATTCGCTTTGACATCACCACAATCACCACCGATCACATCAGAAACTGTTGCAAGGGCACCAAAACGTTTGGCAACTGCCGGGTCTGCGTGTCTGGCGAATGCAGTTGGGTTGCCAGAATATTCAGTGGTTGGAGTGTCGGAGTGTTTTGTGGGTATTGATGGGGTGTCCGATTGTTCCGTGGCTGCAAAAAAGGGAAAAAATTGGTTTGTAAGATAATCTTTTGTAAATTTGTCAAATGGAAATGTTATTTCACATTTATGTAAAACTCAGTGATTCGTCATCGGATATTTTGGCACCTATTTCACCTTCTAAAAGCCCACCACCCGCTTTTGTGCTGCCTACAGTGCGCTTGACAAATGAGTATGTTATTTAACGTCAAATTGAATTTTCATATTTTTTCAAAATGAAAATTTTCACAGAAATGTGAAAAATCAAAGAAATTTGCCTGGAGATGTTCACAGCGGGGAAGGTCCATTTTACACGAGCTCTGTACCCTACAATGGTGGGCCATTCATATTCTACTCTGATGGGATGGGTAATTTATATTACACAATGGCAGGTGGGGAATCGCCGAACAGTAGTAGTTCGAGTGACACAGACAGTGGTGCCAGTGTAAATAGTTGGATAAGTGGGGATATTGACACAGAGGGAGAAGATGAAGATTACATTGATATGGAAACTGAAGGTGAAACAGATAGTGACATGAGTGAATGTGGGGATGTTGACAACATGAAACGGCGAATGCAAAGTTCTTTCAAGATCATGAACAAAATTTACAGCAACTTTGGTTTGCTGTTGGAAAATTTAAAGGCTGGGAAAAAGGTTATTCGATATTTACTTACATTTTTCTCTAGGGAGATGTGTAGTAATTGTGAACCCGCAAAATTGGTGTTTCAAGAAATTAGGGAGTTGAATGAAAAAGGGGTTTTTCCCCAAGTGTTTCGAGGTAAATACTCAAAAAATACTCAAAAGTAACTACCTCAGCGTTGCACCGCAAAAAATACTCAAAGGTGAACACATAAATACCATAAATTGGTATCATATTTTTAAAAGGGGGCTTTTTTAAAGCCCCCGAAATGAAACCTAACTTTTCAGGGCCTCACTGCAATTCAATTGTGTCGCGGTGAGTACTTGGCCATCGATCTAAAGGCAGACATGGTTGAAAAATGTCGGGCCAAAATGGTTGAAAGTATCAACCAACTCAGAGATATCAGCATGCAGGATATAATGGGTGTGGTGTACACTGGGGAAAGGTTGTGTGATATGGAAGCTGTTAGAAATCATTTGATGGTTGAGGTTGTAAATTTTTCCAATATTTAACAATTTCATGGCGGAAAAAATATTTTTACATTTCAGCACAAAAATCTGGAAAAGTGGTCAAAAGATAGACTACAAGAATTACAACAAAGAATCGATTTTTTTAATGAAAACATCGGGACATTGGTGAAAGTGAAAGTTGTTTTGAAAAATGGGGGCGAGACTGTGCACAATTCCAAATTTCCCATTTGGCGGTTGGTGGGAGACATTGATGAGGATTCAATGGACTCTGGTGCCGCTCCCAAACCCTGTAATGTGTAAAGTAAAATGTCAAGTGTAAAATATGTAAAATGTCTACCATTTTACATGACTTTTGACACTTTGCATGACATTTTACTGGACACTCCCATTTTACATTTTACATGACTTTTGACACTTTGCATGACATTTGACATTTTACTGGACACTTTACATGGTTTGGGATTGTCCCCAGAAGGTCACTCAGCTGAATGTGAACCGATAAAATTCATTTTGGCAAAATGTAAAAAAGGAAAAAAGGATCACAAAAGGGAGGTTGAAAATGGCACAAAAATTTGCCATCAATGCACAACAAATGCGGGAACAATTAGGGGCAAACAATGCGAAACTTTGAATAAGAGTTAGCCTACTATTTAATTATTTGAGACTTTTATATTCAAAAAAACTTTTGAAAATCTTCTTGTAGTTGAGAGGGAAACAACAAATGAAATCGATGAGCACAAAAAACTGGTAGTGACTGGGTGGTTCAACTGTGCCATTTGCGAAGGTAATGATGTCAGCGACATCAATTTGACAGACAGTTCAGATGATGAAGTGATGGCTGAAGAGTGATTTTCCGTGTGATTTTTTCAAGTTCATTTGATGTTGAGTGATTGAAATTTGTGAAATAAATACATTTACAATTGAAAATTTGCCTTACTACCTATACAAGTAAATGTTTCAATTTCGTTAGAGTTAAAACTCTAACTTTCAAAGATTAGATGTGGACTTTAGGCCGAGTCCTTGTCTTTCTCCGGGTAGATACACCGCTGTATACCAGAGGCTATTTTAGCTTCATAATGTGGAGCACAGTGAAATAACACTTTTGCGGGTTCATCTCTGATTTTCGACCAAAATTCAGTCATTTTAGAGGCAACTGTTGAAGTAAGCTGAAACACACGTGATTTCATTGTGGCCTAGCTTATTCAATCAAAATAGATACACTTAGTGTGCCCAGACAAAAGCTCAGCTACCCAGATCCCAGCCAATCCCAGATACTAGCAAAACAAGAAATATTAATTAAAAATTGAATCGAAAAAAATCGGTGGTACCTCGTTTTTGAAAAAAACGCGAAAAATGGTCGTTTATCTTAGCCTCCTACTACTCCCAAAAATCGTTATTTCAGCTCGATCTCTCTGGATGAGCGATTTCTTTCCAACCTGTCAGATGATCAAAATCCAGCATACCACTGGATTACATAAATAATTCTACTATAGGCAACCCATCAGCAAAATTGTTGCTTCTTGTGTCAATGGGAGTTGTAATTATTGTGTAAGACAATGAAACATAAGTATGAGATGTTACTAATACAGCAAATATCATATTAGACTCACTTAAAGTATGATGCACATTGCACAGCACACTTATGCAAATCAATTTACATTTTACACAATATTTTACATCATTTTATGCTGTAAATTTTAAACTTTGTGGCGCTTTTTTGGCGCTTTCAAAAACACTAGCGCCAGGCGCCAATGGCGCCAGGGCAAACTAGCGCCAAGCGCCAAAAGCGCAATGGCGCTTTTCCAAAGTCCAGCGCCAAGCGCCAATGGCGCCACAGAAAAATAGCGCCAAGCGCCAAAAGCGCCATGGCGCTTTTTGCTTTGGCGCTAGCGCCAGGCGCCAGCGCCATGGCGCTTTTACATCACTATTCACGGCCCTCCAAGTTGTTGCCATTGGCACATTTGCGCATTTTACCACCACAAACATATCCATGTGAAATAGAAGTTTTGAATTACGCTTCTCCATTTTATTCATGCATGTTTACCAATAATACCGGAAAAATGAAGAAAAAACGCTTAAAACACTTAGAACAACACGATTTTTTCTGAAAAAAAATCGAATTTTTTAATGTTTTTTTTTCGCTGGGCGCGAAATAAACATCCGAATTTCTATTTTCCATTGTTATATTCCATGGCTGTGCAAATATTTACACAAAACGCGTTATCTACTGCGTTAATCAGGGTTCATAAACAGAAAACGGAATGGAAAGGTAAACTGGAAAATGCACAGCACTGCACAAACGAAATCATAGAACCATAAAGCGTCGCTTTGCGGTCTTTGCATTTATTGATTATCCATGAAACGTGTTTGTGTAAAAAAGATTGCGTGAGCACAGCGGCGCACATGCCGCCCGTGTGATTTTGCGCTCTTTAGATCGGAATAAAATCACTTTTGCTCCATTTAACCGCAACTGTAGTTTCGTTTTTTTTTCTGAACTTTTTTTCGCAACTGTAATGAAAAGTCAGCTATTTCAAAATGTGGCCACATTCGCTCGTTTACGGAAAAAATCTTCCAAAACTGATAATTATGTTTTTAAATCATTTGAGTTTACGAGAATGAATTATTTTAGATCGCCGCCAATAGTAGTTGACAGAGTACTCAATCCGAAAAACTCAAATACGTTCAAAACTGATTTTCCGGAATTTCGGCCGTAAACTACTGTGTAAAAGTACCTTGATCGGAACACTTTACCATGAAGTCTCAATATCCCATGTTATTTTTTATCTTATCACATAACATTTGTGAATTTGTGCAAATTTTTCACATGATTTCATTCATCAAAATACGGTAGCATTCTTTGTATAACGTCGAGTCCGATCGATTTGTAAAGTTTTTTTTTCGTTGTTAATGTGTATTTCGTGTATTGATGTGTATTGTTTTTCGTGTGTATTTCGATGCATTTCGATTGCGCAAACTCGTTACCGATCTAAATATTCACTAAGGCGGCGTACACACTAGTTGACACAGGTGCGTCAACTGGTCTGTGTCAACTGAGATTTCGGCTTCACGTATCGCAGAGAGATCTCCAAATGCACATGTGGCATTGTTGCAAAGTCAACATTACTGCAAATGCATTGGAAGATCGGTTTGCGACACGTGAAGTCGAAACTCGAGTTGACACAGACCAATTGACACGCGTGTGTCAACTAGTGTGTGGATCGCCATTACCGATTTAAATATTCACTATTACACGCACTTTTCCTCCTAGCCGCAAGAGCATGCTGTGGCGGCCATGTCGCAGTCGCAAGCGCACGCAGACCCGTCCGCCAGCGATGTGGAACACCAGTCGGTTGTGGCGGCCGCGCCCGCCAGCTCCGAGCTGAAGTCGAACTCGTTGCTGCTGAACAGGCAGTTGAGCAGGTCGCAGCCCTTTGGATTGAATCACGACGAGAGGATACGGGATTATGGGGTCGGTTCGGTTGTGTGGCGGGTTTTGGGGTAATTTTGTGGATGAAATGTTTTAAGCTTGAATTTTTTAGTGCACTGAGAGATATCGTATTTGCTCGAATAACCCCCCTGGGGCGTTATTTGTACTCATTATTAGGGTGTCAAATTTCCGCTTTCCGCAGGCAAATTTTTTCCGTTTCCATTTTTCCGGCTGCCAAATTTTTTTTCCGTTCCTGTTTCCGTTTTTCCGGCTCATTTTCCGTGTTCCAGCTAAATTTTAAGTTTTTCCGCCTTTTTTCTGTTTTTCGGTTTAATTGTCTATTTTTCCAACTTTTTTTCACTTTCCAGCTCAATTTTTTGTTTTCTGTTTCAGCCAAAGTGGTAAACATGCATGCAGGCTCTCAATTATGTGAATTTTTCCCATTTTTAGCAAAATTTCTGCAAATTTTTTTATTTCTGGATAAATTTCTGCAATTTTTTTTCCATTTCCGGCAAAATTTAAGCAAATTTTTTCCGTTTCCGGCATATATTCGGCAAATTTTTCCGTTTCCATTTCCGTTTTCCGGCCTTTCATTTGTCCGTTTTCCGGCAAGTGCAAAAAATTTTCCGTTTCCGTTTTCCGGCAAGTGCAAAGTTTTTTCCGTTTCCGTTTTCCGCCAAAAAGTTTTCGTTGACACCCTACTCATTATCTATAATTACATACCTAGTAATGTATTTGAAGTTAGTAACTAAATACTCATTGATTGCTATTTTCACAGAATTGCACAAACAAATTGATGCTGAAAATGGGTTAGCTCGTTTTATTTTTTATGCGTCACGTTTTCGCCCACTCGTCTGTTACTATGGGGGGCTATTCGAGGAAATTTGGTAAATACCGTATTTCTTCTAATAGAACGGCATACCTCCAATAAAACGGCACCTCCGATAGAGGTTTTTGCACGTTTTAGCATTCACGGAATTAATAGGACAGCCTCCGATAGGACGGCAAGTAGAAATTACGTTGGAAGTGTGCCAGAACACACAAACCAATATAAGAAATATGGGTGGTGAGAAGACCCGAGGTGTTCAGGTGCCAGTTCCGCGAAATGAGAAGTGAAATGGCAAAGGCTGAGTAAAAGCGCAAAGGCGAAGTGAAATGGCAGGTGAATCGGAAAGTGAAATGGCAAAAGCGAAGATAAATTACGGCACTTTTTATTTTTTTAACTTCGCTTTTGCCATTTCACTTCTCACTTCTCATTTTGCGGAACTGGCCCCAGAACTATGATTGAGGGTTATTGTCACATTTGGTTTTGTTTGAATTGATGCTCTGATAGTAAAATGTTGTTTTTTAAAATTTTATTTAAAACACAATGTTCAAATGAAAAATGTCTGAAAAATATTGGTGAAAAAATAGAACGGCAGCCTCCAATAGGACGGCACCTCTAATAGAGCGGCAGGTAAAAAAGTCGACGAAAAAGATAGAACGGCGCTCTTCTATTAGAAGAAATACGGTATGTTGTATAGGTAGCAAAATAAGTTGGGTGTGAAGTGTGGATTGAATTGTATTGACATCGCGGCCTTATTGACTGTTGCAATTTTTCGCTTTATGTTTATATTTATGCACATTGTCTGCGGTTAATAGAAAAAAATGACGTTTTCTGTTTGCTTTTTAGCTAATCTATGCAGAAATGTTCGATATTCTCTCCTTATAATCCCGGATGTGTCAAAAGTAAAATCAACTCTGATCTCAGGGACTTCCGGTTTAGATTCAGCGGGCACACTCGGTTCACTTATATAAATCTGACACAAAAGAAATACATTTATTCATTATTGCAAATAAATGACATGACAAATGAAAGGTGGAAAGCATTTCATCGGATAAAATATAAAAACAACCATTAATGATCCTTACTGATTGCAAGCACCTCATCCGCGGACATCATATGTATCTATTTATTTACAATGTAAATGAGTCGCCCACTTCTAAAAGTCGATTGCTACAAAATTTCGAAAGTTGGGTTAAGCGCGGAGACGGCATCAACAATGTGTCTCGCTAAATTTTCAACATTTTCAAAAAACAATTTCCACCTCAGTTGCCCCTTTGGCATCACACACACTGGATCTCAACGGGTTTCAGTGTCAACTCGATTTTAGTTGTCAGTTCCAGACCTTGTAAAATACCCTGTCAAATGTCATGCAAAGTGTCTAAAGTCATGTAAAACGCCCTGTGAATCGGCAAACTTCGTTTATATAGTCTGGAAATGGAACCTGAGAAAAACAACTTACCCAAAGAGACAATGGCGCTGCGCAAATCGGCAATGCAACTTTTTCGATGCCACATCCACATCCCAATTTATTCATTTTTTGCAATTCGTTAGCCATTTTACTAGGCATTTTACATGACTTTAGACACTTCGCGTGTCATTTGACATTTTACAGGACATCTTACAGTGTCTGGGATAGCCGCGGAGGCCTCAAACATCTAACCATCACCCCCCCCCCCCTTGCGCAGTCGCTGCACCACAGCCTGCACGAACACAAGCGGAGCGCGTCTTTCCTCGCCGAGGAGGTGTCCGTGGGCGACGCGGCACCCATGTTCGGCAGGCCCAAGCGTACTGGGGACACTATCAGCTCGCACAGGTAAGCTTGTAGTGGGTGTAGTGATTGGGTAGAGTGTAAAGTAACCGTGTAAAGTAACCTCGTTCGCTGCATTTATTACCAGTTTGGGGTATGAAAAAGTGCATTAGTTACTACGATCCGTCTCGAAAATTTCTGGCGAAATAATATCCCCCCTCGAAAAAGCCCCCTCGGATAAGCCCCCCTCGAAATACCCCCCTCAAAATTTCCACTCTGAAAACATAAACCCCTGGGGCCAGATTTAATACTCCCTACAGATTTGTAGGGTAGGGCGTACGCCCGATAGATTTTTTAAAGTTCAGCCGCATCGACGCACATGCACCGAGAGCAAGGCGGTTTGTAAAATATACGAAACCATCCCTTAAGGTCGCCGATATTGCAATATGACGTATATCGCTTCGATTTTGGCTCGGAAATTACGATTTCGTCATTTCTTGGCCGTCTGCCAATTCGTTTTCTATTTTATTTTGTTGGGCGGGTTACTCGCATAAGTCACGCTTTTGTACGCTCGTGCATGCATTTCTTTCTTGTCGCTGCCCTCATGGTTTCGGTTGCAGACAGTGAACACTAAAAAAGTGACCACCTGACTACACAAAAGCGTGACCTATGCGAGTAACCCGCCCGACAAAATAAAATAAAAAACGAATTGGCAGACGGCCGAGAAATGACGAAATCGTGATTTCCGGGCCAAAATCGAAGTGATATACGTCATATTGCAATATCGGCGACCTTAAGGGATGGTTTCGTATATTTTACAAACCGCCTTGCTCTCGGTGCATGTGCGTCGATGCGGCTAAACTTTAAAAAATCTGTCGGGCGTACGCCCTACCCTACAAATCTGTAGGGAGTATTAAATCTGGCCCCTGGTGGTATTTCGACGTAATACGGTATTTATTTTTTACTCACCACTGAGCACAGAAAACGTAAAGTAAAAACTTTTAACTTTTACACTGCGTAAAACATGAGTACCTAATATACTTTTTTCTGGGAAAACGTAAAACTGAGTATTTTTCCTCACAGAAAATGTAAAAATAGGTGTTTTTCTCACAGAAAACGTGAAGGTGAGTATTTTTTCACAGAAAACGTAAAAGTCAGAAATTTTGTCGATTTTTTATTCTAGAATACATCCAAGATGTGTTTTCTCATCAAAGTTCAAATAAACGTAAATACGTTTTAACAACTTTGCGTGGCACCTTCGTCGCTCAACACCAAAATCACTAGAACTCTTCACTAGGGTTGGCCGATGTTTTTTTTTAAACGTTTTTTATTAAAAAAAAACGTTTTTTTTTAAAAAAAACATGACGTCCGAAATGTTTTTTTTATAAAAAAAACATCGACCGAAATTTTTAGTACTAAGCACTAGGTATTTTGCAAAATTTTTGCGCGCAAGCGCGCAATTTCACACACAAATTGACATTGGTGGTTGTTTTCATTAGTTTTGTGGCATTTTTAGTATCAAAGTATCCATTTATATATGCTACCATGGGTTAATAAGCCGTCATATGTCGGTGTAGTATATAATATTGAGGTAATGTGCTTCCATGTACCTCCACAGTGTGTAACTTCACTCCCAAAGTAACAACCTCCTTTTATAACCTTGTTTCATCACTATTCCATGCCAAACTTTACCTGAAGTTACGAACATTCGACTATAAGGCAATATACGAACGCATCGACAAAAAAATGGATATTTTTGACACAAATCACCACTTATAATGCTATCCCATGGCTCAACAGCCATTATATGGTCATATATAACATCACAGAGTATTGCTACTGTCTGATATACCTATATATGTTGACACAAGGTCATATCTGGGAGCTTTTAAAAAAAACCGTTTTTTATTTAAAAAAACGTTTTTTTTATAAAAATAACATCGAGTTAAAAAAAACGTTTTTTTCCAACCCTACTCTTCACTAGTGATGTTAAAGGCACCGGGAAAAATGGCACCGCACCGCACCGGCACCTTTGCCAACGCATGAAAAGGGCACCTGGCACCCTGGGGCACCGGCCAGAAAATGGCACCGCACCGCACCGGCACCGGTGCCTTTTGGAAAAAATGGCACCGGCACCGAAGGGCACCGGCGGGTTGCCGGTGCTAGCACCGAAAGGCACCGCACCGGGCTGGAACTTCTGAAGTAAATATCGGGCAGTTTCTCAGTGGTCTCACATTTGGAAGTGCATATTTCCATGAATTTTCAACCGATTTTGATGGTTGAGCACTTAAAATGATCAGAATGATGTGGCAATCACCTTTATGAAGCAATTACAATGATTAAAAATGAAAGATAAAATATTTAATTCATTACAATGTCCATAGACACTATTGTCTACTGATCGGAGTCGTTGCTGTACAGAGAATGGAACTATCTCTGTCATATATTGACAACAAATTTTGAACAAAAAAGTAAGATAAGTATAAAATATAAAAATGATTTAAAATTCAACAAAATTTTATATTCGCTCATCAGATCACATATCGGGTATAATGAATTTCACAGTAGGTATATTTATTTGATAGGGAGGTTTACAAAATAGGCAAAAACGGTTGGGTAAATATATCGCTGTTTTTTGAAATATGACTAAGCACATACTGTGGACAAAATTGCACAGCACATGAAGCCTTGGCCGGTGCCTTTCCCGGTGCCTTTTACTTTGCCCTGGTGCTAGCACCTTTGGCACCGGCAAAAAAATGGCACCGCACCGCACCGGCACCGGTGCTATTCTGAAAAAAATGGCACCGGCACCGGCATGGCACCCCTGAAGATTGCAATGGCACCGCACCAGCACCGGTGCTGGTGCCCTTCGGTGCCCAGCACCGGGGCACCGGTGCCCCGGTGCCTTTACATCACTACTCTTCACACCACTTCACAATAATCCATCACTCCCCGCAGAGCGGTGATGACCCTGGCCAAGTCGATGTTCAACGCGGGCTGCTTCTCGTTGCCGTTCGCGTGGATGAGCGCCGGTTTGTGGTCGGCCTTCGCGCTCACTTTCGTCGTGGCCGCGCTCAATTGGTACGGCAATCATGTATTGGTGAAAACGGCCCAGCACATGGCCGCCGTGTGAGTGTGGCTAGTTTGTGTTTTGCGCTTTGGGGATGGTTTTGTGGGTTTGGTAAATTTACTACCGTATTACCTTGAAATAGCCCCAGGGGGTGTATTATTTCGCCAGCAAATTTTCTTTCTTTACTTCAATTCATTCTTTCTTTCAATTACTTTCAACGTGTGTTCTGCATCGACAAACCGCAGTATTTGTCGTGTACATTCTTTTTACACTCGATATGGGTGGGGGTTAGGGTTCAAACGGGACCGCGGTCCCGGTACCCGGTTCGGCAAAAAGTCGGGACTGGGGTGGTCCCAGTCCCGGCCCCGACACCCCAGTCCCGGTCCCGGTCCCGGTTCCGACATTCAAAACATCCTGGTCCCGATCCCGACCACCCAGCCCCGGTCCCGGTCCCGGAATTTTTCAGTGGTCCCGACTTCGATGATGAGTGATGTTATGTGTAGCATTATAAGAGGTGATTTCTGCCAAAAAATACATTTCTAACGACCCAGTCCCAGTCACAGTCCCGGTCCCGACACCCCAGTCCCGGTCCCAGTCCCGCTCCCGACATTCAAACATTCCTGTTCCCGCTCCCCGACCCGACCACCCAGTCCCGGTCCCGGTCCTGGTCCCGACATTGAAAAATTTCTGGTCCCGGTCCCGGTCCCGAAAACTGGTCCCGTTTGAACCCTAGTGGGGGTATTATTTTTATTTCCTCAGCAAAATTTCAGGAGCGGTATTTTGAGGGGGGTTAATTCAAGGAGCGGGGATTATTCGAGGTAATACGGTCAGTTATTAGATGAAATTTCTTTTCGCAGGTTAAAAAGTCCCGCGCTGGATTATGGCCATTTTACGAAGAAAGTGCTGGATTTGAGTGCGGTGCCGCATTTGCAGCGGAACAGCAAGCGATATATGTCAGTTTTTCTGTGAATGTGAAAATAGCGATTAGAATTGGCACCAAAATGAATAAGTTGTAGCTAATGGAAGTGGTGACTAGGTAGGCATAGCATTGAAAAAATCATTTATTTCTTGAAAATACAATTAAATATAATCTCAGAAAATCTCTCGAGAATAAAATATACCTAATTAAATCTCTCAAAAAAACCTGGAGAAAAATATAAATAAATATACCTAAATATCAGAATTTGAGAGATTTTCTGAATTTTTAAAAATCTCAGAAAATCTCTCAAAAAGAAAATATAATTAAATCTCTCTGGAAAATTGTGGAAAAATATAAATATCGCAGAGATTTTTTCAATGCTAGGTAGGCACCAGACCCCAAAGCTCCGGCGCGTGATTGAAAGATGGCACTACAATAGCGCAAACGGCAAATGCAAATTCCATCCCTAAACTGCCAGCTTTCTAAGTGATCCATACATATTTATCTTTATGATACAAAAATACGCTCTATTTAAAAATTTCATTTCAGGTACGTAGTGAATATAACGATACTGTTTTATCAGCTTGGCATGTGCAGCGTATCGCTGCTTTTCATATCCAGAAACATCCAAAAGGTTTGTCTCTAACATATTTTTCAAACCTCCCCACACTGTCATATTTTATGTACCGTAAATACCTGAATAGAATACCCGATTTTCAGGTTGTACTGGATTATTCGGGCGAAGATATATCGCTGTGGGTTTTCGCCTCCGGCGCCTTTTTAATTGTTCTCGCCACAAATATGACCACACGTATGAGAGTGAGTTTTTAAAAATTCGTATTTTTTGTGTTTGATGCAATGGTGACTGTTTCTGATATTTAATTTTTTATGTCACCGTAGTTGCGGCAGTGCACTAGGCTAATGTCCTATGTTTGACAATTTCTGTCTAGCAAAATGACATTTTCTGTCCCCTTAAAATACGCTTTCTGTACTCGCGTACTTTCAAAAAGTATGTGAGTACTTGTATTTTTTCGGGAGGACACGTAAACGTATTTACGCAATACGCTAGTATTTATATGTATTTTTCGAGGAAACGTAAATACGTTTGACCAACTATCCAGTACCCATGACCAAGTGCTCAAGTACGGGGGCCGTACCTAAGTCCCGGGTCTACCTTGGCACCGGATATTGCTACTTGTGCACCGGGTTCTAGCTCAATCAACATCTGACCTCATTCCCACTTCAGATAATCTCAATCTACGCCCTGCTATCCACCATATTTTTCCTAGTTGGCGTTTTCATGGTGCTGGGCTACTGCGTCTCGCTGCCCAGCCAATGGCGCGCCGTTCCCGCGTCCACGGACTTTATGGGCACTGTCACGTTCATCGGCATGGCTATGTACGCTTTTGAAGGGCAGACCATGGTTTGTTGGGAGGGTTGGGTTCGTGATTTTGGGTAGGATTTTTACAGCTATGATCGATGATGGAATTTGATCATAGTTGTTAAAACGTATTTACTTCTACGTATACGCGAGTACAGCGTAAATACGTTTACGTTTGAAAAAGTTCCTGTACTCGCTTTTACACATAACGCTTACGCTTTTACACTTTAAAAGTACTGTAGTACTGAAAACGTATTCCTGATAGACGTTTATATAGGTTTTTTTCAAGGCAGGAAGGGAGAAAAGGGCGAAAAACGATAAAAATATAGAAAAAATAGCTTTAAAAAATGGGTATATAGGATCATACATAGCCAAAAAAAACTGAAAATACCTAGTCTAAGTTGAAGGTGAAAATTATCAAAAAATATGACTTTTGGTGATTTTGGGTGGAAACTGGGGCAAAATTTCTCAAAAATACTCAGTTTTAGGTTTTCCAGGGGAAAGTAAACCTCAAACACCTCTCACCCCACAACACCCCACAGATCCTTCCGATCGAGAACAAACTAGAGCACCCGGAGGACTTCCTGCAGAACTGCGGCGTGCTGCCCACCACCATGTTGTTGTGCACGGCGCTCATGACCGCCGTGGGCTTTTTCGGATACACGGCTTTTGGAGTGGATACTGCGTCTACTGTGACACTGAATTTGCCTAAGTTGGTTGATTAATGCATTAGGCGTTTGACGTTGGCTTCAGAGTTGTTAAAAGTACCGAACTTTTTTCAAAGTATGCGTAAAGTATTTTGTTTTTACTCACCCCTGAGTACAGAAAGCGTAAAGTAATTTTTTACTTTTACTCGCGAGTAAATGAGAGTAAAATACTTGTTTTCCCAGAAAGCGTAAATGCGAGTATTTTTTCTCAGGAAAGCGTAAAGGGAGCATAGCATTATAAATGTTTACCCTGGACGACAAAAAGGTGTTTTCTTTCATTTAATAAGTATTCTTTGTGTAAAGCAGGGGTCTCTACTGGCAAAAATACTCTTTCTGTACTTGCAAGAATTACTCTACTGCACTCCAACACTCAAAAAGTAAGCGTACAGTCGAGTAAAAATACTTTTCTCAAATAGTATATTTACTCGGTACTCGAGTATGCGTACTTTTTGAGTAAAATTAAATACGCATTAACAACTGTGGTTGGCTGGTGATGGGATTTTTCTTGACACTTTACCTTCGTGGTGTTCCATTACCGTATTTCTTCTAATAGAAGAGCGCCGTTCTGTTTTTCGTCTACTTTTCGCCTGCACTATTCTATTGGAGGTGCCTTTCTAATAGAAGAAATACGGTAAGTGCGAAGCTTGGCTCGGAAAGTGTGTAAAACAAATTATAAAGTGTAAAATGTAACATAAATGAAATAAAGTGCAAAGTAAAATGTCATATGTCATGCAAAATGTAAGTTTAAAAAGAAAAGTTTTTATTACTTAACTTTTGACTTTTTGCGTGATAATTCGGGAATTTTTTGACATTACACATGGCACTTTACTTTACACTTTACAGGATGTGGGGGGCTGTTTTGGAGAAGCCCGTTTTTAGAGCTTTTTAGCGAGCTTTATCTGCCCGATTCTTCACTGTATTATACCACCATTCACAAACACCTCGCGCACCCAGGGGCTACTCGGCGGTGAACGTGTGCCTGATGTTCCAGTCGCTGTTGGGCCACAGCATCGCCATGTACGTCGTGTTCGACATGTTCTGGGCCGGCTTCGCCAGAAAGTTCCCCCGCATGTTCCCCTGGTGGGAAAAGCATTTGTTCGCGCTGGACAAGTGCTTCAGGACTTTCTGGGTGTTTATTACGTGTGGGTTTGGGGTGCTCCAGATTAAATAAACCAGATTTTATTGGCTAATATACCCCCCTCTCCTCGACTATATACCAGAGTTGTTAAAATACCGGCATTTTTGGAAAGCGTAAGCGTAAATATAAATACCCATTTACCCGGGTATTTCGGGTAAGCGTAAATACGCTTTAGCTACTCTTCTATATACCCCCCTCGAACACCCCCCCCTGGAATGTATGTATTATAATTTGCAATTTGATGAGCAATGTTGAAATGTTTGTATACTCGGCGGACCGCATGCTATGCCTTTTTCTGAAGGAAACACTCCATCATTAATAAAATAAAAATAATTCCAGCAAAAAAAGAAAAACATGACAGGAAAAAACATTCCGCGTTTCTACGTCACTCCGCCTTTTTCTTTTTCAAAATATTTTTCTTTTTGTGAAAGTGCTACATAAGTATCCAGCTCGCGCGTTATCGACCAAGACATAAATAATTTTGGGCGCATACATTGCGGTCCGCCGAGTATACACTCCTAACAAGCACAAATGTAGAAAAAAAAATTTAAGCTGCTACCATACAAAAGTTACCCATTCATTACCCACTCATTCGAGTAGAAATGTAACCATAGAAATACAGAGTGGGAAGTGCAGTGTACATGTACGCAACGTAAATACATTATGTTCTGGCTGCCAATTTGTGTAGCCATTTATTATCTAAACTGGTAAACTGGCAGAAAAAGCTCACTGGGGGTGATTCGATGAAATACGGTATTCAAAATTTTGCGTTGTTCTATTTACTCAGCAGGCAGCTGTGCTTAATAGTTCTAAGCGAATGTGTCAATTCAGTTGTTCTGTCGCTTCGTAGGTGAACATAGACACTTTTAAGTACGCTGCTCCCAGCGGTTGCGTGGTGTAGCGGTTATCACGCTCGCCTCACACGCGAGAGGTCCCCGGTTCGATCCCGGGCGCAATCAGCCCTAAATTTTTTTTGCATTTTGTTGTTATTTTCAGATGTGATGGCGATCGGCTTGCCGAAACTGGACATCCTAATTCCGTTGGTGGGAACGACATCGGGGACACTTTGTGCCTTGGTTTATCCGCCGCTATTACAAGTTTGTTCAGTGGATTATCGCATATGTATTTCTTTTTTGCTTTAATATTTAGGCAGAATACATTTATACATTAGCCAGACCTGAATACATTTATTGGGAGGTAATAGGTACTGATGTAAAAGCGTCATGGCGCTTGGCGCTATCTTTGCCTGGCGCCAGGAACAAAACGCCTGGCGGTGGCACTAGCGCCAAAGCGCCATGACGCTCCTGGCGCTTGGCGCCATTTTGCTCTGGCGACATTGGCGCTTGCTGGCCTTAAGCATCGTGCCAATTATCTCAATTTTGTTGTTGTCTTGGCGCCATTGTTCCCAACAGCCCCAAGCAGTCGCTTTAGTTACTCCTCATGGCGCCATTGGCGTGTAATCATCTTTCCCCTTTCGATGACAAAACATCACTCCCCTTCAGACAATCAGCATGTACCGCGTGTGGCATAGGACGGGTCAACTGTACAAGCACTGCCTGATAAACGGCGCGCTTGTGGCGCTCGGTGTGACCACATTGGCGGCGGGCGTGTACGTCAACGGGCTGGCTGTGATTAGGGCGTTCTCGGATGAAGACCCCTATGCTGTGGGACACAAGAATTCTGAGTGAGGATTGGTTATGTTGCTATGTATGTGTTGGAGTTGTGATAGTCATTTTTTTTGTGGTTCAGTTGCAGTTTTTTACGTTTTTAATCGGTGAGCTCAGGCATTTTTTTATACTTTTTATAGCCTTTTTCTGATATCTTTCAATTGTTTTTTCAAGATTATTTCTCCTTGGACAGCGATAGCTTCAAAAATAATGGGGGACTGATCCCTATTCCGCAAATCAACAAGTCAAGTTGAATCGAGTGGCAAATCAACTCATAAGTGAAAAGTACATTTTGAAATTTACCTGCCACTTACCGTATTTCCTCGAAATACCCCCCCGGGGGGTGATTGTTTCATAGTGCTCCCGAGAGGGGGGGGGGGGTTATTATTTCGGCAGAAGGTTTTTCAAATCCTAGTACAAAATCGTCGTTTGTGATGTACACTGGGGTAGAAAAATGCATCAATAACTGACATGTATAGACTCCTGTAGACTAATATTAGTACGTAGATGGTATAAACACTGTTCTAACGTGATTACGACATTGTTTTAACGTGTGTTCTGCACTACGCAGAACACAAACTGCCGTATTTGTCATGTACGTTCTCATTACACTCAATCTGGGGGGGGGGTGTTTGTTTCATAGTGGTCTCGAGAGGGTGGGGGTCAAACGAGGGGTGTATTTCAGTGAAATAAGGTATGTTCATTTGTCACTTCAATTACAACATTAGTGACAACTTGACAATTTTGCTCACTTGCGGAATCGGTACCAGTTACCCACGGGTCTGGAACGGAGGGTACCATCAAACTCACTGAATAGCTAAATATAAAAAATAGATACCTATACATCTACCACATATACTCAAATAATCCCTCCACCGCCGGAATTATTTTTCGTCAGACTTTTCTGAAGGGGGAATCATTCGAGTATATACGGTATATTTGACACCCACGTAAAGGTGTCGATGTGAAATTATTTGGCTACTGGTACATTTTGGTATGTTTTTAAACTTTTCTCTGCTCAAACCTACTGTACTATTTGCTTTTTCACCAATTTCAAACTTATATATTTTTATATCCAAACACGATTATTGAATCTAAAAAGCGTCCAGTGTTATTTCACGAGGTGCCACAGAGAAACAGCATTTCAGGGACACTGGAATGGTGTTTCGGAAATCGAAAAAGCGCGCATACCGAACATCCTGGCGCTTTGGGGGTCAACTCCTCTCCCCAGTAAATGGGTACAGCGGCAGATTTCACCTATTCGTGGGACTGCAAGCGCTGTGCACTCTGGTTTTACTTACCTATACATTTCATAGCTCATTCATTTTCCATGAGAATATACAGACAACAGGTCACCGAATCGTCAAAACTTACGACCAGCCACCTTCAAGCGGAATATCGATACCGTAAATTCTAATCGAAAACGCCGCAGAATCAAAATGTGCCTCTTATCACAGTGAAAACTTATGTACAAAACAGCCCAAACTTTCGCGTAAGAATTAAATAGGGCAAAAGTACATAGTTCAATACATTCCGATTTAGAGATTGTGTGGCTTATTACCGCTTTTTCTGGTGTTGCCGTGAATTCCTCAACTGGTGATTTTTTTCTATTTTACGATTATTATTGCGTGGTCTCGTCGCTTTTGACAGTTCATTTCTGGTCAAGCGCATGATTTTTACCATTAGTAAAAAACGTCAGTGAAAATCGGTGGTTGAACATGTGAGTAATTATACAAGTGGTACATCGGCGCACAAAAAGCAGGGGTCTCGAATAGGCGACCCCCCCCCCCAATCGCCCAGCTATCCATCCGGCCAGGAGGAAAATGTTTTGGCCACCGTCATTTTAATGAACGTGACAATCGCTTATTTTCATGCCGTTTTATAGATTTTCATCTTCAAAATCATTAGTTCCACGTTATTCACTATTTTCAGCTATTTTTGGTACTATAAATATATGTTATTATACACCTATTTTTGTCCTACTTTACCAATTTTTCACCTTGAAAAAGACTACAAATAGAGCCCTCGCAACCCCCACCTATCTATCCCTCCGGAGGAGCGATTTTCCATCCATCCAACCCCCGGAGGGTTAAATTCAAGATACCCCCGACAAAAACACAATTCCATAATAGAAAATCATCGCACACTTTCGGTGTGTAGCACCAGCATCAGACAATCCAGAAAGCGCAGTCGGTTTTCGCTTCGAATTCGTACAACTGTAAACGGGTCGATAATTCGGGTAGTCGGAAAAATCTGACGGGTAGTGAGAAAAATAGATTGACAGGAAATACCTGTGTTGTCGAAAGTCTCCGAGTGCATTGTACACGCCAACTTTTCAGCGGTTCGTTCAAACGCGCGAGGCATCAATCTGAAAAGAATTGGTAGCCGTTTTTATCAAATTTTGCGCGATTAAATAATGGTAAATTGTTGCATTCTGAGATAGGTAATGTAAATGTTATGAACTTGAAAACACCTACACACACTTCCAAGCTGTTCGTACAGTTTCTGTGAACCAGATCACGAATGTCTAACAAACAGTTACCAAAAACCAGTTATTTTAATTTCATGGAAGCACAGTTTATTGCTATAAAATGAAACCGGATGCTTAGATGAAACCACTCCAGGATTGTGATATCGTTCTGCATGATCTAATGTATTTACTACGCCAGAGAGATGGCAAGCCACATTCCCCCAGACCCCCAAAAAAGCAACCCCCCAAAACGAACGTCTTAGGTTTATCCATCATGGACTCCGCCTCCAACGGTACCACGCCGCAAACCAAATACCACGCAGCGGCATTCTCATCACCCCCAGCGATCGCGGCGGCGGTGAGCACCAAGGGCAAGCCGGACGCGTTGTTGCGCGCCTTGTTGGACTGGTGCCGGCGGCGGTAGGCGCGCAGCACGAAGCGACCCAGTTGGTAGAGCGAGTGCGCGCCCGATAGGTAGGCCGAGTCGGCGCCCTGGGTGGGTGTTGGTGAATTAAAAAAAACCTTTTTCTTCAAAATTGCCATATAAGGAGGCATAATCATGGGTAGGAAAGGGCGGTTTTGGGGGGTAACCCCCTCCCGCAAAAACGGCCCAGCTATCTATTTATCTATCCCCTACCCACCCCCCCCCCCCAATCGGCCAGCTATCTACCTATATGGGGCGATTTTTGCGAAATTACACCCAAGCCGAGAAACGCCAATTTTTGTACATTTTAATAGATTTTCGCCTCCAAAATCACTGCTTCATGTGTCCAACTGCCATTCTTAGAACTATAGGTCCTTATTAGGGTGTCAAATTTCCGTTTTCCGTTTTCCGTTTCCGTTTTCCGCAGGCAAATTTTTTCCGTTTTCCGTTCCGTTTTCCGGCTGCTGAAATTTTTTTTTCCGTTTTCCGTTCCGTTTTCCGGCTACTAAATTTTCCGTTTCCGTTTTTCCGGCTCATTTTCCGTTTTCCGGCCAAATTTTTAGTTTTTCCGCCTTTTTTCTGTTTTCCAGCTCAATTTCCAATTTTTCTGCTTTTTTAGCATTTTCTGCCTCAATTTTCTGTTTTTCCGCCTCATTTTAACATTTTCTGGCTCAACTTTCTGTTTTCTGTTACAGCCAAACTGGTAAACATTCATGCAGATTGTCAATTATGTGATTTTTTTCTGTTTCCAGCAAAATTTACGCAAATTTCTCCCACTTGCAGCAAAATTTCAGCAAATTTTTGTCATTTCCATGCAAATTTCATTTTTCCGTTTCCGTTTTTCCGGCCCCTATTTCCGTTTTCCGGCCGCTGAAATTTTTTTTCCGTTTCCGTTTCCGTTTTCCGCCTAGTGCAAATTTTTTTCCGTTTTCCGTTCCGTTTTCCGGCCGCTGAAATTATTTTTCCGTTTCCGTTTCCGTTTTCCGTAAAAAATTTTTTTTGACACCCTAGTCCTTATATACCAACAGGGCATGAAACGCCACCAACAAAATAATCAAAGCCAAATAACCAAAGCCAAAACTACCAACCGCGTTGACATGCAGGTGCAAAAACGGGCCGCTGTGAATTATGTGGCCCTGCAGCAGCGCCACCGTGGCCTCGCGCACGCACGCGCCCAGGAACTGCTTGTACAGGTCGATGCCCGCGTACAGGGTTTGCACACCGGTCCTGCAACGGTTTGTGATTAATGATATTTATGTTAATTTTATTAGTTATCGGTGTGACACAGGGACGCATCCGGGATGTTTGAGCGGAGGGGGGGCTGCTTGTTTACGGAAACCGGCGTACGGGGAAGGGTCAGCACCCCCCCCCTAAATTTTCCCTATATAGGGACGGAAAGGCGTTTTGGCGCTGGCGCCATGCAAAGGCGTTGGCGCCAGCGCCAGGAACCGTTTTATATGTATGTAAATATGCATACATATGCAGCGAAAGTTGCAGAAATAAGTTCATTTCCAATTTCCAAGGATATTGGTTTACATGGACCGATCCGTTGAAAATACTATGCATGGGGAAGAAATTGCGCGCTTGCGCACAAAATTTTTAAGAAACACCGAAAAATATATAGTAAAAGTAGCATTTTCCGGCACTTTTTAGGTCTCACCCCGGGAAGGGGGGGGGGGGGTTGCATTCGAATTGAATTGACGATTGTGGAGTTGGAGTGATGTCACTTTTCATAGTTTCCTTGATAGTACTTTTATAACTTTCCGACATCGAAAAAAAAACATCAAAAAATTCAACATGAAAATTATCCTCGACATTCGATAACGTAAATATTTTATCCCAACAAAAATACACGCAGTGGATGTCAACTGGTTTCGCCGTCAACTCAATTTTATGACACTGTAGGCCGCAGGACAATTTTCAAGGGCACATGCGGCAATGTCTGAGAGGAATTCACATTGCCACGTGCATTTGAACACGGTTTCGCAACCCAACAACTAAAATCTTTATGAAAAACAGTTGGCCCAGTTGACATACCAACTGGGTCGACTGCTTTTCATAAATATTTTAGTTTATGGGCTGCGACACCACGTTCAATGCACATGGCAATATTAATTCCTGTTCGACTTTGCTGCACATGCACTTGTCCCGCAAAATGCAAAATACCGAAACCAGTTAACAAACAGTGTGTGCGGCGCCATAAACCCATCCAACACCAACTTTTGCAGCGCACCGGCCGCTTTATCAAACTGAGCTAAATGTGCATCGGCACCATTTTCCGTCTGTGTCGACGGCGACGCGAAGTGCAACAAAGCTCCAATGGCTGCGGCAACTTCAAGGGCGGAAAAGTGATGTGAATAGGAGAAATGCAGCACATAGACACCCGTGACGATGTCATTTAGCCTGCGGACGGGAAAGTGAGAATTTCAGTTCAGTTATTTCAGAGAACAATTATACAAGCCCCAGTTGATACGACACAAAATGTCAACTGGTTCCGATATTAATTCAAAGCATGCTGACAATAACACTATGCATTGATGTATACACATATACCTCATGTCGGTTTTGTACATTGCACCAACCTAAATATTTTTTCAACACTATAGCTTCATTTCCAACATCATTAAACTCTTTTGCATTTAAACGTCGTTCGTCGGCTGGTCAACAGGCTTTGAATTGAGATCGGAACCAGTTGACATTTGACGTCGCTGTCAACTACTGTTCAAGGTGCAAAAAACAAACTTCCACAGGCTGGCTCTCTCCCTGAACGCATCAACTGCCTCCGAGCGCACTTCGCGCGACATGGCCGGAAATATCTGCCTACACTCGCCAAGCGGTAAACTGGAAAAAACGATAACGATGTTGTGACCGATTCTACAATGGTGGCCCACACACTAGTTGACACATGTGTGTCAACTGGTCCGTGTCAACTCAGATTCCAGCTTCACCTGTCGCGGAATGATCTTCCAATGCACATGCCACAATATTTATTTTTCAAGATTTCGGCATGAGCATTTGGAGATTGAGACGAAACGTGAAGACGAACTCAGAGTTGACACAGACCAGTTGACACACATGTGTCAACTAGTGTGTAGGCCGCCAACATTTTGAAAAAATTGACAATTTCCCAACCACACGTACCCCAAGTCGGCGAAAAATCTGAGCAAATTGTGCTGCCCATCCTGGGACCAGAGGCGGAGTTGCGCAAAGGCGTGCGTGCAGTGTTGGACACATTCGAACAGGGACCAGTGTTCGTAGAGCGGCAGCCACACGCTGCGGTAGGGAGGCGAAGTGAATGTAATGGCGGACTTATATAATTCATCAATAAATTCTTTACATCATCCCCGAGGCTGAGGGTTAACTAATTAATACAAAATTAGTTGATTAAAAATCATTTTTAAGGACAAAGGGAGCCCTCTACATGGGCCACCTTAACGATTGTTTTCGAAAGCATTGTTAGCGCGAATGCTTAACGTTTGAATTGTGTAAAAACGCACTCATTTCTGAACTGAATGCGCATGGCATCGATCTGTGACGCAGAGTTGCCGCTCTGATCGTAAACTCTGCCAATTTGTCGTAATTCCCCAGCGCACAAGGACATGTACTCCTCTTTGTTCCATTTGCCTTCCAGAAACAATGAAGTTGCACCGACGATCGCAATCCTGCGCACAAAAAATCCACAAACATGTATTTTATAAATCAAAAACAATACGAAAAGTGCAAAACAACCGCTCACCAGCAGAGATCAACAGTGGCAAGTGACAAACGGTACACGAGATCGTACATTAGCAGTGACGACTGAAAGGGTTAGCCAAATTATGATTTTTTAAAACCACGATATAATTTGGCCCATATCACAGAAATTTCTCCAAAACGAACCGGTGTGGCATAGTGCACAAGTTCATAATACTCCCACAGCAAGTCCGCCCTGTAAAAACAAACACGTCTCAAATTGCACAACTTGGTGCAAAATTTATGTGTAAAAACAAACCTTCTCTTTTCCCAATCTCTTTTCTCAACTGCACCCATCAGGGCACTTTTCTTTTGTCTCGATTTTTTCACAACTGGAGAATCTGCATCACTAGGCTCATTGCGCGCGGAACCTTCAGCGTCAGACTGTTCAAAAAGATCCTGGTCGCTGTCGTGTCGCTGAAAGTAGATGGTGATATAATGATACATGGTTTCAGGTGGTCATAAAATGATAGATGGTTTCAGATGGTCATAAAATGTAAATATGCGCCAATTACGTGGGTGAAGAAGTCAAAAATCATTTGAGAAGTGAGAGGTAAAATGAGACGTGAATTGAGCAAAAGGTGTACTTCGATCGCAAATTGAGTCCTCACTTATTATTTTATGTTGTTTTCACTTTTTACTTGATATTTCACTTTTTTCAGATGGTTCTTTACTTCTCCAGATGCGGTATTGATCCCAGAGCCGAGAAAACGCACTGTTCTTTCAACCTGTCCATTCTGCGCACCGGCGTCATTCTCTTCATCATCACCATCACTTTCCTCCTCGACTACGTCCTCATATCTAGGTATTTTTAGCGTATCAACTTCGTCCGGTCGCACCAGAATGCGAATTCTGTCGGCGTCGTAAACGTTTTCAAGATCAAAGGGTCGCCGCCTGCGCAATTTGAGTGTGATGTCAATTTTTTTGTGCATGGAAAAGCACAGAGTAACACAAATGACCAACGAATCAATGACGAAAAGAACGTGATGGTCACCCAATGAAAGCTCGTCCAAGTTCAGAATACCACCGCAGTTTATCAGCACCTTGTATGACAGCTGTAACCATGCAACGATGTAACATCACTGCTCGATTGATTTAAATTTTCATGATATTTACAATTGGTTGTAAAGCAAACCTGATTTGCATAATCACTGACAATCGTCCGGAGATCCACTGCGTTTCGGGCGTAGCGAAGAGTGAACGCCTTGTGCTCTATTACCAGCGCGTGCTGTGAAAATAAATGGAACACATATCGCAACTGTGTACACGAACCAAAACAAAGTGACCCGTCAGATACAACTACTTGGCACACATCCAACTACCTGGAGAATTGCCGCAGCGCACAAGGCATCCACATCATCACTGCAAATGATCAGCACATGGGGCGCTCGCTTGAGAAGCACGTCGAAAAACTGACTCCGGGCACAGTGAATCAGCATTTTAAGGAAACACTTTGTCAACTAAGTGGCAGCCATCAAGCCATCATTCAAATTTTCGCTTTTTTATTTTTGGTGAATCAAAGTTTGACCCATTTTCGCTGGTATCGGTTATCCCATGCTGATTATCTGATTCAGGTATACAACATTATCTCCTCGTTGTAATTGAACCCTTTGATAGGCCAGTGAAAGCAAAAACACGACAAGGTTTGTTTGATTATGTGCGGGCCAAACAATTTATGGACCTCCCCGAGAAAGAGACAGTATTTGGATACCCATAGTGAAGTGACAGTCGACATTTGACACGCATTGTAAGCTTATCCACTTACGTACGTCTGCGCTTCATTGCACTTTCACTTCAGTCAACCAGCGATTGCAGATGTCACCTGCTATCAAATGTAGGGGACGTTTTTTCTGACAAACCGGTTCCCTGTGCCTGTATCTTATTTAATGTAAATACATTGTCCTACATATTCAATTTCCAGCATGGCTGCCAATCATAACCGTCATGAAGTAGACAGTGTGTGTTTCCGACGAAGATTTTTCTTTCGGTTTCATTTTTACAAGCATGCCCAGGCATTTTCATGCGCCTCCACGCGTCTCCGTGAGCGTCCAAAAATGTTGACATGATGACCTAATGTATCCAAATCTTGCCCACTTGAAAATTTATAGAATAATTTACAGAAAATAAAAATTCCTGGGTGACTGTTTCTGTTTTCCCTGCAATTTTCCAGCCCAAATCTACCCAAAATGGCCCTGAAAGGCGGCGCCGTGGGCGCGATTATGTTCGACGAGTATGGCCAACCGTTTATTGTTATGCGTGAACAGGACAGGAAGCAAAGGCTTACTGGGGTGGAGGCTGTCAAGGTGATTTGTCGTTTTTGGCTCGTTTCCAAGTGACTTGACGCCGGTGTCTGGTGTATTTGTTCTTAGTCATGTGCACAAGCACTTCGTGACACATGCGCGTGCAGCATGTGGATAACATGGAACTTCACTCGCAAGTAAATGTAGGGAACGTTGTTCAGTGTTAATGCTATATATAGCTGTGTTGGATGTACATTATACGTGTTAGCTATGAACGATGTACAGTTAATTATTCTATCGATTTTCCCTGTTGAATCTGTTCGATATATTGAATTCCAAAAAAGGTCTGTAAAAACATTGGGTCGTCAAAATATTCCACCACGAGATTCAACCCAACAATCTCTCGAAACACTCAATAACCCCCCTCCCCCACAGTCGCACATCCTGGCTGCCCGCGCGGTGGCCAACACGTTGCGCAGCTCGCTCGGCCCCAGGGGCATGGACAAGATGCTCGTGACCGGCGACGGCGACGTGACCATCACCAACGATGGGGCGACCATTTTGGACCAGATGGACGTGAGCCACCACGTGGCAAAGTTGATGGTTGAGTTGGCAAAGAGCCAGGATGATGAGATCGGGGATGGCACCACTGGCGTTGTGGGTCCGTGGGGGGGAATTTCTTCGGCTTTCTAATGCTAATTTGATGCACATGAAATTCACACAAGATGGGTAAAGTGCCTTATAGAACTTCATGAAGTAGCGCAGCCATGTGGCCATAAATCCACTTGAAAGTTTTTTCTCGTTGTCAACCTATTTGCTCGTCAAAGTGCTTTCGCAATAATCATTCGCGTGTTTTGTGACAGGCACAGTATCTGAGATTTTTAGGGCGTTTCACTGTACCATATTTATCTGAATAACTTTTTTTTACATTTTTACTATTTTTACATTTCAGTTCTCGCTGGCGCTCTTCTAGAGCAAGCGGAATCGCTGCTCGACAAAGGAATTCACCCGATAAAAATTGCAGATGGTTATGATGTTGCGTGCAAAGTGGCACTGAAAAAGTTGGACGAAATAAGCGATAGATTTCCTATTGAGGATAGGGAAAATTTGGTAAAATCTGCCATGACATCGTTGGGATCGAAAGTGTGAGTGGGTTGTACAATTTTTTTTGCTCGTCCGAAAGTTGAAAAAGGGTTTTTTTGTACTCCGAACTATTAGAAAACTGCCTTGAACTTGATTAATTTTTCTTCTAAATAACTTTAACATTATTTATGCATTCTCTTTTTATGCATACTTCAACTATTTACGCATAAAAAACGTACAACGCAGCGCTGTCTTTCATAAAATACCGTCGAATTTCAAGTGTTCAATTTCAACCATGCATTTCAGCGTGAACCGTTGCCAACGTCAACTGGCCGAGATGGCCGTGGACGCGGTGCTCTCTGTCGCCGACATGCAGCGCTCCGACGTGGACTTCGAGCTGATCAAGGTGGAGGGCAAAGTTGGCGCCAAGCTAGAGGACAGCGCGTTGGTCAAAGGCGTCGTGATTGACAAAACGATGAGTCACCCGCAGATGCCAAAGGTATGTTTTCTTACTTTTGTTTCGATGAGTATCTTTTGACCGTTATATGATGTTTTTCGCACATTGATCCAGTTTCGTGTAGGGTCCAAACGGGATCCCGAATCCCTAAATTTTTCGGGATTTATGATCCCCGATCCCGATCCCGAAAAGTCAATCCCGTTTGAACCATAGTTTCGTGGTGTCAGCATGGGCATCAGTAAGTAAATTCCTTTCCACCTTACAGGAAATGAAGGATGTGAAAATGGCAATTCTCACTTGTCCCTTTGAGCCGCCCAAGCCGAAGACCAAGCACAAGCTCGACATCAAATCCGCCGACGACTACAAACAGTTGCGACAGTACGAGAAAGAGACGTTTGAGACCATGATCAAACAGGTAGATTTGATGCTCTAGATGAATACTCGGTACAGTGTACTCGGCAGACTTGTTTCTCTGCACTGTCGTTTGTTTATGTCTCACGTTGGAAGCGTGCCAATGATAATTAAAGTATGTAATTTTTGTGAAAGGATGAAAAATTCATTGTGGAGCAGTTAAGTAATCAATGGATTTTTTCGACTCGATGAAAATCGCCTGCGTCAAACACGAGTGCTTGTGCAACATGTAAAGTCACTGGAGCATAGTTACTATCATCTTGCTGTGCACAGGTCAAAGACAGCGGTGCGACGTTGGCAATCTGCCAGTGGGGCTTCGATGACGAGGCGAACCACTTGCTCATGCATCACGATCTGCCCGCCGTGCGCTGGGTGGGCGGGCCTGAAATCGAGGTACATTTTTTAGTTTTCCTCGGTGTTTAAATTTTATGTGTTTTTAGCGCAGCATTCGGTTCGCCTAAGATTTTTAAACTTGCGTGAAATTTTTTAAATTTAAATATATTCAAACACCATGACCGCCCTATAGTCTTGCTTACATCCAAAACATGTCAAAATCCACGGCGAGCACACTTCCTAAAAACGAATCGTGTCGATAAATACGTGGTCAATCTCCAAATAACCCAACAACCAACTCACCCCCCCCCAAGCTGCTAGCGATCGCCACCAACGGGCGCATCGTGCCGCGATTCAGCGAGCTGACCGCCGCCAAGCTGGGCACCGCCGGCATCGTGCGCGAGGTCACCTTTGGCACGAGCAACGAGAGGATGCTTTGCATTGAGCAGTGCCCCAATCATAGGGCCGTGACTATTTTCCTCAGGGCTGGCAATAAGATGGTTGGTTTGATGAATTTTTCGTCCAGGGGCGGTCCCTGACTCCCTGTCCAGGGGCAGTCCCTAAAAGTCCTGTAAAGTGTCAAATGTCATGTAAAAGACTCTGTAAAGTGTCATGTGTATCCAGATCTTATTGTATCGATCCAAATTTTATGTGTGTTTTTTGTATCCAAGTCATATCCAAAAGTAAGATTTGGTTTCAAAAGCATAAGATTTGGATACACAGGTTATTTTACATGACATTTGACACTTTGCAGGACCTTTTACATTTTACAGGGTATTTTACATGGTCTGTGACGTTAGCTGATGTTAGCGTTCGTTCTGCAGAAATCACGTGGTGTTAATAAAGTATCACATGTCGACAGCGAATAAATGGACATCTAATATTTTAAAAAGCGTATGTAAAATCGAAAAAGACACCCCAAAATAACTATCTTCCTAATTCTAAACCCTCCCACTTTTCACACAAACTCCTTCAACCGGATCACTTAAAACTCAGCTCAATCCATCCACTCACTCAACTTCAATCACCCCAGATGATCGAGGAAGCCAAGCGTTCCGTGCACGACGCCATGTGCGTCGTGCGAAATTTGGTGCGCGACTCGCGCGTGGTTTACGGCGGCGGCGCCGCGGAAATCGCCTGCTCGCTGACTGTTGCTCAGCACGCTGAGCAGGTTGGGTTTGGGATGGATTTTGGTTTGATTTTGGGTTGTGGGGGATTGGGGTGGGTAGTTCAGAACTTGGCACTGGTTCACTGTGAACAAGTTATGAATCATAAATTTTTGGCATTGTAGAAATCGATTTTGGGATATTTACCATCGACTGAATGAAAAATAAACTGAAAAATGCTTGAATAACACGTTCACAAAAGTTGGAAATAAACGCCTAATCCAGATTTTTCAGAGTCAGTCAGTTGACGACTTGAGGCGTCCACTTCTAAAATTTCGATACTTTCAAAATTTCAAAAATTGATAACTTAAGCACGGAAAGTACATACACTTGTTTACTAGACTATGTCCTGTAAATAACTTGTTTCTTATGTCATTTCTTGTGGATTCCAACTCCATTTTGTGAAAAGGCCACTGCTGTAATACGTCATTATGCTTGAAATTTGTTTCGTGAGCATTTAGGTCTCTAATTTTCAACTTAAATACATTTTCCACCCCCATCTAACTAGGGATGGCCAGCGCTTTTTTTCAAGCGCTTTTTTTAAAAAAAAACGCCGCTTTTTTTTAAAAAAAAGCGCTAGGGTCCCAGCGCTTTTTTTTAAAAAAAAGCGCTGGCAAAAAATTTAGTACTTGTGCACAAGGTATTTTGCAAAAATTTTGCGCGCAGGCGAGCAATTTCACACACAAATTGACATTGGTGGTTGCTTTCATTGGTTTTGTGGTATTTTTAGTGTCATTGCTTCCATTCCTGCATGCTATCATGTAATAATAAGTTGTGATATGTTAGTGTAGTATAGAATTTTCAGCCAATGTGCTCTCACATACTTCTACAGTGGGAAACATGAGTCTCAATGTATTAGCTTTCTCTTATAGCCTTATTTATAAGCACAATTTCATGCCTAACTTCACTTGAAGTCATGAAACATTTACAAACAGTGATATACATTATGAGTCAACATAAAAAGTATTTTTTTTGGCAGAAATCACCACTTATCAGGTTATCCCATGACTACACAGCCATTCTATGGCTATATATCATCACAAGTACTGCCACTTGTCTGATATACTTGTATATATTGATACAGAACCATATTTGGGAGCTTTTTGGGAACATCTCGACATTTTTTGAAAAAAAGCGAAAAAAGCGCGTTTTTTTAAAAAAAAGCGCTTTTTTTAAAAAAAAAAGCGGGGCCGTTAAAAAAAAGCGCTTTTTTTCCATCCCTACATCTAACTAAAGCTTGTCTCAGTGTGTTCGCTCATCGAGTATTGATCCACGCAGATGTCCGGACTTGAGCAGTACGCGTGCGCTGCCTTTGCTGACGCGCTAGAGACAATTCCGATGGCGTTGGCGGAAAATTCCGGCCTGGCTTCCATCGCTGCGCTCACGGATGTCAAGGCCAGGCAGAGTGAGACTAATAACCCCAGATTGGGTATTGATTGCTTGAATAAGGGCACTAATGGTACGTTTTTTTCGGTGGTTTTGTCGATGTATCCATTTTTGGATACATATGAAATTTAGCGTTTGAAAGAATGTTTGGTTTTCGGAAAGTATAATCAGAAAATATTTCGAAAAGAAAAGAATATCAACTCTTTCATAAAATTCCGGAAAGAATGTAAAGAAGAAAGATGAGTGTTATTTTTATATTTTATCAAAAATAAAAATATTGCAAATTATGCAGACATGCGCGAGCAGCACGTGATTGAAACGCTTGTTGGCAAAAGGCAGCAAATTTCGCTCGCCACTCAAGTTGTCCGGATGATACTCAAAGTAGATGATGTGCGAATCCCCGATGAGGATGAGTATAAGTACCCCATGTGAAATACCCATGGGATGAGTATTTGAGTATGTGGTCGTGAGTATTTTGGGGGTATCCACAGTTAGGGTAGAAAAATTTGGCTTTGCGTCCGCGTCTGTCATTGCAAGTCTGCTTTTGTGGTAGGGGCTGATTAGATTTTCTTGTTGAATATTTTTCGCATTTGTTTTTTTTTGTTATCGTTTTCGCGGTTGCGTTTTTCCTTGTCTTAAATAGTCCTTTTTGTCATTTTTGCGCTCAGTTGATTCTCGAAACAGGTTTTAAAACTTAAGTTTCTCTGTATACGCTTCACAATTCACCATATTCCGATTTTTCATTGGTATAAAATAGGGTTGAAATGAGACCGTGACCTTGGGCTCGACAAAATATCGAGATTTTTCAATCTCGAAAAACGAAATTGTTGGTCCCGAAAAGTTGGTCTCGTTTTAACGTTACTATCAAATCAGAAAGTTATTGGAAAATTATCAGCAATTGAAGGGTGGGGTCAAAGTGCATACAGAGAAGCCATGAATGTCAACTCAGTTTTACTTTACAATCGCCATTGCGCATTTTTATCTTTAGTCAATTTTTATTTCTCAATGAATCTGGATTGTAGTGACGATGACGAATGAATAATTTGGCTGATAATTTACGTTAATATTTATGTGAGGGGCAAAACGTTTCGGTCGCGACCAATGGAGCAATGTGTTCACTACTTTTTCAACTGTCCGTTTACCCAGATGCTTACTGGCATATTACAGGTAGATAAATAAATAACATTTTTCAGTGCAGTTTGGCGGCCGTAGTAGCAGTCCCTTCATGGACGGTGAGTTTATAATTTGTACTTTTTTTGCGTTTGCGTAACGTTGTCGTTGCGGTCACGCTGTGTGCGCCGTTTCCGTGTGTTTAGGCTGTGTTTGCACGACACTTACATTTCCATGACACGAAAGCTAAAAATTTTTTGGCGGCACGCAGTGTAAAAAATAATCGTGGCAGCGGTGGGATTCGAACCCACGCCTCCGAAGAGACTGGTGCCTAAAACCAGCGCCTTAGACCACTCGGCCACGCTACCTGTGAAGGCAGCTTTAGTACCTTTCCATTGTGGTGTCTGCCCTCTGTAAATTTTGAAATCTAAGATATTCTCTCGTACCGCATCGAATTTTTACAATTCTAGTACAAATTAACATCGAGCAGTTGTATTTACAATCCGAATATATGCCACACCGGTAAACTATTCCGGTACAACCTTCCTTGAATACATTGAGTTTACCAGACTGAAAACTGATTTTTAACAACGTTAACACTCACTCAACGTTAACGACTCATATTCTGGTAAACTCGAAACTCAGATTTATGAGGTTCCCAAATTTCAGCGGTGCACTAGTGTGTGCGGCGCCAAAGTCCCATTTGTCAAGCAGACCCTTCATCACAGGGGTTTGCTGAATCCGCCGGCTATCTATCTATCCCGGAGGCAAAATTTTGGGCTACTATCCTCTTACCCCCCCCCCCAATCGGCCAGCTATTTATCTGTAGCGATTTTGCCCCAGATTTCGCTCAAAATCGCTAATTTTCGTACTTAAAAAATAGTTTTTCACCTTTAAAATCGCTATTTCATGTGTTTTATTGCCTATTTTCAGCTATTTGTGTACTATAGATGCTTATATACCTATTTTCACATTCTTTTAGCGATTTTTTCTTTTTTTTCATTCTATACCTTGGTAAAGCCTATAGATTGAACCCCTGCGAACCCCCCCCCCCCCAATTTTTTTTCATCTATCTATCCCTCCAAGGGAGCGATTTACTATCTATATGAACCCCCGCGGTGGTCAGAATTTACAAAACCCCTGCATCATCCACCGTTCTCCACACAGATACCCAAGACCCGCCCGGTCCCACGGCGGCTCAATTGCGCGCGGCCATGAGTCGCAACGTGTTCGAGGAGCAGTTCCGGGCAGCCAACCGCAGCGCCGGCGATGGCGACGTCGATGTTGACGTGGATGACGGCGAGGAACATCACGGTGGACATGAGAGTGAGGAGCCAAATGATGGTTTGTTTGGGTTGGGGTTGGTTGGTTAGGCCCTACGCACACTAGTTGACATTGAAAGCAAATGTCAACTGGTTTTGATCCCTGGATCCCTGGAACTGGTTCGCTGACAGACAAGCCAACGAACGACGTTCAGATGCAAGCTTGCAATTGGGATCGGAACCAGTTGACATTTGGTGTTGATGTATACTAGTGTGTGTGGGGTTTTAAATGTTGTGTTTTTCAAGATTCACTATTAAAAAGTAAATACTGATAACAAATTCTAAATATGCTAGTATTTCGCATACACGTTTTCAGTTTCTCATCTAATAATCTGGGGCTTTTGCCTATGGCTCCGTGCCTTGTGTTCTCATATCCAACACTACTCAATACATCTGCATTCATCCTCACTTCAACAATTTAAAAAAAAATCTAGCAACTTAAAAAACATTTTTCAAACCATCACCTATCAAAATACCCCCCCCCCCCCCCCCAGTAGACCTCGACGGCGGCGTGAGCACGGCGGACGTGGCCAGACTGGTGGGCGAGCTGGAGCAGCGCGACGACAGCGCCGGGGACGACCAGGTGCCCGCCACGTCCAACATACTCAACTACGTGATCGAGATGGAGGCGGAGCCGGAGACTGGTGGGTGATTGGTGATTGGTTTATGTGGGGTTGGTCTACGCGCATGAGTTGAAAATTGACATTGATTTTGACACGTTGACAACTGACAACGCACTCAGTTTTGCACACACTTGAGTTTACCATTATCTGCGTCAATTGTTTTTAAAACATATTCATCAGCTTCAGAAATTGCCGTTGTCAACAAGTGTATTTATGTAGCTCCAATAGATCGCTATAATCTTCGCTAATATCAGAAATTCGTTATTTTTAAATTTGAAATCAAATTTGGTACACGACGCAGGTAGTAAACGCCGCGCTCCAAAAGTTGAGCGTCGCAGCGTGCAATTCGACTTTAACACCGACGTGGTGCCACTCAACCAGGGCGGCAGGCCTCCAGGTAAACCAGCCACTCGGCGTGTGTCAAAAATGTATAGTGCGCAATGTGTTGGGTTCCAGCGTCAAGGCTTTTCCGATCGGATATTTTCGCGCCGGCGTTACCAAGGACGTATCCAGGGGGGGGGCGTTCCGGTGAGACCAAAAAATAGCCTGAAATCCAACTTTTCCTATAATTTTTGCGCGCATTTTACACCACGCATGCGATATATTCACCTGATTGCTCCCTGTAGCCGCAAAACATCGTAAATACATTTAGCGGTATGGTTGTCATTGCATTTGTATGTATATTAACACACATATACGTACAGGATTTCATGGCGCTAGCGCCAACGCCAATGGCGCCATGGAGTGGCTCTAGTAATGGCGCCAGTACCATGGCGGTAAAATGCCATGGGTAAAATTTTAGAGGGGGCGGATGAAACAAGCCCCCCCCAAGCTCAAAAATCCTGGGCGTTACGATTTGACGTGATCGGGACTGAAAATTTCGCACTGTTTGCCGGGTTGCGGGGTTTGCTTACTATCTGTTGTTGGAACGAAATTCGGGGCAGACAGTGGCGTAGCCAGGATTTTTGAGCGGGGGGGGGCGGATTGTATACGGAGCCCGGCGAACGGGGGGGGCGGCGCCCCCCCCCCCCCTAAAATTTGGCCCTATGATAGCGGAATGGAGTTATGGCGCTGGCGCCATTCGTAGGCGCCGCGCCATGGCGTGATTGGCGTCAGCGTTGGCGCCAATGGCTACAATATAAGAAAAGTTTTATACCTATATGTCTGAAAATTTGTACCGCATTTTGTAATTTGAAGCGGTATTTATACTAATGCGACGTACATAACAACAAGAGAGATTGTGAGGGACGAAATGCGCGCTTGCGCGCAAATTTTTTGAAAACAACCTACAAAATCGGTATAGAAAAGTGCCATTCTCGGCAATTTTTATGTGCATCCCGGGAAGGGGGGGGGCGGCCGCCCCCCCCGCCCCCCCCCTGGCTACGCCACTGGGGGCAGACATTTTGGAAGTGGGTCGGGAGTGGAAATTTCACTGGCGCCATTAAAGGGCGTCAGCGCCGCGGCGCCAATCAATCACTAGGCATGACTTTCTCTATTTATAGTTGCACCTTTTTAGCGCGTGGTCGGGGAAGTGCGAAACGGAAACAAGTCTCCGTCAAGAGAGAACCTCAAGTCACCGTCAAACATATTGTTTCAGTTCCTGCACGGTGGGTATTTATACATTTCTTTACATTTTGCGTAATTACCGGGTTTACTCGAATAATAGGTAACCCTTCAATGAGGAATTTTTATTTCGTCAAAATATTTTTTATCTGTTCATTTCACGGAATACGCTTGCATTAAAACAATAACGAGCCATTTTTGTTCAAATTGAACACAAGAAATTTATCATATCCCTAAAGTTCATATTCCTCTGCAGGGGAATTATTCGACTAAATACGATAAGTACAACCCCCAATTCCACACACTTTAAATTTCCTCCTACATAACACAATTATACACCCTCAAAACCCTCCCCCACAGAGCCTACATGCCGCCACCCGACGAACTGGACGAAGAGGGTTTCCCAATGGAGGAATACACCCCCGCGTTGGACGACGTCGTTGAAGATGATTATGATGATCGACATGGCGATTACGTGCAGGTGTACGGCGACACGGAAGCCTATGCCGCCAATGGGGGCGGCAGGAGGAAAGCGGACATGCCCATGTTGTTGCCTGCTAAGGTGGGTTGTGGATGTTGTGGGATCTGGGGCAACTCTCGGGCTTTATAAAATGCCCTGTCAATGTCAAATTTCATGCAAAGTGTCAAAAGTCATGTAAAATGCCCTGAAAATTGACGAGTTTATCATAAAAATTGACATTTTACGGGTTTTTTAGGGGGTCGGTTTTCTGCTGTGTTCTTCGACATTGAACTGTTGTTGACTCGCTGTGAAATTGTGTCGGTGATAGTTGAATAATTACTATGTGCCATGGCTCCGACACAGCACGTTGTTCACATCGAATATCGACATCCAAAATTTTGGAACAATATCGAAATTCGACATCCAAAACTTTGGAACAATATCGGATATCGATATCCGAAATTTTGAAACGACATCGATAAACATAAGGTGGCATCATCCAGACACCCAGTGCACTTTTTCACTGCAGTCAGCTCCTCGTCGACCACATCAGCGTGCAGAAAGGCACGATTATGATCTCGGTTCACTCAGACAGGAAAGAAAAGACTTGCTCGCCAGAAATAGGTTTGATTTTGAGATATTTTGGTTTGACGGTGGAGGACGTCAATAAAATAGGGCAGTTATTTTTCAGAGCCGCGGCGCGTAGATATCGCCGGCGCAAGCGCGAGGAGATGCGGGAGGTTGGGCAGGAAATTGCCCAGTTGACTTATGAAAATGAACAACTCAAGGTCGGTGTGCTCGATTTTCACGGTTTATGAGTTGATTAAAATAAGTGGATAAAAATATAGCAAGCGGTAGAAGATCACCAGAAGGACGAGGCTGTGTGTAAAGCGCGCCTGGCTGTTTTGGAAAAGTTCATCAACCAGTGCTCGTGTGGGCTTAAAGACAAGGCTTTTGAAGGTGTGTTGTAAATACTGAATACTAAATACCCATACTAAATTACCTCCTAATAACCTAACTATTCATTGCCGTATCTGATAGTGTCTTGCAATAATATTTTATTCGGCTGATTATCAAATACTTTTTTTGAAGTTCGACTCATGCTTAGCTTAAATAATTTTTGCGATGTTTTTCGAGAACGACGTTTTACAACCAACAGAATCACTCAAAATTTGTCAATATCAGTATATCTATCTGTGTTGCTCAGTAACGGGGTTGGTTTTATAAAAATTCATTTTAGTAAAATTGTATAAAAATTGTATAAAAATTTTATTTTATTTTTATTTTATTTTATTTTTATTTTATTCTTGTTTCATTGTATTTTATTTTATTTTATTCCCAAAAGTCATTAATAAAATAAAATGACACATTTTACAAAAAATTTACAAAAATTGTACAAAAATTTTACAAAAAATCAGAATCATGCATGCAAGGCCAAAAAAATGTTATAATTAGACCTATACATGAAAAACCTGTGACAAATTTTTCCCTTACTTTTCAAAAGTTGCATGCAGTATGTATTGTTAGCTAGCTGCAAGTGTAAAGTTACAATTATTGATAAGAATGGTTTGCATTTTCAGTAGAAGGACTAGTGGAGTGTGCTGGGCACATTTGTAAAATGTAATGCAATTTGACAATTGTCTTGACAAATATAAAGTAAAGTGTCAATTCTCATGCAAAATGTCAAGTGTTATGTCAAATTTCAAGCAAAGTGGCAATTGTCATGACAAATGTCATGCAAAGTGTAAATTGTGTATCCAAATCTTGTGTTTTTGTATCCATAGTATGTTTTGTATCCAAACCTTATGTTTTTGTATCCAAATGTTCACATAAGATTTCGATACAACAACAACATAATTTGGATACAAAACATAAGATTTAGATATAAAACATAAGATTTGGACACAATTTACTTGACAATTGATACCTTATTTTTTACATGTCATGACAATTTACACTTGACCTTACATTTGTCATGACAATTGACACTTTGCATGACATTTTACATGACATTGGACACTTTACACTTGGGACTGCTCCCAGATCCATGAATAAACAGGTAGAAACTCAAGCAACGAGATAAAATTTTACAAAAAATACGAATTTTTATACAATCTTACAAAACTACAAATTTTTATACAATTTTACAAAAATTCGAATTTTTATACAATTTTTATTTTTATTCTTATATTTTCCATTTTATTTTATTCTTGAATATTCCATTTTATTTTTATTTTATTTTTATTTTTTTTCTGAGATTTTGCCAACCCTGATTCAGTAATAAAACAACCATTATTTTCCTTGTGTATACTCGGCGGACCGCAAAGTATGTGCGGAATCCTACCATAATTTAATGAATAAAATCGCGCGACGAATTTTGTAATTAATTATTCCACAGCAAAAACGAAATATTATGATGAAAAACTGTATAATTGGGGAGTTTCATTCCATAAGTGCATATATCCAAGTTTTTCGATTTTTCAAAATCGCATTTCAAAGTTTGACGCTGGCCCGACAGCGCCATGTTTGGGGGACAACGCTTGCCCTGCACTTTTCATATACCTTAGACATTTCTCTATTATATATATATATATATATATAACCACCAGTGGCCCGTGCCGTACATGCGAGTTACAGTCCATTTTGTCGGAGGTGGTTCAGAGTTTCATATCGAAAATGAATATGTCCACCTAGTGAAAGTGGCGCTTGTGCACTTACGATATGAAACTCTGACTTTTAACTCAGAGAATGCTTTTATGGGAGGAGCCCCCATATGATGATTAGTGGTGGAATGGCGCCATGGCGCTGGCGCCCTTTAATGGCGCCAAAGGGCGCCAGCGCCATGGCGCCATTGGCGCTTGGCGCCCTTTTCTGTGGCGCCATCTGGCGCCTGGCGCCATTATTTCGAATGGCGCCATGGCGCCCTTGGCGCCATTTTCGCTGGCGCTAATTTGGCGCCATTGTTTTGTATGGCGCCGGAAATGGCGCCAAGATGCCGGGATGAACGGTAATATTTGGCCATATTCAACTGCTTTTTCTGCTGAATGATGTCATTTTGGTGATATTTAGCACATTCACCTTTGTAATTTTTTTGCCAGCGTTGCAAGTTTGGGTTTACGTTGATTGTTTTATGGCACATAAACAGCATATATAACAACAGGAAAAATATTTATCAAAATGATGTCTATGAAAATGAAAATGTTTAATGATTTTTGTCACAGCCCTTACATATTGATTACCTATTTACAATGCACTGTATTTACATGAAATAAGCTCGCGGGGGGGGGCGGGGTTATTATTTCTCGAGTTTGCTCAGACCTGGGGGTAATTTGAGGGGGGTTTATCCAAGGAAACATGGTAGGAAGGTGGAGTAGATACCTTATTTCCCCAAAATACCCCCAGGGGGTTTATTCTTTCGTAGTGCAAATTTTGTAGGGTTAATCGAGGGAGGGGGTATTTCAAGGGTGGGGTAATTATTTCGACATAATTTTTTCGTAGTGCGAGGGAGGAGGGTATTTCGAGGAAATACAGTAATACAATTTCATAAACGTTCTGGTGAAATGATAAACCCGCTCGAAACCCCCCCCCCCCGATAAGCCCCTTGGATTAACTCCCTGGGTGTATTTCCAGTAAGTATGATATTATAAAATATTTACGATAAGATGAGTTTTGTTGCTTGTGTCACCATCGTAAAGATGGTACAGCATGTTGCTCTTCTATAAATGCTTCCATCATGATATACAGGCTGAAGTAGTGAATTTTGTTGTTGGCGCCATTATTGCTGGCGCCCTTTGGCGCCCGGCTCCATTTTTTCAGATGGCGCCATTGGCGCCTGGCGCCATTTTCTGTGGCGCCCTTTGGCGCCCGGCGCCATATTTCTGAATGGCGCCAAGGCGCCATTGGTGCCTGGCGCCATTTTTCCTGGCGCTTTTCCATCACTAATGATGACTTGGAAAAGCAAAAATTTTTGACATTGCTATAAATATAAATAATTGGTTAAAATAGGTACCGCATTTCCTTGAAATACCCCCCTTGAATTAACCCCCCTCGAAATAGCCCCAGGTGTTCTTGAGCTGGGGAAAAAATACCCCCCCTCAAAATACCTCCCATCTGAAATGATGTGCATCATGTATACAATGTACATGATGTATATATTGGTTGCAGTTTGCATCGCCCCTACACATATACTAGTTTTGTGTAGCGATGCACGTTGATATGTCCAAATATTCTCTAGTTGGACACGTTGATTACTAGTATTGGGTATATAAAAACGTAATCTTTACGATGAATTTTGCAAAAATTTCTGACAAATTAATAAACCCCGCATTGAATAAGCCCCCCTCGAAAAACCCAAAGTTGTTAAAAGGTACGTACATTTACTCGAAAAATACGCATACGCGAGTACGCGGTAAATACATTTACATACACTTTTTAAAAAAATACCGTACACACTTGTATGCGTACATTTTCAAAGCATACGCGTACGGAAAATGTATTTTATAAATATGTCCCAGATTGAATTTTTCTGAAGTGATTACACTGCTATGTATTTACAGAAGTGGTTCCGTTGAACAATTTAGATAATATGGTAGGGTAGTGCCTTTGAAAATTAAAGAAATCGCAACAAAATCGAAATGGTTGTGGGGACAGTAGAAGTGGAAACGAGTCGGGAGGGCGACGATTTGTATCTCCTAGAATAAAGAGACCTTGAAAACTATTATATCTATCATTTGCTACCATACCTTGTGCTGTACATGTATGAAAAAGAGCCATTTTTATACACCGTATTTCCTTGATTTACCCCCCCCCCCCTTGAATTAACCCCCCTCGAAATACCCCCAGGCATTTTTGGGCTGGGGAAAAAATAAACCCCTCTCGAAATACCCCCGTCTGGAATTATGTACATGATGTATGCAACGTACATTATGTATATATTGGTCGCAGTTTGCATCACAGCCACACATATACTAGTTTGTGTAGCGATTGATGTTCATATGTCCAAATATACCCTACTTTGATTACCTGTTTTGGGTGTATAAAAGCATACTCTTAACTATGAATTTCGTGAAAATTTCTGATGAAATAATACCCCCCTCAAAATACCCCCCCTCAAAATTTCTACTCTGAAAAAATAAACCCCCTGGGGGTATTTCGAGGAAATACGGTATTCTATGAAGAAAAGTAGTCGTTTCTACACTCACAAGAAAAGTACCCACACTTACACGTAAGTACGAGTAAAAAAGTATTTCACATTTTCTATACTTTGTGGTGAGTAAAATAAAAATACTTTAAAAAAAGTTCAGTAATTCTGACAACTCTGAAAAAAAAACCCTCAAAATTTCCATCTGAAAAAATAGACCCCCTGGGGGCATTTCGAGGAAATACGGTATATAACCATCTATATTTTATTCACAAAAATAGCTATTATGAAGGTGAAAATTGACAAAATGGAGCATATTTTGGCAATTTTAATCTAAAAATTAGGGAAACATCAAAATTAGGGTAACGTCTTGACATTTTTTGAAAAACAGTGAAAAAAGCACTTTTTTAAAAAAAGCGCTTTTTTCCATCACTAGTAGTGAATATACATAGTCGAAAAGATTGCCAGTAGGCATCAGAGTTGTTAAAAATACTGAACTGTTTTGAAAGTAAACGTAAAGTTTTTTTAACTCACAGGTGAGTACAGAAAATGTAAAGTATTTTTTGAATACTTTTACATGACTAAGGTGTCAAAAAAATTTTTCTACGGAAAACGGAAAGGTAAACATTTTTCACTTTATGGAAAACGGAGAGGTAAAGAAATTTCTGCTGGAAAACGGAAAAATGAAATGCCGGAAAACGGAAAGCAAAATTTTCACGGAAACAGAAAAAATAAAGTGAAATTTGCACAGTAATAGACAAATTTGCAGAAGGAAAACCTGCATGCAGGTTTTCCTTCTGCAAATTTGTCCATTTCTGTGCAATTTTCACTTTATTTTTTTCGTTTTCATCAAAATTTCGCTTTTCGTTTTCCGTTTTCCGGCATTTCATTTTTCCGTTTTCCGTTTTCTAGCCGATAATTTTTTTTACCTTTCCGTTTTCCATTTTCCGCTCAGTGAACTTTTTTTACCTTTCCGTTTTCCGTTTTCTGGTAGAAATTTTTGTTTTACCTTTCCGATTTCCATTTTCCGTAAAGTGAAAAATTTTTACCTTTCCATTTTCCGTAAAAAATTTTTTTAAACACCCTACTAATTTCGTTTACAATGCGTAGCCCAGGGATATAGTAGGGCCCCCCCCCCCCAAAAAAAAAAAAATTCGCCAGCTATCTATCTATCCCAGAGGCCCGCTCAGCTATCTATCTATCCCGGAGGCAAAATTTTGGGCTACTAACCCCTAAACCCCCCCCCCCCAAATTAGCCAACTATCTACCACCTGGAGCGATTTTTGAGAAACTACCCAAATTTTCGCTCAAAATCGCTATTTTTCATACCTTTATGTAGATTTTAACCTCCAAAATCACTAGTTCATGTTTGTCACCTACTTTTAGCGATTTTTCTCCTTTTGCTCCCTTGTATGCCATATTTTGAATGCCTATGCCATGCCTCCGCGAACCCCCCAAACCCCTCCCCCAACCCACCCAAAATTTTTTTAGCTATCTATCCCTCCGGAGGAGTGATTTGCTTCTATATAAACCCCCGCGGAGGTCCAAATCTACAAAACCCCTGGCGTAGCCGTCGTCAACAACGCACTCATCCATTGCCGAAAATTTTCCGGCGTTAAATTTCTATCTACAATAAGTTTAGACCGTATAAAAGTTTGTACAAGTCAAAATTATATAGAAAAGCATTCATGAAAACGCGCTGGGTAGGAAAGAGCAGAGATACACACAAGATTTTCATAAATATTTATGTCAAATATACATCAAACATAGCCGAGCGAATCGCACTATACACATTTTTAATATTTCAAAATACAAGACATGGATACACGCAACATAAAACATTTCATCCATTCCGAAAACCCTTAACTATTCAGTCATGGATATGTGCATTTCTTCCGTGAAACATTATGGATATGTTAACTTTCGATATGAAACTCGATTCGATATGGATATGTGCACTTACGGCGTGAAACTCCAAAAATGCACGCGTGCACTTTTGGAAATGAAACTCCATTTTGTATGGGGATTTCGGCATCCTCTTTCCGCCGAATCTGAAGCACGCGTGCACTTTTGGAAATGAAACTTTTTTTTGGAGATATGCACTTATGAAATGAAACTATTGTGGCCCGAGTGTGACTTATGCATTTACGGCGTGAAACTGTTGATTTTCACGTTGTATATGTGCACTTAAATACGATGTGAAAATCGTGTTTTTTATTTAAATCAGCATGTACGTATCTCGGGAACGAAATGGACTATAACACTCATTTTTTTACCAAAATGGGCAGAATTATACGTGGATGTCGAATCCACAGCTAACTCGATTTTTCTGGATTTGGCGCTTGTGCACTTTTAGAACGGAACTCCCCAATTATTGTTTCAGTATTCAGATGGGTTATGGTAGGTTTCCATACTAAGTGTGATGTCCGCCGAGTATACCACATTCACTTCCCTCTTTTTCCAGAGGCGGACGCACGAGAATTTGCCGTACTCAAGAAACAACGCGAAGAGCAAGATGACCAGGACGAGCAAGGGAAACAAGCCGGTGACAGTGGCGGCGATTCTTACGCGGTGGTCGTCAAGAAAATGCGGGTGGGCGCGCCAGGTAAATTGAGCATTTGGGGGGTTTGGTGTGTCGATAAACGAATTACAGTCGGTCGACGGTTCGATGTCTGTTTTTCACTAAGAACTGGTCGACTGCAACAAAATTGTCAATTGTCATTTGACAAGTTCATTTAAAATCAATGCAACATTGTCAAACCTATTGTCTCGTGTGTTATTTCCGGTGCCACTTCATCGCATCGTTAGATTTTTGGACGAACGATTATCAGTGGATAAAAAGTTGCAAGATTGACTCATAAATTTGTGTGCGATAAGGTACGTGACAGGCAAAATTTCCGTTGCTTACAACTTGACCTGTCACATGTTTTTACCGTTTGATTTTTATCCTGTTGTATTTATGACAAGGGTAAAATTCACCCTTGGTGTTTGTATTTATCTTAATGGTCCTACGCACACTAGTTTTTACACTAAATTTCGAAAACTCATGAATTAGCTTTGAACGTGTTTGAGTTTCCACAATGAGTCATTTTTGATCTCCGTCAACTGTAGTTGACGGCCACCACATGGTAGACGACTCTATGCGTTCTAAGCTGATTTGTGAGTTTTCGAAAACTAGTGTGCGCAGGCACAATATTGCTATGATTTTCTATGTATTTTACACTGTAATTTCACATCTCGCAGCGGGCGCCAGCGAAAGTGGCGGTAGTGCTGCAAAAAAGCCGCGTTCGATAAAACCGCGAGTGACCTCGTCACAGTTGGACAAAATGCCTATACCCAGATTGGCACCTGTCATTCAGTCGCATGAACGTAGTTGATGGGATTTTTTTTAAATTTTGAACATAAAAACTATGTTCTTGTTTGTGGTACATTTGTGTTTAGTTAGAGTGAATGTGCCACAAAAAGTGTCCACAGACCGCATACTTTACAGTTAAATTCACCATATCCGATCTGAATAAAGAGACAAAAATATTTTTGATGATTACATAGGCCTTGTCTTTACCACACGGTATTTTACTGCTGAAATTACAAAAAAATCTAATACTCATAAATAAGTTTTGAACGTATTTGAGTTTACTGGAATTAGATTTCCGACAACTACAGTTTACGGATATTGAAACTAACTCATTCAGGTGAACTCAAATGGTTTCAAAGCTGAATAATGGTGGGCGAGGTGTGTCCGTACATTTCACCACTTTGAATATGACATTTTACGTATGAATTATTCCTTCGATGAGTTATGATTTCAGTTTCTGAAGATTTCGATCTGACTACACTTTAAGGAGACGTTCTACCCCGACATCGACTTCACGTGGTTTTGGGGTTTTGTAAATTCTTTTATGTGAACTCTATGTCTTATAATGAGTATTCGGAATTTTCGAAATTTTCGTTGTAAACTTGTTTGTGTAAGCACAATGCTTTTACTAAATATGTGCATAAGTGAGTTTCTTGCGTAATTAGTCATTTGACTAGTCTCCAAAATATGCCCACTGTAGAGCATGTGGTCCGATCAGTATAAATACATTTGTTGGTTGATTATTCACTGCTGTCTTGCATTTTTCCCACGCTCGAATAGTGTATATTTACAATGTTTCTGTGTTTTTCCTAGTTGGTGTGGGTGAGGGAACTATATTTTCACGCCTTGATAGCTACTGTCCTAGTATAACAGTATAAACATTGAGAATTCTGGTTGTTCAAACATTTTTCGTTCCGCGCTCGCAGTTATGATATTTAAAAAATCGTATTTTTTAAAATAGGAGTGCACTCCAGTTTACTTAAGTCTGTAAAGCGGTGGGTGTGCAGTTCCTTTCGCAGCACCTAAAAATTGCAAGAAAACAGAGATTTTGGGTCGCGTTTATTGGCTCGCAGCTTGCAATTGTCTTACAAAAAATCTCACTTGTTCAATTATGGGGTTGCTCGCCACCTGTTTAAGACAGGAACTAGATACTTTACTTGACTTGATTGTCATGTATTTATTTATCAGGAAAGCATTCAATATGTAAATATAAAGACTTTTAATTCAGATATTTCCATATGCAAATGCATTAAAAATTTTCTTGAAATATTCTTAGCAAAACTAATAGAAGAAGCTTATCCAGAAATAGGTAAAAGTTGAATCACTAATAAATAAAACTGGGAAAATTCAAGCAGGAAAGTTACAGAAAAACGATTTTTAGTGCAAAATCGTTTTTCTACAAAGAAAAATACAGTGATAAATACTGCAGTGCAGTGAACTTCACAGGAAAAACGATATTTAGGTGCAGGATAATTTACAATTAAAAAACAACGATTTTCTACTTTCAGACAGAAATACACTGTGTGTACAAAAACAACTAGAAAAATTGCTACAGGTAAAGGAAAAACCTCAGAAAAAAAGCTGTGCAATACCCCAGTTGTTCCTGGGGCTGCAGTGCTGTGGCTTAACCCTGGTTATGCCCAGGGAAGCTCTATGATTTGGCTGGACTTTCCAGCCAAATGTGTATTAAAAATTCCTTTGAAGAATTTTCAGCTAATTTCAGAAGTATAATATAATGAAGGTCACAATAATGTAAGTTCTGCACCCAATTTTCGTGTTTTATATGGATGCCTAAGCACTTAACTTACCATATACTTTGCAATAGTGAGACAACATTAGCAGTAAAAACATGACCTATGTCAAATGTATTGTAACTTCATGTTTACATATTGTTGGAGTGAATGGTGGTTCTAGAATTTTAACTTGTGGGGTTATATTCAGGCAACTATGGTGCACTAAAACCCTGTCATAACTGGTTCACACATGTTGCATTAATGCCACATCAATCAAAGCAATTTCACCACCATAAGATGGATGCACTTGCAGTGGAATGCAACATTATGCTGACGTCAATGCACCCAAAAGCGGCATTTAGTACTCTCATTTGATAGGTGAATCCACAGTAAATTGATGTGTTTAAGTGTAAGTTTGACTAAATGCAGTTTTAGTACATGGTGCACCGCATTTTCCACTGGAGCTGAATCACAATCTGACCACCCTGCAACATTATGAGGTTCCACTGCGCACAATAAGCCATCTTTGGAAACAGTATATACCAGCTGTGTGTGCAGTTACCTCTAACTATGCAGGTGTAGACTAGAAAGCGACAGTTCCGCTGTATTGTACAGGCATTTATTACTTACTTTACACTGTGTATACAAGTATGCAGTACATAGAAAATGTATGCTGGAATAAGAATACTCTCCTCACACAGCGCAGTAATTGCAGCGAGCCCCTCCCATGCCTAGCATTAGGAAATGTCATTAGCAGTTGGAAATGTCATTTAGCAGGTTACAGTATTCCCCCCTCTCAAGTCAGTTTACCACAACTGACCCCAATCTCACTGGTGAGGGACCAAAATTTATCTGGAAGAAAACAACTGTCACTGCTAAATACACCATTCAAATGATCTCCCTAATTTCTGAAATTGTATGTTTTTTTTATTATTGGAATTAACATGGGTAATTGTGACTTGTCTGCACACTATTTGGGGTGCAATTGGAGCTCTTATTGCTGTGGGGTATTTATGATTCTCACACTTCCCTCCCATGTGCACCTGGTAACTATCTTAACTCATATAGAATGGTACAGACAGTACTTGGCACAAAACCTGCAATACACTCCCATATGCATCCAACAGCAGATGTGTGTCACAGATAGATGGAATGGGCATTGTGGGCCAGCTATGCACACACTTCCCATGATTGTGGATAATCGGATGATTTGAATAAAGGTGTCATTCATTTTTTGCATTGTGACATTCCAGATTGCCAATGCTAAGGGATAAGGGTACACAACAATATTGCAATTGTCACATGACTCCCTTTTTATGCTTACTTTTTTACAAGCCTTGTGCAATTTGCCTTTCAGCTTTCCAGGTTGAAAAATTGGTAATCACACATGTTTTAGCCATCCATCATAGTCTAACCAAGTTGATAACTGCCATAAAACAGTATTCTACAATTACTTTGATATTGTGGATTCAGGGATTTTTTTGCATTTGACATTCACAGCTAAAATTGGTGTATGGATGTGCTGTGAAGCATCATGAAGGGTCATAATGTGACTTCTCACTGATGCTTTCTGATGCTTCATGTGCCACAAGTGTGTTTCTAGGTGCCAAAAGTAACATGTAAGTTTTAGACCAAAGTGCGCTTTGATGAACATACTCCACATAAAAGTTTACACAATATACTTTTTACATTAATGGGTAAATAAGTAAATTAACCATAAAAGTATTTATACTTAAAAATGCTTACAAAATGTTGTTTTTTTTGTCACATATGAAACTTTTGGTGAACTCTGTCAATAGTGAAGCTGCCCTGGTGCAGGTGGACCCCACAGCACACGTTGATGACGGGTAGATGGTAGCCTGTGAATGATAGTATTTGCATTAGACTTTAGAATTTGTATACTCATACTGGAATTTACTGTAAATGTACTTTAATGTAAATGGAAAAAGTACTGGAAACAGAAAGTTGGTACTGCACTTCCACCATTATTAACACTTTGGGTGCACAGTTGTGAAAAATGTATTTACATTTACTCAAAAAATACATATACTTGAGTACTGGGTAGTGGGTAATTACATTTACGTATATTTAAAAAAAGTATCTGTACTCACTTGTATCCATACTTTAATAAAAAATTACATATGTACAGGAAATGAATTTTTGTTGCTGAAATAAAGAAATCTTGAAGAAATCAGATTATTTCTTCTTTTTAATACTAAAAATGACATCTGTTTTGACTTCCAGTGTAAAAATTGCTTTTACATTAAAAAAATTAGTCGCTTTTACATTTTCCATTAAAAAGTAACCACGTTTTCATATTTAAACATGAAAAGTACTTGTTTTTACATTTTCTGAGGGAAAAAACTCGATTTTATGTTTTCCTTACGAAAATATTTCACACAGACATATACACATATACTTTACATATACATATACTTGAAGTCCTGTAATTTGAACAACTCTGTTTGGGTGTTACTGATAGAGTGGGTTTGTGCCATCAATTGAATCCGAAGGGATCAGATTGCATCCCCCTTCAGTTGAATGATTTTTGTTCCCCCCTCTCAAGGCATCTCTGGCATAGTATGTTTCAACACTTTCAATTGATTGAATTTCATCAATATTATCATCGTTAAATGCCATACTAGATGGCCATGTATTGGCAGGCTTATTTGTGGTTGAACAATCATCACCTGATAACTTTTTATCAGACTTGTATGATTTCTCAAAATTCCAATCACTCACATGTTTACACACTTGGTAAACATCTTCAATGGAGATATCATGGTTTCCAGATGACATACATTTGGCAAGCCTAATTTCATCAAACTTCTGCCGCATTTTTGGATTAAATCCTGCAATAATTTGATCTTTAACTGATTCATGGTTAGATTTTGTCCATGTGCTTTTATTCCCAAAATTATCATTTGCAAAATTCATTTTCAAATAAAAATATTCAATTGGGTCAAGTCCATTTTGTTTACACTGATAAAACTTTTCACATTTGGGTAGAATTGTATATTGGCTAAACCTCAATTCGAGTGTTTGCTTAATCTGATACCAAGATTTTGCCTCCTCTGTTCTTAATTCTAAAATTGCTATATAAGCAAATTCAGACAGATGTTTTTTGGCTAATTTGCCACGCAACATATCATCAATAATGTGATATTCCTCAAAACTTTCTTCAATCTTTTCAATCCACTGGTTGAGTGAAAAATCTGGATTTGGAATGCCAGTAAACACCGGAACATCTCTTTTAAAAGCCATTGCAATCTTATCTATAATGAGTGGATCAATTTGGCCATGACTCACCATGTAGTATGGTTGTTGAAATTGGTGGCTTCTTGAAGGATACAGATAACATGCACCTGTCAGTGGTTGCTGCTGAATCTTATCATTGCATGCATCCTGTATATTTTTCACAGATTTTTGCAAGCCGATTGAGTTAACAGGCATTGTATTTATACCTGTCACATGCCTTGAATTTGCTCCGATTGACATTTCATTACATGATACTGGTTGCTTCAAATGTTGGCTTATCTGTGCTTTTGCTGTTTCTATGTTTGATTTGCATTCTTGTGGCTCATTTGGGTATGCATGTGTAACATAAGTATAATCAAATTGCTGACACATGCTTGCAATATTTTCCTCTGTGTTGGCCACTTTTTGGTCACATTCAGAGGTTGCATTTCTGTTTGAAGGGTGTTCCAACAACATATTCGGTGGGACCCCTATAAATTGTGGTGGATCATCCATTGGTTTACTCAATGTATCTGAGGAGACAGAAGTGGGTGAATTGCAATCTGGTGTTCTACAAATTTTTGCAATATTGAGTAATTTGCATGCATACAGGATGCTGTTTCTCCCTTGGTCATGTGGGTAGTCCCAGCTATATGTATGAGAGGCTATTTTATAGAATAAATCATTTATCTGATTTTTCATGTTATCAACCATATCATGATCTACCTTGAGATTTAGGCAGTCTGGTGCTGCAGACTTCATTTTTAATTTGTATTTTTCTAGTTTTTGTGACAGCACCACAGCCCTCTGAGCACAATAGGTGCCTTGGGTTGAGCAATATGGGGATGGTTCAGAAATATCTGCATGTGCCAGTTCCATTTCTGTGGCTCTGGTTAAGGCATTCAACTGTTCCCATGTCATATTCAATATGTCAAAATTTCCTTTGGTAACCATTTTTATCATGTTATTTATTTCTTCCATTCCAGTTGATGTCAATTCATAAAGGTGAACACATGGGCCATTACTATTAAAAATTTCCTTTTTTGGTACTGACATCCATGACTCAGGAAATATATGAGTTATATCTGACATGGCCATTTTAGAAAATATTAAACCAACACACTGGATCTGTCCTGTCAAAAGCTCTTTCACAGTTCAACTATCTGACAAAGTTTTTGTCAAAGCAGAAAGTATTTGCTCAGAAATTTTTGTATAAAAAGCTGTTGCCAATGTTTTCACTACACCGGACTGTTATTTTGTTCTGTATTGTGAAAATAAAACACTTCTGACCTCCAAATTGGTAGTGAATACCTGGTGTTTTTCTTCAGAAAATGATTATTTCACAGATGGGGTAGAGTTATCCACCTGGCTATCATCAACCAGATCAACCAGTCTTCTGCTGCAGGGGGAGTAACTCTCTACTTTTATTTTTTATTTGTGTTTGGGGGACTAGGGACTGTTAATTTGTTGTGTTAAGTGAAGGTAAACCTTCAAGCTGGGAAAAGTTAATCACCTTGGCTATCCTCAGCAAAATAAATTTCACCTTCTGCTTCAAAGTGAAAAACTTTCTATGTTGTTTTAATTATGTTTAGGGGGACTAGGGGCTGTTAATTTGTTCTGCTTTGTGAAGGGAGAACCTTCGAATTGGGAAAAGTTAATCACCTTGGCTATCCTCAGCAAAATAAATTTTACCTTCTGCTTCAAAGTGAAAAACTTTCTACTATATTAATGATTGTGTTTGGGGAGACTTTGTGTAATGATATAAATGGCAACAGTGCTTCAAAATGTTTTTGAGCTTCCAAATATTTTTATAACTATATTTCTCTTTTTGAGCTTCCAAATATTTTTATAACTATATTTCTTCCCCCCTCCAAAAAAGTTGAACTGTGAATGAGTGTTATAACAAAACTCTTGAAACCCAGAAAAACTCCCACTTCAGTTGTAGATTTCACCTGTTTTTTCCAATGTCAATTCAGTTTGGCCACTGGTAGACTGGTTTAGTTGCCTGTAAATTGCAAATTGGGGGAAACGAGAAAAAAAAATTATACAAATGGTTTACCAGAAGATAAAAACATAAGATTGTAGGTCAGAATAACGAGTTGAAGAGAAAATATGAGCTACAAAATGGGATGTGCACAAAAAAATCAACTGGCTGTGCTTGCTACTAATGTAAAGTTCCTAACTTTATCAGTATGGCAAGTGCACTTACTAAAAAAAAACAGAAAGAAAAAAAACAAGATGACAGGTTTGTGTCACTAATTGAATATATGCTGGAAAAGAAAGCTTAAACAGTAAATATTCAATCTGCCGTGCTCGCCACTAATGTAAAGCGGTGGGTGTGCAGTTCCTTTCGCAGCACCTAAAAATTGCAAGAAAACAGAGATTTTGGGTCGCGTTTATTGGCTCGCAGCTTGCAATTGTCTTACAAAAAATCTCACTTGTTCAATTATGGGGTTGCTCGCCACCTGTTTAAGACAGGAACTAGATACTTTACTTGACTTGATTGTCATGTATTTATTTATCAGGAAAGCATTCAATATGTAAATATAAAGACTTTTAATTCAGATATTTCCATATGCAAATGCATTAAAAATTTTCTTGAAATATTCTTAGCAAAACTAATAGAAGAAGCTTATCCAGAAATAGGTAAAAGTTGAATCACTAATAAATAAAACTGGGAAAATTCAAGCAGGAAAGTTACAGAAAAACGATTTTTAGTGCAAAATCGTTTTTCTACAAAGAAAAATACAGTGATAAATACTGCAGTGCAGTGAACTTCACAGGAAAAACGATATTTAGGTGCAGGATAATTTACAATTAAAAAACAACGATTTTCTACTTTCAGACAGAAATACACTGTGTGTACAAAAACAACTAGAAAAATTGCTACAGGTAAAGGAAAAACCTCAGAAAAAAAGCTGTGCAATACCCCAGTTGTTCCTGGGGCTGCAGTGCTGTGGCTTAACCCTGGTTATGCCCAGGGAAGCTCTATGATTTGGCTGGACTTTCCAGCCAAATGTGTATTAAAAATTCCTTTGAAGAATTTTCAGCTAATTTCAGAAGTATAATATAATGAAGGTCACAATAATGTAAGTTCTGCACCCAATTTTCGTGTTTTATATGGATGCCTAAGCACTTAACTTACCATATACTTTGCAATAGTGAGACAACATTAGCAGTAAAAACATGACCTATGTCAAATGTATTGTAACTTCATGTTTACATATTGTTGGAGTGAATGGTGGTTCTAGAATTTTAACTTGTGGGGTTATATTCAGGCAACTATGGTGCACTAAAACCCTGTCATAACTGGTTCACACATGTTGCATTAATGCCACATCAATCAAAGCAATTTCACCACCATAAGATGGATGCACTTGCAGTGGAATGCAACATTATGCTGACGTCAATGCACCCAAAAGCGGCATTTAGTACTCTCATTTGATAGGTGAATCCACAGTAAATTGATGTGTTTAAGTGTAAGTTTGACTAAATGCAGTTTTAGTACATGGTGCACCGCATTTTCCACTGGAGCTGAATCACAATCTGACCACCCTGCAACATTATGAGGTTCCACTGCGCACAATAAGCCATCTTTGGAAACAGTATATACCAGCTGTGTGTGCAGTTACCTCTAACTATGCAGGTGTAGACTAGAAAGCGACAGTTCCGCTGTATTGTACAGGCATTTATTACTTACTTTACACTGTGTATACAAGTATGCAGTACATAGAAAATGTATGCTGGAATAAGAATACTCTCCTCACACAGCGCAGTAATTGCAGCGAGCCCCTCCCATGCCTAGCATTAGGAAATGTCATTAGCAGTTGGAAATGTCATTTAGCAGGTTACAAGTCGACTTGAAAGGAAATATAAAATTCAAAAAAAGAAGTTCCCCGATTTTTCTATTTAAAAAAATCAATATCGTCACAGACTAGTTTACCGGCTCAGTAAACTCGGATTTAGTGAACTCATAAATCGACATTGAATGCCTCTGAGTTTACCAGAATTTTATCTTTGTCAACTGTAGTTGACAGATACCTCATTCTGGTAAACTCAAATGCATTCAATGTCGATTTGTGAGTTTACCAAATCCAAGTTTACGTAGTCGGTAAACTAGTGTGTGCGGCACCATTGCGGAAGTGCAAGAGTCCATCATGCAAGAGTTTGATTCAAAATCGAAATTTCCTTTTCCGTTGATCCTTACTTTTTCGGTGAATTTTTGTTGTATTGCGTTTGCGTCGAGAATTTTCACTTATGTATAGGGTTGGGACGATATGACTTTTCGATATCGATATTCGATATTCGATATTTTTTTCTGAAAGTCGATATTCGATATCGATACGATATGGACCCTCGATATTCGTTATGAAAATATGCTCGATATTCGATATCGATATTTCGATATTTTCGATATTTCGATATTTTAGTACAGCGTGGCATATTGTATTTCCATTTGGACACAAACATGGTTGATAATCTTTTTAAATGAGGCTCACAACAGTTGAAATGAGGTAATGAAATAAAAACAGGATGAATCAAATTATATAAGGTGAAAAATTATTAAGCAAACACTTCAGGTCATATTTGTGACTAGGGGTGGCTGGCTTTTTACATTTTTGCAGGTCGGTATTTTAAAATAAACAGCCACATTTTTGAGCCATGCTGCCATGCAAAGGTTTGGTGAAATGGTTTCCTTGTGATGCAGTTTGCTGTGTTAATATCATATATTTTGTAAGGATGTGTATACATTACCCTTGATATCCTACTTTTGATAGCTCAATGTGAAAATAACATGGCATTTATATATGATATATTACTTTGTGCATTCATAAGCATACGTGTTTGGCTGCAGCATCCACTTTTTGTTGGCTTCAGCCATTTTTTATGGGATCACAAATACCTCAAAAAGAATACCAGAATATCGAAAAAATGGTCGATATTCGATATTTTTTCAAAATTTTCGATATCGATATTCGATATTCGATACGATATATTGTCCCAACCCTATGTAATGTATTTAACCGGCCCGCACACACTAGTTGACATCGAAAATTCGTGTCAACTGAATGTCAACTAAGTAACACAAAGATAAATAAAAGCATCACACACAGAAACAATGCAAATTAAGTGTCACTATAAAATTAACTGTGCTCTATCACATAATTAACCAAAAATTTAATTGACACACATTTTTATGTCAACTAGTGAGTGTGGGTTCAATTATCCATTGTATGTTTTGAAAGATCCGTATAAGAAAGTTTAAATGAAACAATTACTGTAATTCGCGCGGGAAAACAGTGATAACTTGACTACTTGTAGTTATTCGGTGTCGTTTCTTAATGAAAAAATACGGTAGACGAAATTTCAATTTCCATCACAAAAACACAAATAATGGCTTGAATCCGTAAATGGCGCCTTGGCGCCATCCTGAATTACGCTGACATTCCTTCCCTCGGTTACCGGCGGTAGACTTCCTAACACAAACCACATCAAAAATTATCCATTAATTCATTCAAAAAAGCATCCGTCCTTGTCAGTTCCAGCGTAGATGCATCAAATTTCGATCAAGAAACGGCTTTCTTAGCGTTTTCTGCATCTCTCCAGTGAACTGCAGTGATGGCATTTAGACTGACTTCTGGGTTTGTTTTTAACTGTTTTCGTTTAGGTGCGGTGGTTGGTGTCGATTAGATAGTCTTGTTAGGTGCTCCGATTTTTTTAGAATCTCTGGGGTTTGACATCGACCGATCGTGCCATATTTCAGTGACGGCTTTTCAGGGGGGGTGCCCTGTGAAGTTTAGTATCACACATATTTATGAATTGTGCAAGCCTCAAAATTTCGACATAAAACCAGATGTTGTTTATTGACACTTGACTTCACATCGCTTTTGGCTTTGGTGGTCTGCCCCCAGAAAATCTATCTACCCCCCCCCCCCCCCCGGAGGGGAGATATTATATCTAAATGAACTCCCGCAGGGGTTCGCATGTACAAAGCCCATGGTTGTAAATAGGTTTTTCGTCACATCTTTTCAGCACGGCGAAGGGCGCCAAATGCGCGTGCTCGCGTCAATTTTCCGTCTCTGCCGCTTTACTCCGCGGCAAGTATGATTATTTCACGCTGCAGAAAACTGCCACCGATCCGCGATACCAGGAGCCGGACTTCTTTGATAAGGAGGCTGAGAAGTTGGATATTCATGGTTGGTCGTGATAAATTAGGAATACCGTATTACCTCAAAATACCCCCATGGGCGTTTTTTTTTTCGCCAGCAAAATTTGAGGGGGGTTTATTATTTCGCCAGAAAGTTTCGTAGTAAATAGTAGGCATTTGCATACCCAAAACAGGTAATAAATGTGTCCAAACAGGAGCCATTTGTACAATAAGACGTTGATAGCTACACAAACTAGTCTATGTGTAGTTGCAATGCAAATTAACAGTAATATACATCATGTACATTGCATACATGACGTATTTATTATGTACATGACGTAAATCATTCCGAGGGGGGGGATTCCCAGGGGGGTTTATTATTTCCCCAGCCCATTTTGAGGGGGGGGGGGGTAATTCGAGGTAATACGGTAGTTTATTTTTTGTGGGGTGGCGTGCCGCTTGACTCTTGGTAATTATCATTTTTTGGCGAAATTTATAAATATCGTCACAAATATTTGTCTGCTATCTTCAACGATGGTAATTTATGTCTGTTAAAAATATTTTTTGTGTATAATACTGCGGAACTGGGCCGAAGGTTGGGAGTGAGTCCTGCTAGGTTTATATTGTACAATAAAAATGTAAAATATATTTCAGACTCTAAATACGTCGACAAGTTGGGCGAGCTGTGGGTGGAGAAGGTTGGCACTTTCAGGGATCTGGGCCGCAAACGTGAAGATTCTCTTGTGGCGCACGACAATAACCATTGGTGTGTGCGTGATTTCCGTGTCCGGTATTTTGTTATTGGTGATCTGGATCTGGTGGCAATCCCAAGCCCTGTAAAGTGTAAAGTAAAGTGTCAAATGTAAAGTCAAATGCAAAGAAAAGTGTCAAATGTAAAGTCAAATGCAAAGTAAAGTGTCCATTGTCATGCAAAGTTCAGTAATAAAATCTTTTCTTTTTTTGTTTTGATTGACACTTTACTTTGCATTTGACTTTACATTTGACACTTTACTTTACACTTTACAGGGCTTGGGATTAGGGTTCAAACGGGATTGACTTTTCGGGATCGGGATCGGGATCGGGATTCACTTTTTGAGATTTCGGGATCGGGATCGGGATTGGCCGGGATTGGGGTCACGCGATCGGGATCGGGATTGGGATAGGCATTTTTCCGGGATCGGGATTGGGTTCTACGGATAGAGATTTCGGCCATTTTTCTGGCATTCACAGTTGTTCATAAAGGTCTCAAAACACTGTTGGATGCCAGAAAAGTGGCATAAAATTGACGCTGGGGGTTTGCATCCACTTTTTTGCATGCAAAAACGTCATTATTTCACTTTTTATAATTTCCACTAATTTTTCCGGGATCGGGATCCCGGACTTGGGAGTTTCTCGGGATCGGGATCGGGATTTGAAAATTTTGGGGATCGGGATCGGGATCGGGATTGGTATTTTTGAGATTTCGGGATCGGGATCGGGATTGGGGTTTCGGGATCGGGATCGGGACTGGTAAATCCCGGAATTTCACGGGATCCGGGATCGGGATCGGGATCCCGTTTGAACCCTACTTGGGATTGCCCCCTGGGTGATGGGAGCTATGCAAACTAGTTGACAGCTGAAATTTACAGAGCTGAAAAATTCGTTTTCAACGCATTTGGATTTCACTGGATGTGAAGTCAACTGCTGATGGGATCTAAAATGTTTCAGAATTCTGACAACGTCAAGCATGTTTGAAAAATTGGTCAGCTACAGCTTTTGAAGTTTCAGCTGTCAACTATTTAGTGTCATTTCTGTCACATCGCCTGTAGTGAAACGAACTCCCAAGCAACCACTGTATACCCCTTCGTCTTCTCAAAGTGAATATTTTCTATGATGATCATTTTGGGGTTATTGTTTCCGTTCCCAATTCCTTTCTTTATGTTTACAGGCTGCCTAAGGTGCCTCCTTTGCAACCCAAAATCGAATACGAATACATCCCCGAATTGGAAGACGCCCCTGAATCAGTGAAGAAGATTTTTAGCGTGGAATTTGGAGAGCGGGTCGATAAAACCAATTTTTGGAAACAACAACTGGTGGGTGCGGTCAGGCGGCATCCGCTGGATAAAGATTCCCTAGAGGCGAAAAGTACGTTTTGATTATATTAAGATTTACTTGAGTTGCGACGATATTTGTGTAGAAAGCTCTATCGTTGCAACTAGGGTGTCAACAAAATTTTTTTACGGAAAACGGAAACTGAAACGGATATTTTTTTGCACTTGCCGGAAAACGGAAACGGAAAAATATTTGCACTTGCCGGAAAACGGAACGGAAAACAGAAAAATATTTGCCTGCGAAAAACGGAAACAATTTTGCCTGCGGAAAAGCGGAAACGGAAAATTTTTTGCACTTGCCGGAAAACGGAACAGAAAACGGAAAAAATTGCCTGCGGACAAGGACGTACGCAGGGGGGGGCGGGGGGGGGGGCGGCCGCCCCCCCCCCGTTCCCGGACCGGTCATAAAAATTTGCCAGGAATGGCTCTTTTGTAAAGCGATTTTGTAGATACTTTGAAAATTTTTTGCGCGCAAGCGCGCAAACCCCACCTCGCTGTCTTATGTATAATTTCAGGAGTCCAAACAGCATTATAAAAGTGCCCAACCTGGTCATAGTAACTATATATAGGTCTTAATAGATACCTATATAGTATATGTTGGCGCCAGCGCCAACGCCAATACTGCCATGGCGCTGGCGCCTACAAATGGCGCCAGCGCCATGGCTCCATTCCTTTACTATAGGGCCAGATTTTAGGGGGGGGCGCCGCCCCCCCCCCGTTCGCCGGGCTCCGTATACAATCCGCCCCCCCCGCTCAAAAATCCTGCGTACGTCCCTGCCTGCGGAAACGGAAAACGAAAATTTGACACCCTAGTTGCAACCTTAATTGTAACGTTTTTACTCCTGTGACCCAAATTCAAGCGGTTATTCCATAGCCTTTGCTTTTGTGCACTTTTACACAAATTTTAGGTGTTCTCAGGAATGATGTAAATTTAAAACACCACATTTATTTCAATTTATGTAGTTTTCTATTTGCAGTCGGTCTATACACGGCGCTGATCAGACACTGGACCGCGTTGATAGACGACGTCGCGAAATTATCGCCCTACGTCAGTTCAATTATATCCCTTTCTTGGCACCTGTCCAATTTTCATCTCATTACAGTACCCCCGACGATTGAAACAATACATTGCGCTGACTGTATACAAACGAAGAAAGAGTCTGCGCATGCTGAGAGATATGGATTCTGAAGCGTTTGAGCGAGTAATTGAAACATTGGGTATCGCTTATCACACGCCTGTGTTGCCTGAAGATCTGCCTGAGAACACGCGCAAACAGTGGGTACTTCATCAGGTTCGCGATTTTGCTTTTTTTTGATTGTGCAAATGTGCCGCTCGCTTGGCGACCTACCCTATTTGTTTGAACAATCCTCCTGTTAGATGTGTGAGGGAAAAATTATGCCTTGAATAATCCCCCTGTTAGATGTGTGAGGGAAAAATTATCCCTTGAATAATCCCCCTGTTAGATGTGTGAGGGAAAAATTATGCCTTGAATAATCCCCCTGTTAGATGTTTGAGGGAAAAATTATGACTTGAATAATCCCCCTGTTAGATGTGTGAGGGAAAAATTATGCCTTGAATAATCCCTCTGTTAGATGTTTGAGGGAAAAAAAATCCCTTGAATAATTCCCCTCTTTAGCCATATTATCAATTTGTTGTGTTCAATTTGAACAGAAAGGCATTTTATTGTGTCAATAGAGCATGTTATGTTAATAGAGCATATTTATTTCGTGAAATGAGTTGATGGAAACACGCTTGAAAAATGTTATGAAATAATGATCCCTCAAAAAGTCTGACGAAAAAATAATTCCCCAGGGGAATTATTCGAGCAAATACGGTAATTAATCTATGTATACAGAAAAAAACCCAGACACCCTTAAACCAAACATTTGGTGCGCAGGTGCGCCTGCGGTGTGCATCCGAGAAAGACGCCCGACTTTCGCAACTTCACGCCGAGTTCAAAGAAAAACAATCCGAGTTCGCCGAATACAAGAAAAAGCGAACTGGCGAACTTGATGAAGAGCAAGCTAAATTAGAGACTGAACTGCGCGAACTCAAGGGAACTGATTGGGATGAAACGGCCGTGGGTGAATATAAACAGAGTAGATTGGAAATGTTGGGTCCGGTGTTGGCGCATAGGCATTATTATCAGAACGTTTGGTGAATCTGAGAAGCGTCAGTGTCTGATAAATATTTTTGTGATTTTCGGTTGTCGGTTTTTTCTTGCGTCGATCAATATACCATCGTATTTCCCCCAGGGGGTTTATTTTTCAGAGTGGAAATTTGGGGTGGGGGTTTCGAGGGGGTTTATCATTTCTTCAGAAATTTGCATGAAATTCTTAGTAAATAGTACGCATTTATATACCCAAAACTGGTAATAAAATGGGACAATGGTGCTTACTGCCTTGTTTTTTTTTGCATTCGGCATGGCTGCAACCTTGTGGCTGGCAATTTCAGGTCTGGTGGGAATGTGCTTCTGGTTTGGTTTGTGCCCTGGTGAATTGTCCAGCATGCATCTGGCTGCCACCACTGTGTGGCCTTCTCTCCCTCTTGCTGTTTCTGGACCTGCGGCACATTCGTGTTGCCCTGTTTCAATTTGGTTCCCATTTCTTGTTTGTATTTCTCTGACAACCCTTCCAATTCCTTGTGTGCCATATGCACTATTTGCAGTGGCCCCCATATCGCTGTTTTCCCAATGGGCAATGGGTCTGCCAGTGGCAAATCAAGCATATTTTGTGAAATGAGTTGATAGAAACATGATAAAAAAATTTGACAAAATAAAAAATCCCCTTGATTAGTACAGCTCCCTCAAAAATGTCTGATGAAATAATAATCCCTCAGGAGGATTATTCGAGCAAATACAGTAACTCAGTGTGGTAAACTCAAATATGTACACAGCTGATTTATGACCACCCAATTTGAGTTTACTTCTTTAAGTATGTGTGTGTAGCAGCATTTGGTTGAGTATCGCACCCCTGGGCATGGTAATGAAGTTGGCATATGATACATACCTATGGTAATGAAGTGAGCACACCTAATGAAAAACATGATATTGAAAATACTGGGAGGGTATGTTGAAAATGCTTTGGGAGGGCTGAAAAGTACTTGAACCCACTTGCAATGACTTGGGAGGGTCGAAAATGCTGGGAGGGTAAGTTAAAAGTACTTGCAAGTTGCAACCCACTTGTAAGTACTTGCAAATACTTCTCAACACTTTGTTCACAGTCCCTATCACTGGCGCCAGACCGGTGCACAAGTAAAACCGGTGCCCAAGTAGGGCCGGTGCACAAGTTATGATACTGGTGACCAAGTAGGCCCGGTGCCCAAGTAAAGTGCCCGTACTTGGGCACCGGGCCAGGCATTTACTTGTGCATGGGCGGCCTTTTACTTGAGCATACATGTGCATTGCTTGGGCACCACTATTGTGCATTACTTGGGCAGCACTTGTGCACCTTGCGTTAGGCCGGGTTTACTTGAGCATCCAGGATTTGCTCACCCCAGTCAAGTCAAACTTTTTTCCGGGTGGTAAATACAATCGCTAGTCGAGTACATTAGCGATTGCATTTACGACCCGGAAAAAGTTCGACTTCGCTACCCGGTACCATTCTGGGTCGCAAATACGACCACTACTTGAGTAGTAGTGGTCGTATTTGCGACCCGGATGGTACCGGGTAGTCAAGTCGAACATTTTCCGGGTCGTGAATTCAATCGCTAGTCGAGTACACTAGTGATTGTATTTACGACCCGGAAAAAATTCGCAAGGCCTGCGAGTTTAACATTTTTCAACATGTTTTAAACATTTTAAACACTAGCTAAACAAAATGGTAGAAAAATATGTGCATCAGTTGGGAACTTGATAACAAACATTGGCTCGCATATTTGGGACATTGGTACGACCACTACTCGCAAGAGTGTCCGGGCTGCTGCGGGGGGGGGGGGGGGGGGGGTGAGCATGTAAACCCGGCCTGACGCAAGGTGCACAAGTGCTGCCGAGGTAATGCACAAGTGGTGCCAAAGCAATGCACATGTATGCTCAAGTAAAAAAGCCGCCCGGTGCACAAGTAAATGCCCGGCGCGGTGCCCAGGTACGGGCACTTAACTTGGGCACCAGGTATTACAACTTGTGCACCGGCCCTACTTGGGCACCGGGTTTACTTGTGCACCGACCCGGCCCCCCTATCACTGTCAAAACCACCAGGATATGCGGATGACATCTTATACTTTTTGTTTAGATACTTATTTCATCAAAAATTGGGATACCTTATGTACATATTTACATACGATACATGCATGCATTATCTATGCACATACTCACATTCCTCAATTCAAATCATGTGCTTTCAATTGCCTGGATAAAAGCCCAAAAAAACATTTATTTTTTGTTTTCCTTGTTCTCCAAAAAGCTCATTTCAGTTTCCGTGTTTCTGTGTAAAACAAAAACACAGACATAATGAGTTTCTATATTGAATATGTGTGTTTTTGCCATCGTTCGTGTATTCACACCGACCGCTTGCATACTTTGAGTTAAAGTAGAACCGTTTTCGCGTCTATCGAGTATCAATACCAAAATATAGTGAACATTACCATCAAAGCATTTTGATGTTTATATTATTCACCTATCTGGAATATTGAAAAAAAATCAACTTATGGTTATTTAATCAGAAATGCTGTGGAACTGCGGAATATGTCCATGCCAAGTGTGTGATTAGTATATTATTCAGCATAGGCAATTTCGATATTAAAAAAGATTTTGGGCGACATCTGGAATCTGGATACAGCGTCTACAATAAAAACTATCGGGATTGTAAAATGAAACGACCCACATTCTCACAGACAGGGTTGGTTGTATAAAAATTTATTTTACTAAAATTGCATATAAAATGTATAAAATTGGTTGTTTTTTTTAATTTGTTTTTTTTAATTTTATTCCAAAGTAATTAAAAACGAAAGACCATATGTCAACAAAATTTTCAATTTTTTTACAAAAATTTGCAAGGCCATAAGACAATGCACAGACTAGGCACATGCAGATGATAACAAAAAGGAAATCTACATCCCAATGCCACAAGTAGAAAGACCAGAGATTAAAAGCTTTATTTTATATACAATTACATAAAATAAATATATTAAATTACAAAAATATGAATTTATTTACAATTTTGCAACAAAAAATTACAAAAATATGAATTTTTATACAATTTTTATACATTGTTTAAAAATTTTCCATTTTATTTTATTCTTAAATTATCTATTTTCTTAAAAATTTATCTTTATTATCTTTCAGAGATTATTCCAACCCTGCTCACAGATACCAGTACCACTTTATAGAATTTTCCACTTTAATGGCTGTACAAGTTGTATAGGCTCCCATGCGTTCATTCACACGAATGACGACTGGCAGGTGTTTCGGGAGCTTGGTACGAAGACACGATATAAAAAGGTAACCTACATGCTTTACAGATCCAATCTGACTACAGTGTTTGTATTTATAAATTTAAAAGAATTTTTCACGTGGTTAGTGGAACTTGGAGGACTTCATTTTGCTGTGGTTGTAGATTTATCAAAAATAATTCATTTTGCTGTAAATCGAGGGGAAAATTAGAGATGGCTTCCCAGTTTCTTTATCACAGCAAAAAATTGGTGTGTGGATGCGCGGTGAAGCGTCGGGAAGTGTCTTCACGCCAACACTTCCCGAACGCTTCACCAAGCTGCCAGCGCTTCCACACACATCACGAAAATCTGCGTGAAGGCACTTCACGCTTCTCAATATGGCGCTCCCACGCAAATGTATACGCGGGGGAAGCGTGTGGAAGCGCCAGCGCGGTGAAGTGTCTTCCACACGTTTGGATGCGCGTGAAGCGCGCGGTGAAGCTAGGTGAAGCGTGTGGAAGACACTTCCCCCAGAATCTCGTGATGTTGGTGGAAGCGTGTGGAAGCGCTCCGCTTCACGCGCATCCAGCCCGCTTCCACACGCATCACGGATCCATTTTTTGCTGTGTATGATTCCAAAAAGCGTTTTAACTGTACCGTATTTCTCCGTGTAAACCGCCCCCCGTGCACAACGCCCGGGCGTTACACAGCTTTAAGGCGCCCCCGGGGCGCTATGCTTGGTTTCCAAAACCTTTCCAAAAATCTTAAAAATGATGCTACACAGTAATGAAATGACTGCTGAATTTGAACAGCTTGAATGTGTGCCAGGCGGCACCCATTGTAATTCCGCGGCCTGCACTGTTTTTCATTGAATTAGATGCACGCGGGGAACGCAAAATATGTAGTAAATACCTACCGTATTTGCTTGAATAATCCCCTGGGGGATTTTTATTTCTCCAGACTTTTTTGAGGGGGGAATTATTCTTTCGTCAACATTTTCAAGCATGTTTCCATCAACTCATTTGATGAAATATGCATTTTTAACACACAAACATGCCAATTTTGTTATTATTTGGCACGACTAATTGATCAAATATTTTTAAGGGGGGATTATTCGAGGGGGGAATCATTATTTCCTCACTCATCTTACAGGGGGGATTATTCGAGGGGGGGAATTATTCAAGCAGGGAACTATTCAAGCAAATACGGTATATTTAAAGCTTCCAAGTACAACTCTCCCCAAAATAATGCCCGGGCGTTTTACAAGTTTTTAAAAAAGGTTGCTGAAAAGTGCTTCAGTTTTGTATAACACCCGGGCAGTTTACACGGAGAAATACGGTACTCTACAAAAAGTTATCTGGTAATTTCCAATCAATTTTTAATCCCTGACCGCAAAATGGATTCCTGTGTGTTCCATCAATCTCAGTGATTTTTGTTGAATAAGCATCAAATATGATGCACAACAACTGGCGATTTGTATGCGCGTTGGCAATGACATTTCTGATTTCTGATGTAGGTGCGTATTGTAACAAATGCACATCTTTTGTTCACCAATCAGATTTTTTGGCAGACTGCGCATCTACTAGTCGATTTCACATAATGTAAATATGTCACATATTTTAACTGCCGTATTTCCTCCAAATACCTCTTAAATTAACTTCCCCCCTCTCGAAATACCCCTGGGGCCAGATTTAATTCTCCCTACAGATTTGTAGGGTAGGGCGTACGCCCGATAGATTTTTTAAAGTTCAGCCGCATCGACGCACATGCACCGAGAGCAAGGCGGTTTGTAAAATATACGAAACCATCCCTTAAGGTCGCCGATATTGCAATATGACGTATATCGCTTCGATTTTGGCCCGGAAATCACTATTTCGTCATTTCTTGGCCGTCTGCCAATTCGCTTTTTTTTTTATTTTGTCGGGCGGGTTACTCGCATAAGTCGCGCTTTTGTGTAGTCAGGTGGTCACTTTTTTAGTGTTCACTATCTGCAACCGAAACCATGAGGGCAGCGACAAGAAAGATATGCATGCACGAGCGTACAAAAGCGCGACTTAT